>OZ010597.1:14555485-14665485 GCA_963932145.1 Acanthosepion lycidas
TCATGTTTCGGAAATATAATGGTTCCATGGCATATGATGAAAATGATTTTAAATTTCAAAAGAAGTAATGATTTGTTTTCAAATTTCCCAAATAGATCATTTTTATCATATGTTATCTACCATCGCCTGAAAAAGAAGTATTATAGTTCCGAAACATAAAAAAATTTGTGTAGCAATGTAAAATTATTTGGTGTAAGTTATTATAATAAAAAACATTATATATATATATAATGCATCGCGGCTCGGATTGAGGAATCAGAGAGGTGAGTTGGAATCCCAGTTCGTTATTTTCACCTACGTGAAAATCCTCTTGGAAAAATGTATGAATCTATCCCAGCTAGGAGTAAATAGCAGGGCAGACTAGATTCTATAGCCTTCGTTGGCTAATGGACTAGAAAGAAAACTATGAATTGAAAACATGAGATGGTAATTTTGGGGATATTGTGGCACCCTAAGTCCACCAGTTCTCAGTATTATGTTCTTTCAAAAAGTGTGGTTAGCTCCGGTCAAAACTTAACGGCTATAATCAGATCATCTGTGCTATAACGAAGGGAGAGTTTAGCATATATATATATATATATATATATATATATATATATATATATATATATATATATATATATATATATATATATCCTACATTATGGGCGGATGGCCGAGTGGTTAGAAGGATTTCCTGATGTTATGAGTCTGGAGAGGGGGACGATCTCAGCGTGCGGCATGGTTGGAAAGTGCTTGAAAACCATACCCCACGGGTTGACCCAAGCCGTGTGGGTGAAACTGGGTAGACGGAGCACTTGGGGCTGTCGATAGCTGTGCTAGCACGAAGTCACAAGTCATTGTGACCGAGGGTGTTGTTCAGATTGTTGATCATTCTTGATAACACGTTCTCTCCAGTAAACTGTAACTAAAGTCTGCTCAGCATAGTTGCAGTATAAATTAGCTAACCGCCCTATTAGACGAGTATCCTCTTATACAAGCGGCTAGCAGTTTTATATATACATATATGTATGTATATAGGGGGTATTTGGGCAACATTTTTCCTTTTATAAAAGTGTTGTGAAATACCAGCGCAATTTCCCTCTTAATTTTATTTTTTCGATGTTCCAGATTATCTTTTTTTTACTAGTTCTCACCAAATATATTGCTCAAGAGTCACTCAAGGTAGAGTGTTACTGAATGATGTGTTACACAGAAATAAAGCGGCAGAACTGCTTGGGTCAAAACATTATACGTTGGGGATCGAATGGTGCTCTGCAAGTTATATAGCACCATCAGCCAGAATGTATTCGTTCAAGATAAATAGATCAAAAACCTAACATTGTAGTGTGGTATTCCATATGTTACAACACTCGCTCATCATTGCGATTTGAGGAAGGATCTTTGGATATCTTCTTGATATCTTTGTTCAACGCGTTCTTGTGACATTTCAGCAATAGAAAAGTAATGTACCATTCAAGCAGAATAATGTCCAACCACATGAAACCCGTGCTACCTAGCATATATCAGGACATACGACAACATCTCTGGCCGGTAGTGTCAACAGACCTCTCACCTACTGAAAACGTTTTGGGAAGACTTTTGACTCATTCAGTTAGCCCTACAACTCTTATTACTTTGTGTCAATATGTCGAAGAACTGTGGAATAATATTTCTAGCGTGATCTTATTCTGCATCAGTATTATCGTATGTACTTCATAATATAAACCTGTGTTAACATCCAGTGAAAATATAGAGTGTTTGATAAATTTGACAAAGTGTATAACTCTTTTATTGACTTCCCTAGGTATTTAGCGATCGTTAGATAGACTTCTTCAAATCAGAAAGTAAGTAATATGTATTTGTTCTGATAATCCTGTTATTGAAGGAAACGGCAAAAAAAAAAAATTAAAAAGAAAAATCTAAACCTCCAATTGGTTTTCATGTAACCCATCTTAAATATTTTTTTCTGATATTTCATATAAGTCATTTTATCATGTCTATATTTTCTTTACTATTTAGCTTTTAAAAAATTGTTTCATGCAGGGGGATTTTCAAAATGGCCGATGGATAACAACAGATTTAAAAGATCTAAAGATTTTTTTAAAAGAAAAATAGTAGGTTAAAAGTATATATTTGAAAAAGTTCTTTTAAAATTGTTTAAGATAGAGCAAGTAATAGAAAAAATATACAAATCATATATATATATACATAATTACATAATATTTTTATCTATCTATCTATCTATCTATCTATCTATCTATCTATCTGTCTATCTGTGAACATGTGAACATAGAAGTCAACACTTAGAGGCGACAAATCAAACCAATATATACTGAGATAGATAGATAGACAGATAGAGTATAAGAGAAAGCAAATATGTAAGTTAATTGTTATGGAGGATGGCTGAAGCCTGTGTGTGTAAAGGGTAACAATGGTTTATTTTTTTTATTTGAGATTTTTTTAACCGGCTTCACATTCACTTAATAAAAATTCTTTTATCTGAGGGCAAGCATTTTTAAAGTATATATATATATATATATATATATATATATATATATATATATATATATATATATATATATATATATATGTATATATATACAGGTACGATGAGAACGAATAGAGTACAATTATAACGTTCGTAACATTTAAATTAAAAGAGGGCGCAATATTATTTTTATGAAGGAAATTCCCAAAGCATATACCGTGTTTAGCATTTTGTTAAATTACCTCTGCACCCCATTTTTATTTCTTAGAACACTGCATCGTCTGGTTTGCATAATTTATATAACTATACGTATCCGCTTAAATTTATATCTGGCTGCCATTAGGTTCCAATCTACAGGTCATGACCGATTTATAAAAAATAATTTTTAATTTTGGCTTCTTCGCTTAGTTTAAATTTTAACGTAGGTAATATTTGATTGGTTGATCAGAGTAATGCGGCCAAACTTTATAACCCTCTTTCTCATTTTTTTTTTTTCGTAAAAAGATATTGTATTTTGTTTTTAAAATCTTATATCGTTCACTCGCCGGTAATTTACAACAATGAGATGCATTGATACACATTGAAACCCGACTGTAATTGTGAAGCGATTTTTACATGTTTTCTGTGTAATATCCTAATATATATATATATATATATATATATATATATATATATATATATATATATATATATATATATATATATATGTCCAAATGTAAAAAAAACGAAGAGTAAGATTTCAGCGTTGAAAACATTAATTTAAAACAGAGCTCATTACAAAAGTAGAGCCGTAAATATTCATTTATTATGCAGTGTTACTTTAGAAGATTGTTAAAATAAAATAAAAACATTCTACACATGTAAATTCTTTTATGCCTTTTATGGGAAACTTTCCAATGACGGAAGTGGAAGGCATGCTTCGATAACTGCATTTCTAAATAAAATATTTCAGTCGCATATACACACACGCACACACACACACACACATACATACATATATATATATATATATATATATATATATATATATATATATATATATATATATATATATATGTATAAATATAAAATAAATATTTGTGGCTTGACGATTGCATATAGCATGAAACAGACTGTCGCCTCTAAGTGTTGACTTCTATGTTCACTTTTATATTTACACACGCTCTATCTCTGATATTGAGCACTTTATTCCATAAATATAGCACACCTTAAGACTATATTTCTTTATATATGTATATATATGTCCTTGGCGTCAACAGAGACTATACTGCAATTATGCTGTGCACTCCTTAATTACTGTTTCTGCGAGAGGACACATAATCGGGCATAGTCAACTGTTTGAACAAAGTTACTACGCTCAAAGCCTCGGTCACGATGGCTTGTGACTTCGTTCTAGCACAACCATCGACAAACAATTCTGTCTATTTCACTTACAAGGTTATACCTTTCATATCTTTTGTAAAGCTATGCCTCGCTGGGATCCCCAGATCGATAACACCAAGAATCACCTCCCTGCTTGACCATACTTGGTTTGGTTTGGTTTGGTTTGTCTTGTTTTGCTTTACGGTATATCAACCTCAATGCCGACATGGTTTTTATTGCTGCTAATGTTTTTTCCCCCAAACTTGTTGCTGGTAACAGTTTTGCTTTACGGTATATCAACCTCAATGCCGACATGGTTTTTATTGCTGCTAAAGTTTTTTTTTTCCCAAACTTGTTGCTGGTAACAGTTTTTGATTTACGGTATAGCTGGTAATATTTTCTTTCAAAAATGTATTACTAATAATTTTTATTTGACAAAAATGTACTGTTGGTAATAATGTATTGATGTTGTAGTTTTTTTCAGAAATGTATTGCTGGTAATTTAAAAAATGTATTACTGTCATTAAAACCTATTTTTAAACTTTCATAGTGTTTTGACCCCGGTTTGGGGGTTAACTATTTGACCCATAGCTGGGACCCTAACAGGTGCTACGACACATGTTTTCATTTTTTAAAACACTTGGAACATGGGCATCATATCTTGACCGTGTTTTGAAAAATGAAAACATTTTATAAAATATACATACAACAAACTATTTCTTATTTTAAAAGTTAAAATATAATCCTTGAAAATGGCTAAATGAATAGCCGAAAGCGCTCGGATAAAACGAACATTCGGACAGTTTTTATATAATTTATCATCCGAAAAGAAAAAAAAAATTAGATCGCATGAGAAATTGTATCAAAAAGCTAAATAAAAGAACCTTGTCTGTTGTTTTCAATGAAATGTGCATATATATATATATATATATATATATATATATATATATATATGCACATTTCATATGTGCATATATGCATATATATATATATATATATATATATATATATATATATGCACATTTCATATGTGCATATATGCATATATATATATATATATATATATATATATGCACATATGAAATGTGCATATACACCTGTATGTGTGTGCGTGCCTCTGTGTGTGTGTGTGTGTTTGTTTGTATAAAAGAAGAAAAAAAAACATTTTAGAGACCTTGTATCATACTGTATACATGCTCTCTTGTAAAAGTTTGGTTAGTTCTGCACAAGACTCCACTATAAGCAAATCATATATGAAGAAAGTCTGGCTGTTCGTTTCTATGAACTGAACTGCTCGTACGCCGTTGAATGCGACAAGAATATTCAGTATATATATATATATATATATATATATATATATATATATATATATATATATATATATATATGCGTATATGTGTGTACGTGGGCGTGAGTGTTTGGTGGAGAGATGGGGGGAAAGGAAAGTAAAGTGAGTGAAATTAAAATAGAAAAAGCGAGACAAAAGACCTGATCGAAACTTCAATTATATTTATTCGTTAATAAGATTCAATCACAATGGAAAATTTGAATTGAGAGCGACTAGGAAATTAGAGATAATTCGTTTGTTTACTGTCGCGTTAAACGCGCCACACTACCGACACAAACAGGCTTCCATTATATAAATAATAATGGATTAATATGAAAGAATGTAACATAGAATACATTGAAAACCAGTTGGATATTTAAAATTGTTATTTTCTTGTTGACGCTTTGCTCACAACGAGAATCCGCAGAATATCCAGAGTATCGGTATTCAACCATTCCCCACTTAAAATTTGATTTGAACACATTTTACACTGAACAGATTAAAAATTAAAAATAAATATGAAAGATTGTGATAAGATTTACATTAATGAACATAAGAAATGTTAAGAAACCGTATCTATGTACAGAAAAGTACATAAAAATCTAGATAAAAGTGTACATAAAAGTATACAGAATATATCTTCTTTACATAAAAGTACATAAAAGTACATTAAAATGTACATAAAATTATGCTTAATGTTGTGGAGTTATTTCGCAGTGGAGGCTTGTATTTTCATTGAATCGGTCCTAAATAGTTCGAAACATTAGGAACTTGATATAATAGGTATTACGTAGAGTAATCTTGTTGTGGTCACTGACTACTTTCGTATTCGACTACTGTCGTTCGACATGGACTGACATTCGTTTCTCTTACTACTCCTACTTATATTAGGTGGGAGTATCTATTAACTATAAAATAGGTGTGTTTCACCATAACAATAAAATATCTATGTACATAAAAATGCATAAAATGTACGTGAAGTGTACCTAAATGTGTACATAAAATATCTATCTGCATAAAGGTACTTAAAGCGAAATAAAATGTACGTATAAGTGTACATAAAAATGTGCATTAAATATCTATGTGATAAAAATCGGAGATCGATTCGATTATTCCCGCCAGGTAAAAAATAAAAACCTTTCTTTCAATTCTAAAAACGCCAAACTGATTTATTTTATTAATTATAAACTATCTAGAAGAATTACTAAATCATAATCAATAATTCAATTCGATTAATTAAGAAGTAGGCAGTAGACTAAGTGTGTGAGATTAATTTGAAGGGGACAAAGATGACACCAACGGAAGTAGGTGATCTTTCCCAACAGTCCTTTGATATCTACTTCTAGTCGTCTTCTAATATCATAATGAAGATCGTTATTCTACGAGCGTTACATGCCTATGTTGAATATTATATACAATGACATGTTCTTATTCTTATTCTATATACTGTGTCCCTTCAGGATGTGAGTTATCATAGTTCAACACAACTCTCTCCTTTCTATTTCTCTCTAAATTTTGTCTCTCTACTATCTCTACTAATCCCTGTTCTGCCAAACATTTACTCAAACTCATTAGTTGGGTTATTCGTTCCATCCCTATATATATATATATATATATATATATATATATATATATATATATATATTCTCTTTAACTTTAATATGTCCTGTGAGTGTCAAATTCTTCAGTATTTGTCTACATATCTTAGATGAGGTATTATGTACATTATTTACATTATTCGGACTATTGTCCTCATCTTTGTCGCCATATTTATCACAGCGTTTCGGCCTTTCAGTATCTGTCTATATTTCTGAGATAAGGTATTATGTACACTATTTACATTATTCGGACTATTGTCCTCATCTTTGTCGCCATATTTATCACAGCGTTTCGGCCTTTCAGTATCTGTCTATATTTCTGAGATAAGGTATTATGTACACTATTTACATTATTCGGACTATTGTCCTCATCTTTGTCGCCATATTTATCACAGCGTTTCGGCCTTTCAGTATCTGTCTACATTTCTGAGATGAGGTATTATGTACATTATTTACATTATTCGGACTATTGTCCCCATCTTTGTCGCCATATTTATCACAGCGTTTCGGCCTTTCAGTATCTGTCTATATTTCTGAGATGAGGTATTATGTACACTATTTACATTATTCGGACTATTGTCCTCATCTTTGTCGCCATATTTATCACAGCGTTTCGGCCTTTCAGTATCTGTCTATATTTCTGAGATGAGGTATTATGTACACTATTTACATTATTCGGACTATTGTCCTCATCTTTGTCGCCATATTTATCACAGCGTTTCGGCCTTTCAGTATCTGTCTATATTTCTGAGATGAGGTATTATGTACACTATTTACATTATTCGAACTATTGTCCTCATCTTTGTCGCCATATTTATCACAGCGTTTCGGCCTTTCAGTATCTGTCTATATTTCTGAGATGAGGTATTATGTACACTATTTACATTATTCGGACTATTGTCCTCATCTTTGTCGCCATATTTATCACAGCGTTTCGGCCTTTCAGTATCTGTCTATATTTCTGAGATAAGGTATTATGTACACTATTTACATTATTCGGACTATTGTCCTCATCTTTGTCGCCATATTTATCACAGCGTTTCGGCCTTTCAGTATCTGTCTATATTTCTGAGATAAGGTATTATGTACACTATTTACATTATTCGGACTATTGTCCTCATCTTTGTCGCCATATTTATCACAGCGTTTCGGCCTTTCAGTATCTGTCTATATTTCTGAGATAAGGTATTATGTACACTATTTACATTATTCGGACTATTGTCCTCATCTTTGTCGCCATATTTATCACAGCGTTTCGGCCTTTCAGTATCTGTCTACATTTCTGAGATGAGGTATTATGTACATTATTTACATTATTCGGACTATTGTCCCCATCTTTGTCGCCATATTTATCACAGCGTTTCGGCCTTTCAGTATCTGTCTATATTTCTGAGATGAGGTATTATGTACACTATTTACATTATTCGGACTATTGTCCTCATCTTTGTCGCCATATTTATCACAGCGTTTCGGCCTTTCAGTATCTGTCTATATTTCTGAGATGAGGTATTATGTACACTATTTACATTATTCGGACTATTGTCCTCATCTTTGTCGCCATATTTATCACAGCGTTTCGGCCTTTCAGTATCTGTCTATATTTCTGAGATGAGGTATTATGTACACTATTTACATTATTCGAACTATTGTCCTCATCTTTGTCGCCATATTTATCACAGCGTTTCGGCCTTTCAGTATCTGTCTATATTTCTGAGATGAGGTATTATGTACACTATTTACATTATTCGGACTATTGTCCTCATCTTTGTCGCCATATTTATCACAGCGTTTCGGCCTTTCAGTATCTGTCTATATTTCTGAGATAAGGTATTATGTACACTATTTACATTATTCGGACTATTGTCCTCATCTTTGTCGCCATATTTATCACAGCGTTTCGGCATTTCAGTATCTGTCTATATTTCTGAGATGAGGTATTATGTACACTATTTACATTATTCGGACTATTGTCCTCATCTTTGTCGCCATATTTATCACAGCGTTTCGGCCTTTCAGTATCTGTCTATATTTCTGAGACGAGGTATTATGTACACTATTTACATTATTCGGACTATTGTCCTCATCTTTGTCGCCATATTTATCACAGCGTTTCGGCCTTTCAGTATCTGTCTATATTTCTGAGATAAGGTATTATGTACACTATTTACATTATTCGGACTATTGTCCTCATCTTTGTCGCCATATTTATCACAGCGTTTCGGCCTTTCAGTATCTGTCTATATTTCTGAGATAAGGTATTATGTACACTATTTACATTATTCGGACTATTGTCCTCATCTTTGTCGCCATATTTATCACAGCGTTTCGGCCTTTCAGTATCTGTCTATATTTCTGAGATGAGGTATTATGTACACTATTTACATTATTCGGACTATTGTCTTCATCTTTGTCGCCATATTTATCACAGCGTTTCGGCCTTTCAGTATCTGTCTATATTTCTGAGACGAGGTATTATGTACACTATTTACATTATTCGGACTATTGTCCTCATCTTTGTCGCCATATTTATCACAGCGTTTCGGCCTTTCAGTATCTGTCTATATTTCTGAGATAAGGTATTATGTACACTATTTACATTATTCGGACTATTGTCCTCATCTTTGTCGCCATATTTATCACAGCGTTTCGGCCTTTCAGTATCTGTCTATATTTCTGAGATGAGGTATTATGTACACTATTTACATTATTCGGACTATTGTCCTCATCTTTGTCGCCATATTTATCACAGCGTTTCGGCCTTTCAGTATTTGTCTATATTTCTGAGACGAGGTATTATGTACACTATTTACATTATTCGGACTATTGTCCTCATCTTTGTCGCCATATTTATCACAGCGTTTCGGCCTTTCAGTATCTGTCTATATTTCTGAGATAAGGTATTATGTACACTATTTACATTATTCGGACTATTGTCCTCATCTTTGTCGCCATATTTATCACAGCGTTTCGGCCTTTCAGTATCTGTCTATATTTCTGAGATGAGGTATTATGTACACTATTTACATTATTCGGACTATTGTCCTCATCTTTGTCGCCATATTTATCACAGCGTTTCGGCCTTTCAGTATCTGTCTACATTTCTGAGATGAGGTATTATGTACATTATTTACATTATTCGGACTATTGTCCCCATCTTTGTCGCCATATTTATCACAGCGTTTCGGCCTTTCAGTATCTGTCTATATTTCTGAGATGAGGTATTATGTACACTATTTACATTATTCGGACTATTGTCCTCATCTTTGTCGCCATATTTATCACAGCGTTTCGGCCTTTCAGTATCTGTCTATATTTCTGAGATGAGGTATTATGTACACTATTTACATTATTCGGACTATTGTCCTCATCTTTGTCGCCATATTTATCACAGCGTTTCGGCCTTTCAGTATCTGTCTATATTTCTGAGATGAGGTATTATGTACACTATTTACATTATTCGGACTATTGTCCTCATCTTTGTCGCCATATTTATCACAGCGTTTCGGCCTTTCAGTATCTGTCTATATTTCTGAGATGAGGTATTATGTACACTATTTACATTATTCGGACTATTGTCCTCATCTTTGTCGCCATATTTATCACAGCGTTTCGGCCTTTCAGTATCTGTCTACATTTCTGAGATGAGGTATTATGTACATTATTTACAATATTCGGACTATTGTCCTCATCTTTGTCGCCATATTTATCGCAGCGTTTCGGCCTTTCAGTATCTGTCTATATTTCTGAGATGAGGTATTATGTACACTATTTACATTATTCGGACTATTGTCCTCATCTTTGTCGCCATATTTATCACAGCGTTTCGGCCTTTCAGTATCTGTCTATATTTCTGAGATAAGGTATTATGTACACTATTTACATTATTCGGACTATTGTCCTCATCTTTGTCGCCATATTTATCACAGCGTTTCGGCCTTTCAGTATCTGTCTATATTTCTGAGATGAGGTATTATGTATACTATTTACATTATTCGGACTATTGTCCCCATCTTTGTCGCCATATTTATTACAGCGTTTCGGCCTTTCAGTATCTGTCTATATTTCTGAGATGAGGTATTATGTACACTATTTACATTATTCGGACTATTGTCCTCATCTTTGTCGCCATATTTATCACAGCGTTTCGGCCTTTCAGTATCTGTCTATATTTCTGAGATGAGGTATTATGTACACTATTTACATTATTCGGACTATTGTCCCCATCTTTGTCGCCATATTTATTACAACGTTTCGGCCCTTCAGAATCTGTCTTTATTTCTGAGATGAGGTATTATGTACACTATTTACATTATTCGGACTATTGTCCTCATCTTTGTCGCCATATTTATTACAACGTTTCGGCCCTTCAGAATCTGTCTATATTTCTGAGATGAGGTATTATGTACACTATTTACATTATTCGGACTATTGTCCTCATCTTTGTCGCCATATTTATTACAACGTTTCGGCCCTTCAGAATCTGTCTATATTTCTGAGATGAGTTATTATGTACACTATTTACATTATTCGGACTATTGTCCTCATCTTTGTCGCCATATTTATTACAACGTTTCGGCCCTTCAGAATCTGTCTGTATTTCTGAGATGAGGTATTATGTACACTATTTACATTATTCGGACTATTGTCCTCATCTTCGTCGCCATATTTATCACAACGTTTCGGCTGTTGTACGCTCCGGCCTTTTTCAGATGGTTGGAATGCCGAACTGAATCCTTTATTTCGCTCACTGTGGTAGACTGTTCTAGTTCCACGTGCCATTTTTAATGGATGTCAGTTATCATTTATCTCCTGTTAATTCCCCTCTTCAAGTCCTCCACTGACTTAACCGGGTACTGAACTCACACTATTTGGGTCCTGTCACTGGATCTCACTAACGCCTTTTTTCTATTGTGCCATGTGTCTTTGAGGAAACATAGCACAGTCTATAAAACAAAGATGAGGACAATAATCTCAATAATGTAAATAATGTAAAGTCCCCAAGTTCATTTTTCAATTTTTACCCAACGTAGAAATTTCACCTGTTGCTTTCTGATCGTATTTATAAGTGCCCTTTTTGTTTCAGTTTATTTCTAAAACTTCGTCGTTGCTCATGTGTTCATCGATAGTATTCTCAGCATCCTCCGGTAGAACTAAATTTCTGTTGATTCAGGTCACTTCTCCATCTGTGATGAAATGAGATGGACTAGCAAGCAAAATGCTACAAACCCGACATACTGAAGTGAAAAATCGAATTAACTCGTTAAATATTATTATCAAATCTCGTTTTTCCTATATGGATATCAAGCGTGGTGTGCAACTCATTCAGAATATGGAAACAATCTTTTTCGGACAACTGTTTTCTCAGATCAGTTATTAAAAATAGTTCCTTGTATATGAGCCCTTGTTTTTAAAAAGGATAATCTATCATAAGACTCCATAGACTGGTGCTACAAATTCACAAAGAACTTTACCAAATAATAGAAACCACATCACTTGAAGACTTCCGACAGTAGCAACAACAAAAATGAATAGCAGATGTAATAAGAAAATATCAAGCAAGAAATCTGTTAGTAAAATATAATGTATGTATAAAGACAATCCTTCATCAAACCCGATAAATTGGTGTTGCAAATTCACAAAGTACTTTACCAAATAACAAAAGCCACATCACTTGAAGACTTCTAACAGCAGAGTCAGGAAAAAGCTAAGAGAAAATTAAGATGGCATGAGGCTGTTGATAAAAACGGTACAAAAGTTTCGCTAGTCTGGAACAAGGCCACGTAATCGTGAGTTTTCACTGAGGACTGAGGGTAGTAATGCTCATCAAAAAATATTTTAATTATCATCGAAAATAATCATGAGCGTGTTCGAAATACGATTGATACACACACACACACACACAAACAGACACACACGCACGCACACACACACACACACACACATATATATATATAAACACAAGCACGCACATAAAATATATATATATATATATATTTATATTTATATATATATAAATTGATGAATCATACATACAAAAAACAAATATAGAGGTTAATGATTTAAATGGCGAGAATACATCATCGCAATGCTATGAGAAATGTGTTATTGTTTTGGAACGTGCAGTCGCATCGTTGTGTTTGAATTTAAATTTTACAAAAACGCACAACCTTAAAATTTAAATTCAAACTCAGCGTTGCGACCGCACGTTCCAAAACAATAACACATTTCTCATAGCAATTTTTCGGATTACATTTCTATTTTCGTTGTCCTCTTATTACAGAGAAGTAAAAACAAGCACAAATCTATTTCCATACCTGATGATGTCTGTAGGAACAGACGAAAGCTTGTAAAAAATTAAAAAGACCTTATGCAACTGGAATTTATAAACGGGCATCATATCATTCATATACAGTTTCGGGGTTAGTGTATCTTATTTATATTGTTTGCGATGATGTATTCTCGCCATTTAAATCATTAACCTCTATATTTGTTTTTTGTATGAATGATCTGTGAATTTATAAATTATAATTGCACCTTTTAATTGAAATATATATATATATATATATATATATATATATATATATATATATATATATATATATATATATATATAATACTGTTGTGGTGTCCTCCCTCTAATTAGTCTATTGTGGACTCTCCCCCTTACTATAAGATTAGTAGGAATGTAAGTCTTTTGGCAACAGTGATATAGACTGAACACTGGTTAACCGACACGCACTCCCAAGTCGTGTGAAACACTTGTGTTGTATTTACTGCTCAATAAATTATTTATCTGCCACCGTGTTTTTTTTATTTATTAACCATTTACTTGGTCACAATAAATACAATAAAAATATAACACTTTATAAAACGCACAAGATAGAAAATATTCTATTTCCTCAAAAGTAACAATTACAATAATGGCAACCACAGCAACACCGATAATACCAATCATATTAACAAATTTGGATTTACATTAATGAAATGCCCACCACAACCAAACAACCTGATTTCATTTACATAAAAATAATTACTTGAAGACTTCCAACAACAGAGAGAGGAAAAATCTAAAAGAAAATTATGATCCCTATTTACATTATTCGGACTATTGTCCTCATCTTTGTCTCCATATTTATTTCAACGTTTCGCCCGTTGTACGCTCCGGCCTTCTTCAGGTGGATGGAATGTCGAACTGAACTCTTTAAATATGGCGACAAAGATGAGGACAATAGTTTGAATAATGTAAATAGTGTACATAATACCTCATCTCAGAAATATAGACAGATAATAAAATTTATGATGTTAGTTTTCCACATTTTTTTCGATGACCATTCAGTCTTCAGTGAAGATCAGCGTCTATGTGACCTTGTTCCAGACTAGCGAACACTTTTATACCGCTTTTATTAATAAGGACTAGCTTTTATTTGCATCTTCACTTATTTAGCGTTTCGACTTGGGTTGTCAAATTCCACGTTAGTGACTAGACGGCAAGAGATAAGGATAATGCATTCTCACTGACATGCAAATGACGGACGGAAAAATATACTAATCAAAAATTGATAATAATGTTTGACAATGGTTCACCTAATACAAAGTAAGCTTAATAAAGTTCATGTACTTTGTAAATGCGAATGTGAATGTGTCTGTCCATAGCCGCCAAAAACCTGTCTCTTAAGATATTAAAAATGCAGTAATGTCGATCATCACCATGTGCGAAATACGATTGACACGCAAACAAACAAACACACACACACACACACACACACACACACACACACACACACACACACACACACGTACATATATAAATTATCTATATAATATAATATCAGTAAAAATATAACACTTTATAAAACACATAGGAAGGAAAATATTGCACTTCTCAACAATGACTACGGTGACAACCACAACGATACCGATAATCTTAACAATTTTGAATTTACATCAATGAAATGTCCATCAAGACAAGATGACCTCATTGCTTTTGAAAATGACAATCATAACCAATAATTTGGAAATAAGAAAATTCAACTGCAATTTGAAAAAAAAAGCCTTGAAAAGATCAAAAAATGTTAAACAACTAAAAAAAAAAAACTATTTTTAAAAGCAGATAAATCAGGATTATCTATAAAATGGAAACCAAAAATTACAATAAATTAGTTGACAAAGAAGTCACTAAATTTTACAAAACCACTAATAATTAAGCAGAAAGTGATAAAAACAAAAAAAGGAAATGCATAGCCACTAAAATAAAATTAGACAACAGAATAAAACAATTAGCAAAAGTAGAACATTTATTAAATTAAAAGACCATAAGGAAAATTTCACGACCAAACTAGATAACTAAACCACACAAAAAGCAACGTTGAGAAAATAAGCAAAGAAAAATATGCTTAAAACTATGAAACATACTGAACATAAAGCAATGGTAACATACAAAATTAACAGACAATTAGTTTAATAACATTAGTAATAAAGAAAAATGCTATTTCACGCAATTAGACATAAAAAACCCATCTATTAATGAGCATACACTAAACAAGGCATTAAACTTAGCAGAACAATACATGAATACCGTCAATGAGGGCATAAAAATAATTAAACACTGTCGAAAATCAATATTATGTCACAATAAAAAAATATGAACAAAAAGGTTCACAATAATAACAGTAATAATAATGATAAAAACTATATCTTTAACGTAACAAGGGGTAGCTATGATGGTGCTTGGTGAATTCATAGGAATATGCATAATCAATAAACGATTTTTAACAAAAAAGGTATGGAACTATACAGGGATGCCGGTCTATTAATTCTAAGAAACTGAAACGGCAGAACTACAGAAAACCTAGACAAGAAACAATAAAAAAAAATTCAAACCCTAGGATTCCCAATAGATATAAAATCTAATCGAAAAATAGTATGTGTCTTAGAAATGACATTTAGCCTAAACAAGGTACCTAAAAACCATACAGAAAACCAAACAACCCAATATACATTAACAGCAATTCTACCCTTCTAACGTATTAAAGCAACTACCCATACCTATAAATAAAAGAATATAAACAAATTCTAGTAGCCTAAAATATTCAATGAAAAAAGAAAACAAAAACAAACAAAAAACAAAACATGAATCAGAGGATATTCAAAGAAAGTAGAATACAAAAACGAAAAAAAATCAAACCAAAGTAACAGAAAAAGAAATATGTTTGTTCACCCCTCACCACTACAACAATGCTATAAAAACAAAAATAGGCTAAATATTCTTCAAAATAATTGAGAAGCACTTCCCTAAAAACAGCAAATTATCAAAAATTATGAATAAAAATACAATCAAAATTAGTTACAGTTGCATGGACAACGTGGAGAAAATAATAGCTAAGCACAATAAAAACACACAACGATACCACTAACAATTACAACAACAATAACACACAGCAAAATAACACCATTAAATATAACTGCAGAAACCAAAACAAAAAAAAAACAAAAAAAACTGACCAGTTAATGTTTAACTAATAACATAATATACAAAGCTATTGCAACTAATAGCATTAACGCAAGAAGAAATAATTACATAGGCGCCATAAAAAATAAAGAAAGATATTATACCCATTCGAAAAGAAAAAAGAACAAAGAGAACCTTATCAAAATACACACAGAGCCAGAAAGAAACAATATCCTCAATAAAATCAAATGGGAAATGATGAATAGAGGATCCCCATACAGTATTAGCAGTAAAAATTGTAAATTATGCTTACAGAAAAAATAGCAATAATTAGTTTTAAAAACCAAAATAAACTCTTAAACAAGTAAACTGAAATAATGTGTAAATGTAGGCATATAAAAATACTTACTTTTTCTTCTAAACACTAATATGAAATAAACAAATACAAATAAATAAAATAAATTTAATCTAAACTTTAATAAATAAATGAAGCAAATTTAATATAAACTTAGTTATTAATAAACAAACGAAAAATATTAAACATATAGATTGATATGCGTGTATGTGCATGTATATATATAAATATTTATACACAAACACAGACATGCACGCACACAAACCTGCACAGAAACAAAGAAACACCAAAAAAAAAAACAAAAAAAAACAAATAAACTTAACGTTATTAATATTTCAATATATAACACCAAAGCAAAATCAAATAAACTAGCAACCATTAAATAAAAATGAAACATTATATAAACGATATCATACGAGATACGCATACACAATTTCTAACAATTAAAATACAATTAATTATATGCGCTTTCATGCAGCGTGTGTAAGGTGCGTCTATGAGTATGCAGGATATATATATATATATATATATATATATATATATATATATATATATATATATTCAGTTGTATGGTTATGAGTTTGTAAGCCCGGGTTTCACGCTTCTGCGATCATCAGACAAATTCCTTTGACAAACATTTGCGATCATCAGGATCACAAACTAATATCATACAACCTAATGTGTTAGCTCTATCATTGGTATTAAGTGCTTTCCACTAAGTACTGCGCATACAAAATAATATATATATATATATATATATATATATATATATATATATATATATATATATATATATATATATATATATATATATCTGCTTGTGGATTATATATATATATATATATATATATATATATATAGAAAAAGTTGGAAATTAAAAAAATTATGTTTTATTTTATGAAAGTATTTATTTATTTATATATATATTTGATATTTCAAATTGTTCTCAATTTTTCATCAGAAATAACTGTTTGTTACAAATAAATTAAAATTACTGCTTGTTAGCAAGTAGCGTCCTTCGCGAGACGCGGACGTCACGTGATATGGAACGTCACTGTTCGGATATTCCTAACTTAAATCTGTCATAAATATTTTAAATGTTGTTTAAAAATTTTTTTTTAACTATATCTAATAAAAAAAAATTAAAAAATTGCTTAACTATTGAAATATTTATAAAGATTTAAAACATCCAAGTCCCTATTCAGCCCTAGTTTATGTGTATTTAATTTTAAAATCCAACATGTTTCTTTTTTTCTGCGTGCGTATGTGGAAATAAAATCGGAATTTATCAATAAACATTTGCAGTTTTCTAATGAATGTCCTGATTGATTAAAGTGTTTAGCTATGGGGGAATATATATATATATATATATATATATATATATATATATAATTTAATATATATATATATATATATATATATATATATATATATTTATATTTATATATATATATATATATATATATATATATATATATATATATATGTAGAAAAATATACGGAAAAAACAAAAAACAAAAAAAATCCTTATATGCAATTATGCTGTTTTAATGTTAATATAATGTCAACGTCGGACGTTTCTGTCTAATAAGCCGTCTTCAGGACATATTCATAAAATATAATTAACATTATCAATTCAACATGACAAAGACGATGGACATAAGAACAAGACTGGTATTTATTTGAACAAAAGTACAAATTGTGGCACAAGGCCAATAAAGGGGAGGGGTAGAGGCTGGTCAACACTAACTATCTTATACCTAGATAATCAGATTCGCGACCCATTCGTACATTACATTTTACACATTCACCAAAAGAACTCGTCCATCACCAAACAATCCTTCAACCACCATAATACCACGTGCTCTCAAGGGAGACCTACCAAAATCGCGCCCCATACCATGAAAATTCTAATGATGATATATATATATACAATTCTAATAATGATAAAATGAGAGGGGAGGGAAATGAACCCAATAATAAACTTAAAATAAACACAAATACAAACTAAACATAATTGATGTTAGTAGGGACCGTCCAACCCATAAAACAGAGAGGCCGCTGTATTCTGCCCAGGGGACAAAATCAAGAGACGCTCTCGCTAAGGGAGTGGGAAAAAGTATAAAATATTAGGCTGGAATGGGAAAATATAAAACTGACCCAGTCGAGATGAAAATGGGGCGGGGGTCAAAACAAACTGGGGAGGATGGGAATCTCGACTTGGATCATAACCAAAGAACGGCCGGGATGCAGGCCAGGAACAACACTTACTCACATTAACTAGGTACACTGAAGCTTGTCTAACCTAACCAAGGGGAGGGTTCCACAGGAAGCCACCCCGATGTGCAATAGGTTGACCTAGAAGAGAAAATCAAGGCTAGCCCCGTTCACACGAAGCAAGCTCGCTTCTTTTACCCACCTTTCGCTAAAGACTGTCGAATGCAATCGTTTTCTATCCGATCTAATCTTCATCTTGAGCTGATGCTCAAAGAATCGAATCAGATCCGAATGAGAAAGACGATTGCCTCGCAAGACTTCCTCCTTTCGCGTCGTCCAAATCACCATTCGAGCCGTGGCCATCAGCGTCAGAAACACCATCCGTTTCATCCCGGAATACGGGGGCGACACATTGTCACACGCGTATGCGCGATCAATGGACACAAGCTGTTCGGGAGCGAGACGAGCCGTCAGCTCGCCGACATGGTCCCATAAGGGGCGGACCTGGGGGCAATGGTAGAAGGCGTGCGCAGCCGTTTCCTCTAAGCCAAGGCCACACCGTTCACAGTCTGGCAAATCCGCCAAGCCCCATATGAAAGCCTTGTCGTTGAGAGGCAGCCGATTCCGAGCCAATCGCCAGCTAAGCGAAAACTCAGGGTTACTGAGGTAATCCGCCGCTGGCGCCCAAGACCAGTAGGAGCAGTACTCCTCCTCCGACAAGCCGAGCGTATCTCGTAGGAGATCCTTCGCGGGCCTCTCCACTAATTCACGATAGAAGACCTTCCTAGGCCGAGAAAGGTCACTGGACCGGGGAACGGCCCTCAAGGCCGACCGACACTCGCGAAGGAAAACCGATTGATCCCGGGGTTTACGACCGCGCTCAACCCGCGAGATGGGGAGACTGATGGTAAGGCCAGGGAACGCGTCCCTAACAATCCCCTCCATAATCGGATCTCCTCCAGTCAATGCACGGCGTAGGAAAGCCAACCTAGAGGCACGGATGTGACTCGGCAGGTGCGCCATTCCCAGCCCCCCATGACACGGACGTTTAGTGCAGACTCGTCTGTCGACCCGATTCCCGCGTCCCCTCCATAAAATGGAGGATAGCGATTGCTCGAGCGCCTTCTTGTGAGTCTTACAGAGAGGAAGTACGGACAATCGATAAAGAATCAGGGGGAAAATGTATGTAGCACACACCTCCGCCCTGCCCTTCACGGACAACCTCCGTCGATTCCAAGTCTGACCGGCGGAATCGACCTTTGCTCGTACTTCAGACCAATTCTTCTCCAGCTGGAGGTCAGGCCCAAACCACACTCCAAGAATGCGGACAGGACCGTCTGTCCAACCGAAGCGGCCGGGAAGAGCGACCCCCTTCCAGGCACCTAACCGCAAGCCGGACGACTTGTCGCGGTTTATTTTGGCCCCTGTCACCTTCTCGTACCGATCAAGCGCCTTCTGTACCACCTCAATGTCGTTGCGGGACGACACGAAAGCAGATACGTCATCGGCGTACGCGGAAACCCTGGCTCGAGACCCTCCAGGAACGGCAATTCCACGTAGGGCCGGACTGCCGGTCTCGTCCTTCAGCCGGCGAAGGAGAGGCTCCAACGCCAAAGCATAAAGGAGAGGCGACAGCGGACAACCCTGACGAACCGACCTAGACAGCACGAACGCGTCCGACAGCCTTCCGTTCACCTGTACCACCGCACTGGGGGAGCGATACAGGAGGCTAATCCAGCGGCAGAAGTTGGGTGCGAATCCAGCGGCCTGCAGGACAGCTGCAAGGTAGCGATGGTCGACCCTATCAAATGCCTTGGACTGATCCAAATTGATCAGCGCGGCTTCTTCGTCGTCTTTTACACCCTCTATGATCGTGCGGATCAGATGCAGGTTGCTCTGAATTGTTCGGCCCCTCACAGAACAAGTCTGCTCAGGTCCCAACAGAGACTCGGCAACTGACTGCAAACGCTCCTGCAGGATCTTGGCCATAATCTTTAACTCTGTGTTTAGCAGAGTTATGGGCCTGTAATCATCTAGGTTCCCCCCACCACCTTTGCCCTTTTTCAACAGAGTGATCACACCCCTGGTGATCCGGTTGGGGATGGACCCCGACCGAAACCAGTTGTTGAACACTGCAGTCAAAATTGGAACAAAGATGTGCGACAGCCTCAAGTACAATTCATAGGGCAAACCATCCAGACCGGGCGACTTGCCTCTGCCGACCTTCTTCAAAACCGCGTAGACATCGCCCTCCGTAATCTCTCCCTCGCAGCTAGCCGCTTCAGTCGGCGAAAGCCGAGGAAAGTCAGCCAAATAGCTACGAAACTCCTCCTCACGGAGACCAGGCTCCTTGGTAAACCGGTTCTCGAAATGGCGCCGAAACGCTCCGCACATGTCGTCAGTGGCCCGAAGAGTACGCCCCTCCGGAGATTTGACTTCACGAATGTAACGATCGCCACCTCGACGGACCTCTTCCCTGCGCAGATCTGCGCCCAAGTTCACGGCTTCGGAAGACATCTTGCTTAACTTATGTCTAATTACCTGACCCATGTACCGCTCGCTATTCGATCGATCCAGGGCCTCCTTAGCTAAGGCTATCTCTAGGGGATCCCCCCCAGCCACCGCCCGGGAATAACTAGCTTTAAGCGTCTTCACCTTTTCAGCTCTATCTAGAGCGAGCCGTTTGCTGAAATCAGTGGTGAAGGACCTAATCCTACATTTAAGGCGTTCCCACCACCTATTCCCGAACAAGACTTATCCAAACCGATAACTGAAAGGTTTATATAATCAGCGTTCCGTTTAAACACGGTCACGTTGTCGTCACGTGGGCGACGCTGTGAAAACGTATTCCTAAAATTTGAGTATTTTGAATGAAAAATGAAAAGAATTCTATTTTGATCTAAAATTTATATGTACGCTTGTCGAGCATTAATCTCGCTAGAAAAGGGGAAATACTAAAGAAGCCAGGTCTAGTATTCACCTGGCTTCTTTAGTATTTCCCCTTTTACATCGTCTTTGTCATGTTGAATTGATAATGTTAATTATATTTTATGAATATGTCCTGAAGATGGTTTATTAGACCGAAACGTCCGAGGTTGACATTATATTAACATTAAAACAGCATAATTGCATATAAGGATTTTTGTTTGTTTTTTCCGTATATTTTTCTTCATACTGTCGGATCTATATCCATATATTTGCTTACATATATATATATATATATATATATATATATATATATATATATATATATATATATAACAAATGATATTAACAAAACCAACCATAATTAATACCCCAAAAACAGAAAAAGATAACTTCACTATTTAAGCACTAATCTATTAAGGACAAAGCAAAGGCATAAATGCACATGTACCTGTGTACGCATGTTTATATGTATAGATGTGTGTATATCTATATGCGTTCGTGCGTGCGTAGATGTCCACAAGCGCGTATATTTTAGAGTATAAATATGCACATAAATTCAAACAATAACAAATACATTTGAACTCTGAGTGCTGAAGAGATGCTAGTTACTCTACAACCGTTATTTGCTGAAGACATTTAGGCGAAAAAGAGCTGCGATCATAAAAAGAATATAAGACAAGATTAAAGAATTTCAGATTTATTTCCTGGTACATTATTTATAATATTCGAATAATGTAAATAATGTACATATACATCATTTCAGAAATATAGACAGATACTGAAGGGCCGAAACGTTGTAATAAATATGGCGACAAAGATGAGGACAATAGTCTGAACAATGTAAATAATGTACATAATACCTCATCTTAGAAATATAGACAGATACTGAAAGGCTGAAACCTTATAACAAATATGGCGACAAAGATGAGCACAATAGTCCGAATAATGTAAATAATGTACATAATACCTCATCTCAGAAATATAGACAGATACTGAAGGGCCGAAACGTTGTAATAAATATGGCGACAAAGATGAGGACAATAGTCCGAATAATGTAAATAATGTCCATAATACCTCATCTCAGAAATATAGACAGTTATTTCCTGACATTTACATTTAGATGAGTCTAACAGCTTAGGACATATCACTTTTTGCATCAGATCACCCGATTTTTAGGTGAGCAAAAGTAAATAACATTTAGTATTTGGTCGCATAACCCATGCTTGCCATAACTTCAGAAAGCCTGCGAAACATTGACATCACTAAATTGATGCATTCTTCATTTGCGATGCTTTTTCTTTCTTTCTTTCTTTCTTTCTTTCTTTCTTTTCTGGTCTACTGACTCAATTATTTGGCATTTAGTATATCTTAAATAAGAGTTTCCCAGCCTTATGGAAACCAACGAATATATTTACCAGTGCAGGGCCCAAAGGGGAACCCATGACAATATCTATCGATACATAATGTTATCAAGGCTAAATTCAACATATGAGGTGGCAAATTTCATCAGTTCAAAGAAAACTTTCTCAGGAATATCTGGAGGCGACAAAGAGCTGCCATCAAAAGTTGTCAAAAGTTGAATATGGGGCAAAAATAAAGAAATTTCAGATTTATTTCCTAGTACATTATTTATAATATTCGAATAATGTAAATAATGTAAATAATACCTCATTTCAGAAATATAGACAGTTATTTCCTGACATTTACATTTAGATGAGTCTAACAGCTTAGGACATACGACGTTTTGTATCAGATTCTGTTCGCCATGTTCACCATAGTCTATGAATATAGAATACAGCGCAGTACGTAATCTGTTCAATGAAACAACATTAAAGATTAATACTCACGAGTTGGACACTCTACTAAATTCCCCTACATTGCCAATACCACCAGCAGATATTCTGTAATTCTTCAGTCTTCGATATCAAAGGCTGCCAGTGAATATTCGGAAAAAAACATGGCCGCCTTTATACACGTCGCATTGAATATTTTGAGCCTTCCGATTGGTTAAGCCTTCTATTAGTGAACTATAAAATGAGTCAGCTCATTTTGATTGGATCACTAGTACCGGGGTACCCAAAAATTCCAACAGATTCCCCCATTTTTAGGTGAGCAAAGGGAAAAGAACAGATAGTCTTAAAGTAAATAACACTTAATATTTGGTCGCATAACCCTTGCTTGCAATAGCTGCATCACGCTTGTGACTCCTTGGCATCACCGAACTGTTGCATGCTTCATTTGTGAAGCTTTTCCAGACTTTTAACACAGCCTCTTGGGTTAAGGTCCGTTGTTTGACTTGACCAGTCTAAAACTGCCCACTTTTTCCCCCTAATGAAGTCATTTGTGTTGGTAGTAAGTTTTGGGTGATTAACCTGCTGCATGATAAACTTACTCCCCATTAGTTTGGATACATTTTTCAGTAAACTTCAAGATGTTTCTGTAGATTTCTGAATTCATTCTGCTCCTACTGTCATGAGCTACATCATAAATAAATATAACTGAGCCTGTTCCTGAAGCAGCCGTGCAAGCCCAAGCTATGATGCTGCCTCCATCTTGCTTCGCAGATGAGCTCGTATGCCTTGGATTATAAGCAGATCCTTTCTTTCTGTACACTTTGGCTTTTCCATCATTTTAGTAGAGATGCATCTTGTTCTCATCAGTCTATAAAGCATTCTTCCAGAACTTTTTTTTATTCATCTCTGTACTTCCTTGCAAATTCCAACCTGTCTTCAGATTCTTACTGCTAATGAGTGTTTTGCATCTAGTTGTATGGTGTTTATATTTCTACTCTCGAAGTCTTCTTCCAATGGATTATGAAACCTTCAACTCCTGCACTGTGGAGGTTGTTGGTGATGTCATTGAATATTGTTTTGGGCTTTTTACTCACAGCTCTCACAAAGTTTATGTCATCAAATGCTGTTGTTTTCCTTGGATAGCCTGTTCTATGTCTGTTGTTAAGTACACCAGTACATTCTTTCTCCTTTAGGGCATTCCAAATTGTTGTGTTGCATATGCCCAATGTTAGTCCAGTGGCTCTGATAGTTTCCTTCTTTTCTCACATTCAAAATGACTTTTCTCCCATAGATAGCTATCTCGTCTTCATATTAGTTATTCTTTTTGACAAGAAATGCAGTCTTTACAGGTGAAACCCAAGGCTAAAAACAAGAAATGCCCTTGACAAATTTTGGTAGGTGCCAGGGTGCCAGGGTGCCAGTCTGTTGTGGACGTCCTCCAGTTCGGTCGCGCACCCGTTCTCGAACTCCTTGCTCCTCCTCGTACACATTTTGCGAAAACTATGCAAAACAACCCCCCCCAAAAAAAAAAGAAAAAAAAGAGGTAAAACAATCAGTCTAAAAGGCAACACCTGGATAACAAGTAACACATGTCAGTCACGTATTCCAGTAGTTTTGCTAACTTGAAAAATGGGTGGGTTCAAACAAAATATTTTATGTTCTAAGTTGTTTAACACATCTAAATGTAAATGTCAGGTGAAATTCTCCACACTTGTCTCATATTCATCTTTTGATCTTAAACTAAAATGTCTTCAGTGAACAACAAAAACAAATGAATTGGCGTTTCAGAACCAATATTTTCAAAGGGGACTGTATGTATGCTGAATATTTTAAAAGAATTGAAAGATGCTCACTCGAATTCCAGCCGTGCTCAACATGCGAAGGCTCTGAATAAATGCTCCTACTAGTATTCAAGACAACACAAAATTGCATCTCAAACATGTCATCGTAAATGTCTAAGTTGCGGAAAGCGCTTGGGACAATGGACAGTTTTTGCATCCCCATACTCCCGCCAAACAGAAAATAAAAATGAGAGAACGCTGGAAAGACTAAATAAAAAATTAATAATTATTTATTATTAACTAATAAATAAATGGTGAAGAAAGGCAGGATAAAAAAAATGTAACAACGAGCGCTAAAAACATGAAGAAAACTGAAATGATAGAAAATTAGATTTAGAAAAGCGTTTAAGAAAGTGAAAGAGTCACATTGTCCACTCATTGTTGCATTCATTCACTACCAGCTGTGAATATTTCTGTATGTTTCGTCGATAGGGCAACGGTTGAAATTTTAGGGTCTTTTCTCCGGCAGATTTATACTGGCTTTTAATTTCTCGAAACATATATGAATTTAATATTCTATATTCCTGTAATAACGTTAACACGTTCAGTTTCAAGCGAGAAAAAGCAAAGGCTATTTTTGCATATTGGGTACATATACATACATACATACATACATACATATATATATATATATATATATATATATATATATATATATATATATATATATATATATATATGCATATATATAGTTGAATCCACATAACTTTTTAAAAATTTTTTTAAACTAAAGAACACTACATTGTTATTTTCAAAAGTAGATAAACAAACGCATAACGTCGGGAGTAATAGAGTAAATGGAAGAAGAAGAAGAGCAGGAGTAGGAGGAGGAAGAAGAAGAAGAAGAAGGAGGAGGAAGAAGAAGAAGAAAAAGGAGGAGGAGGAGGGAAAAGAAGAAGGAGGAAGAAGAAGAAGAAGAAGAAGAAGAAGAAGAAGAAGAAGAAGTGTATTTTAAATGCATCGGTAGGGAGTTAAATTACTCTTTTTTATCCAGCCTCATATGCACTTAAGAAATATTTTCTAGTATGTAAACAAGGAGTTAAGACATCGGATTTCTGGTTTAAAAGGGTTTTGGGGTCCGGAAATGTTTTTTTAAATTAAAAGCTCTACACGTTATATTTTACTTTTGTTTTTTCACACTTGTATCACACTTGTATTGAGCACTTTTTACTACGACTGTTTCCTGGTTTGATTCATTAACCTTATATATATATATATATATATATAAAGAAAGTTGACAAATGGAAAAGATTTCATTGAAACTAGATTTGATTACACGTTTCGCCTTTCTATGGTTTCGGATCCAAAGACGAAACAAAGATAGATATGTATGGAATCTATATCCTATTTTAAACACATCCTATATATATATATATATATATATATATATATATAGTCATTAACAGTTTCGATGTATCACATCTCTTAAGTGTGGCTAGACACGCAATTGCTTCAAGCCGGGATCGAAACCCGCCCGATGTGACATCAGTTAGAGACACTAACACCTAGGCTATCGAAGAAAGATAATTTTTAACGAATTATATACGTGATATAAGCAGTTTTTCCTGCCAGAATGCTCTCTTCATCGCGAAGTGTTTAGCATTATAGCAGCAGCCGCCGTCAAATACACTTTCTTTCAAAGTGCTCGACCGACGAACGGGAGACTATATATAGTCACCCACAGAGAGAATGTTTCACTGTACCTCAGATTTTCAGTGTGGCTAGACACGCGATTCCTTCAAGCCGGGATCGAAACTCGTTCAATTTGAAAGCATTTGGAGACTAAATGGGAATTTCTAACGCATTATATACGTGATATAAGCATTATCTGCTGCCAGTGTGGTCTATTCATTGACGTGTGATCAACATTGTATTCTGTTTTAGGCTTGAACACAATCTTCACGCATATGAAGATTGCGTTCAAGCATAAAGGTCGGTGTTGACCACAGTGTCGACTCGTATATATTTATAAACACACTACCCTTGATAGTAATCACTCTTAATCATGAATACAGCATACTTTAAAACTACATTTTATAGTATATATATATATGTGTGTGTGTGATTCGTAAATACGCTTTTAAGCTGGCACACAAGGGGTCGTCAGTGATGTTTTGACTTGGTTCATCAGGGAGTTTCGGGTCTTTCAACATCATACTCCCCATCACCAAGTCGACCCAATCAGGGGAGATCAACTCCTGATTCCCCCTTTTGATTAAACACTAACAGCTACTCTGGCCTTTTTTAAAGAATAAGAGGAAGAATGACCACGTGTTCCGGACATCTGATTGGATGTTAGTAACAACCAATCTGCTGCGCGGACTAAGTTTTAAATGGCCCGCGTTTGGGACTGGTTTCTTTTCTTATTTCGGTGGATTGCAGTTTCGATGGATAACTGAGGAGGTAATCTTAATACTCCTAAATCTTACCCTATTTCCTTGAGTATTTTATGGTTTAATTATTTGCCGTTTTCATTTTGTACTTTTTCCTTTTTTGACGGGGATACTTGAACTCAACGCTATTATCACATTTTATCGTTAGCCTGTTTCTTAATACAAATAATATATACAAAAGAGGGAAATGTTTGTATAAATAAATATAAAATAAATTAGACAAATGACTTACGTTCGAATAAACATTTTTATATATATGTATCGCTAAAAACCGATGACAAACTGATAAAATAAAAATGATATATATACAAACGATATATGGTAATGATCAAGAGGAAAAACACTATAAATACACTATATACGCGTTATTGTTCCGATTTAAAATATACAAAAATGTGAATTGTTCCTCTAAAATAAAATTAAATAAATAAATTAGACAAAAGGTCCAACGTTCGAATAGAAATTAAATAAATAAATAGACAAAAAGTCTTACGTTCGAATAAAAAATAAATAAATAAATAAATGAAAAAAATAGACGAAAGGTCTTACGTTCGAATAAAGGAAAAAAGGCTTGCGTTCGAAAAAAAAAAAAAAAAAATTATGAGAATAATGGACAAAAAGTCTTACGAGATTTGTCGCGCCGGAACCGCTAAAAAAGGTTTGTGTGTGTGTTTGTATGTATATATGTAATAATTTACGTTTATATCTTATACCAGCTATTCTGAAACCCTGCTCAATTACGCGAATTTAGCTAAAAATGGCGTTTTGAGTTAGGTGATGAAAGCGTTTTAGATAAAGCCGGAATTTTTCTGTACGTAATCGACACTTGACTAATAATAATAATAATAATAATAATAATAATAATAATAATAATAATAACAATAATAATAATAACAAACACTTAAAGAAAAGTGAATTGCATTGTCGATCTCTTTGTGATGTTTGTAAAAAGAAAAAATATGAAAGATAAAAATGGAGATATATGATAATTATTTTTGTTTGATCAACACAAAAGGTGCTATGCACCTAAAACTAGTACAAAGGGCACGTTCTACTTAATTTTCCCAACGAAAAGAAGCCGGATTTTCGATAATATGCAACGATAAAGAAATAACAACTTTACATAATTATGCTTTTTAGATAGTATTATCAAAAGCAAATCCACGCATATAGACCTTAGTAAGGGAATATATATATATATATATAATAAAAAGGCTTAAACACTAATATTCCATGGTCATAATTTATTCCATTGGAATCGTAAATACGATCCAATTCATCAGACCTACAAATTCAAAAAGAAAACAGAAAAAACCCTACCTGCAATTGTAGGAATAAAGATCATTGCCCAATCGGGGGTAAATGTAACTACAAAAATGTAGTATACGAGGCAACTATCTTTCCCGAGGAAAATATAAACGAGAAAAAAAGATATATAGGTATATCCGCCGGTAATTGGAAGCAGCGTCTATACAACCATAGACACTCTTTTAGATATAGATGCCTTAGAAGTCAAACTTCCTTATCCAAACACTACTGGGATCTGGTGGATAAGGGGTTAACCCCACTTTTGAAATGGAGATACCTATCAAGAGCCAAAACACCTAATAACTTCCGCGATCGGTGTGATCTGTGCTTGGCGGAAAAAATTTTTATTATCAAAGATAAAAATCAAGATGAACTGTTGAATCTTCGTAATGAGATATTTTCTAAATGTAGACATAAGAAGAGATTCAAAACATAAACACCGTTTTGTAACTTTCTGTCATTTATGTCAGTTCCATCTTGGTTCAAAACATCGGGCATGACATTTTAACGGAATGACTATTATGTTTATTTTGTTTATCTCTATATAGATCATTGTGTGTTTTTGTGTTGCGCTATGGGGTTTTTTTTTTTTTTTTTTTTTTTTTTTTTTTTTACGCCCAAATTGTTGAAATTTTACTTAGTTCTTAAATTCTAATTTATATGTATGTATTTGTACGTATTTGTATGAATGTGGGTATATGTGTATATATAAATTGTTGAAATTTTACTTATTTAGTTTTTAAATTCTAATTTATATGTTGTATTTGTATGTATGTGGGTATATATATATATATATATATATGTGTGTGTGTGTGTGTATGTGTGTGTATGTATGTATGTATGTATGTATGTACTTGACTACGGGTATATGTAGGTATATATTTAGGGGTGTGTGTATTTGTATATATGTGTATGTATATGTATGGATGTGTGTGTATGTGTATATATTCATGTATACGTATGTGGGTGTGGGTATATATGGGAGAATATATATGCAGGGATGTGTGTATATGTATATATATATATATATATGTATATATATGTATGTATATGTATGTGTGTGGGTGTGCGTATGTGTTGGTGTATATATGTACCCATATGTATGTATGTGTATATATATGTGTGTATGTGGGTATAGATGTGCGTGTATATGTGTATGTATGTATAGCTAAACGGATAGATATAGGGATACATTGTTTTTTGTTTTTTTTTTTTTTTTTTTTTTTTTTTTTTTTTTAATTGGTTAGAAATGTAAGGTTTTAGGTATATATGTTTATGCGCATGTTCATATGTACAAGTGTGTGTAAATGGGTAAGGAGTGGATGCCTATGGATGTATGTGTGTATATGTAGGTATATGTGTGTACATTTTTGTATGTATATATATGTATATATATATATACATATATATATATATATATATGTGTGTGTGCGTATATATATCTGGTTTTTGTATGTGTGTGTATGTATATATGTGTATGTGGGTGCATGTGTATTTATGTATATGTATGTGGAAAATGTGTGTATAGGGTATAGGTGGATATACGTGTATATATGTGTGCGTATGTATATGTATGTATATGTATGTGTATGTGTGTATGTATTTATATGTGTTTGTGTGTGTACATGTATATGTGTGTATGTGTATATATATGTATATATGTGTGTGTGTGTGTGTGTGTGTGTGTAGTATATACATGTATGTATGGTTTTGCATGCGTTTTGAACATAAAAATATAGGTCCTCGCCAGATTAGATAATCTTCATATTTATTGTTTATAATATTTTATTTGTAACCTGCAGTCGATATTATTTTTGTCAAATTTTCTCAATTACACAGCGTCCCTTGCAATTTTAATTTCACCCGCCCCATCTTTCTTCCCCACCACTTCCTTCCTTACCTCTCCCTCCTTCTTTAAGATTTGATCGGCCATGGTGTGTGTATTGTCACGTCGATGTGTATCCTTATACTGTTTTAGACATCCGTCAACAGTCTTTTTCCCCCTTCCACTCACACCTAATTTTAAATAAAACTCTCTCTGTTAAACCCCTCTCTTATAAACTAACATTCGTCCCACACTCTCATAATTACTCTCTCTCTAAATTCTATTTTTATTTCCGGAGTGGGTTTTTTCTGTTTTCTTTTTGAATTTGTAGGTCTGATGAATTGGATCGTATTTACGATTCCAATGGAATAAATTATGACCATGGAATATTAGTGTTTAAGCCTTTTTATTATATCCTTACTCTGTCCTGGACATTGAGTTCTACCTGGATTTTATCCTCTCGGAATTTTTTATTCTAAATATACATGTGTATATATGCACCTGTGGATTTTGCATATATATGTATATTTACCACTAATATTATCTATATATATATATATATATATACATACATATATATATATACAAACTTCTCATTAGTTTTATTGGTTAATTAGTCTTATGCCTAATTGTTACAATATCATTAAAGAATATATACCATATAATATATTAGTGTATTTAGTGCAATGAATTTCATTAAGAATTGAATAAGTCTCATTTTTTATACTCTGAGTAATTGGCGGTAATTCTTTAAGAAGGTTTAGTGGAATGGTATAAAAACATTTGAGAATGTTCATTCTGTACTTTCCTTTTCTATCTTCTGTTTTTTTTCTATATTTTACATTTTCAAAAACGTTCTATATAGGTATTAATATATAATGGCATAAATTATAAATATTAATGATTTGAAACCGTAGTAAATGTTTCATTTGTATTTTAATTCGCAGTTTTGTAAAAATGTTCTCAGGCACTCTATGCCATTTTATGTAAGATTATTTTGCCATGATATAATTTATAAATCCTTTCAATTTATTTGATGCTCCCGTGGCTCTAAACGGAGCAGACATGCGCAGTCCGTCAACTCAATATTAACTGATGTCTCTACGACGATGTCAGTTATCGTAACTGTTAGGAAGCAAGGCACATGGCTTTCGAATATATCACAGCCTCAACGATGTTAAGCAACGTCGAGCCTGGTCGGTACCTATATTGTTGACCGCTTGGGAATACCAGGTGACGTAAGCTTGGATATGCGTGTAGTATAATGGCTTCCTTATGTTGACTTACGCGCAAATCCTCTTTGGGAAGGTATGACTCCACTGTTTCTCTCCACAGCTATGGGTTAATTAGTAGGACTAAGTTTATTTCTTTTTTATGTGCTGTGTACTTTCAGGACGTAGACGATCATGGGTCGCCACTTACCGTTATCCATTGCAGCTCTCAATGTTTCGTCCCTCTGCAACCTTCCCCAGGTCACATTGCTTAAGCCCGCCAGGTATGGCATGCGTTGCTTTCCCTTGTCTCTCTTTCCCTCTATTCGACCTGTGAGTATCAGATTCTCCAGACCCTATTTTCTCATAACGTGTCGCAGAAACTTCAGCTGCCTCTTCTTGATATTAAGTATAAATTACCTCTTTGTTTCCATCCTCTCCAAAACCTCATCGTTCCTCAAAATTTCGGTCTATTGTATCCTTAGCATCCTTCTGTAGAATCACACCGCTGTTGCCTCGAGTCTCTTCATCATCTTTGAGGAAATTGTCCAACATTCGCTGCCATAAAGGAGGACAGATGTCACATAGCAGTCCAGTACCTTTTTCTTTGTTACCCACGAAATCCTCCTGTCTCGAAATACTCTGCCTACCTTTTGGAATTTCTCCTTGGCCATCCCAATACGTCTTCGGATCCCAGCGTCGCACTTCTCGTCCTCTGTCAGAACACTTCCCAGATATTTCTGCACTTGCTTGATTTTAGTGTCCTCGACCCCTAATTTGCATTTCGGGCTCATTTTTTATTTTTTTATTGCTGACCATGCGTTTTGTATTCTTGTAATCTATGCTTAGTCCCTTCTTAAATATAAGCCTCCTCCTTGTTTGTGTCCTCTCCAAGACCTCATCGTTTCTCACACCATGATATACTCAGTATCTTTCTGTCAAACCACATCTGCGTCGCTTTGACTCTCTTCTACATCTTTGAGGAATCATTATTATCTCACCACCTAAAAAAAATCATACAATCTAAAAATATTTTCCGGCTTTAAATAAACCTGCAAAAGAAAATAAATAAAAGAATTGTTTTATCCCTGCGTTCGCCCTGTTATATATTTTGGTATATAATCCCAACAGAGTTATAAATTCTTTCACTTATTTTCTCCCCATTCTGAACGATTTCTATCTCTAAACACGGACACTTAAAGCGGAGAGCATTTTTTAAAAGTTACTCATTTTCTTTCTCTTTTTAGACACGGGCAACGTCAGCTTGGCAAAAATATGATTTACTTATTTTAAACACACACAAATACATACGCACGCAACTCATTTTTTTCATCTTCGATCTGATAAAGCCAAACAGGCAAAATACATAGTTGAATGTTTTTTCGAAATGTACTTTCATGAACGTTTTTCCAAATGCCCTGTAATATATAACTCAGTAGATAAATATGCTTTGTAGCTATGATATCAATAAACCTTCTTGAAAACTAAGAAGATAATTAAAAAAAAATAAGATGAAAAACTGAGAGGGCTTATTAACTAGCTCTGTAATTGAAATTTCGACTCCCTGCACTGCGAAAGTATGTCTAAGGAGATGGCAAGAGAAAAATCGATAGTCTCTAAGGAATTGGGCCGATGTTAGTAGTAATTTAGAAGTATATTTTCCCAGAATATTCCTAATTATTGTCGTTCTTACCCCAGCTTTAATCTAACCATTAAAAAAGAAATTCTAGGAATCAAAAACATTTAGAATTTTTATTAATTTCTTAATCTTTGCTGTTGTTATCACAATGTTTCGTTTCGTATTTATCTATTCGAGAAACTTTCAGAGAATACCTAACTGAATGCTTATTCGGTAAACGACATTGGATTAATTTTATTCCACTGTCCATACCGAACATATATCACGCATTTTGCAATTAGGACTACTCGGGGATTAAACGCACCATTAATGTCACCACATTCATGAAACAAACGCTTTAATCCTTAAATATAGTATTTCGATTGCTTGCATAATGTTGTCGCTGCTGTTGACGCTCTTGCTACCCTGCTGTGGCGCTTGATCTCCTTAGCCTTCAGCTTCTCTTTTTTACATCTGCTGCTGTTGCAGAGACCTTTGCTGTTAAACTTGACACTCTCCATCACCGTTTCTCTTTCTTTTTATTATGGTATTTATTTTTATGCTAGGTCTACTGAGGAATCGTAGCGTATACACTGAAACCTCCAGATGTCTGACCATCCGGTGTTTTTCTCAGTCTAGTATTCTTACTTCATTCCATAGGGTTTCGTTAAACACTCTTTTCCCTAGAAATAAAATAATTAAACCAAGAAATAAATCCCCATTTTATTAAATCTTTTTATGTTTATTCTTATTATTTATACAAAACAGTGGACTTATCTTGCCATTTTTAAATGGAGTGCTGGTAAATCAAGGCTTCGACTGTTATGCTCTTCGGCCTTCTTCAGGTATCTTCCGTCTCATTTTATAAATACCATGCAACTGATTTTTTTCCCGTGCCTTATAAAAACAGTTCTGCTAATATCAGTAAAAGACCCTGTACGCACGTCCAGCCATTCTCTTCTCTTGGGTATTGTGTGTTTTCCTCTCTTTCATCACAAATCAATATTTGATGCAGAAACTTCCATTAAGATGTTGACTCTGTAGCAGCCATTGTCAAATGCTTTCAAAAATAGACTCTATTTTTAAATTTAAATTATTAATTAAATGTGTTTCATATAGAGTCTCACATATTGTAATTTTTCACATCTTGAAACCTTTCCGAGATACTAGTGTTTCACATATTGTCGTATTTCATCCCAGAAAGATTCACTTTTAGATATAGTATCGCTTGAACCCGCGCATATAGTTTTACACAAATATTTATTACGTTTTGTCTAAATTTTCTTGAACGTGGATTTATCATAATTTTGATTATTTTCACTCAGACTAATGTTCTTGTATTCTTTTTTTAGCACCACAACATTAAATTTACCATCTGCGACTATTTTATCAGTTTTTAATCTTCTTCTATGTGCCGTACATGCCGTTAGAGATCATGGCTCTCCACAATTTCCTGTCCTTTGTAGCTTTTAATTAATTTGGTCTTTTTGTCATCTCTCCCAAACCCTGCTCCGCTATCCATTCACTTAAGCTCTCCAGGTAGGTTGCGCATTGCTTTCCTCTGTCTCTTCTACATTCAATTTATCCTGTGAGTATTAAATTTTCTAAGCCTTCTTTCATCATTATGTGCCCCATAAATTTCAACTCTCTTCCAGGTGTTAAGTAGAAGTGTCCTTTTTGATGCCATTGTCTCTAGAATTTCGTCGTTGCCTACATGTTCGTTCCATGGTATTCCCAGCATCCTTCTGTAGAACCACATTTTTGTTGCTTCAAGTCTTTTCTTCATCTGTGAGGAGATTGTCCAGCATTCATTGCCATATAAGAGGGTTTGCCGGGATAGTAACAATGGTGTTTTCTAAGTAACTAGAAGATTGGTATTAGATAATAATTCAGTACTATTTTGTTTTTTTCTAATGGTATCTTTTCTGTTTCTTAATACTTTGCTTAACTTTTGGAAGGGATCTTTTGCTATCCTAATGCGTCTTCGGATATCGGTGTTACGCATTCCATTTTGTTCTATTAAACAGCTTCCCAGATATCTAAATTGATGTACTTGTTTGATTTCGGCATCTCCAGTCTGTAATTTGTATGTTGAGCTGTTCTTTTTGCTAACAAAGCTTCATTTAGTCTTCTTGTGATTGATGATTAGTCCTTTCTTCTCGCTTTCTTTCACTACCTCATCTATGAGTTTAGTGATAAGCCCGTAAGACCATATTTATTAGTATCTTTCTTATTTTTCTTATTTTGCATATTTATTTCATCAGACTAATATCCTCATGTTTTTTGCTATCACAACGTTTCGAGACTTGGGCTATCCAACCTTCTTCAGGAGTCTGCCGATTCAGGTAATAAATGCATACAACTATAGTTTCTTTAATTGTTTTGCGTGCCATATGAAATCAGTTCTGGTCATCATGCAATCCTAATTACCCTCCTACATTTGGAATTCTGTTTTCTTGACAAATAAATCTTTGCTGCAAAAAACTTAGATTAAAGTGAAGCCTATTATGCGTGGACTTTGACAGATTGCCAAAGCAATTTAAAAATAGAGTCTATTTTTGAAAGCATTTGACAATGGCTGCTACAGAGTCAACATCTTAATGGAAGTTTCTGCATCAAATATTGATTTGTGATGAAAGAGAGGAAAACACACAATACCCAAGAGAAGAGAATGGCTGGACGTGCGTACAGGGTCTTTTACTGATATTAGCAGCACTGTTTTTATAAGGCACGAGAAAAAATTAGTTGCATGGTATTTATAAAATGAGACGGAAGATACCTGAAGAAGGCCGAAGAGCATAACAGTCGAAGCCTTGATTTATCAGCACTCCATTTAAAAATGGCAAGATAAGTCCACTGTTTTGTATAAATAATAAGAATAAACATAAAAAGATTTAATAAAATGGGGATTTATTTCTTGGTTTAATTATTTTATTTCTAGGGAAAAGAGTGTTTAACGAAACCCTATGGAATGAAGTAAGAATACTAGACTGAGAAAAACACCGGATGGTCAGACATGAAATGTGAAACTTTACAATATGTGAAACTTTACAATATGTGAAACACTATACTTTGTGAAATTCCACAATATGTGAACCACGACAGTATGTAAAACCCTATAATATGTGAAAGACTACAAAATGTGAAACTTTACAATATGTGAAACACTATACTTTGTGAAATTCCACAATATGTGAACCACGACAGTATGTGAAACCCTATAATATATGAAAGACTACAATATAGGAAAAATTAACAATATGAAAGACTCAAAAATATGTCAAACACTATGCTGTGTGAAACTCTATAATATGTGAAACACTACAATATGTGAAACTTTACAATATGTGAAACATTAAATTATGTGAAACTCTAAAATATGTTAAACATTAGACTTTGTGAAATTCTACAGTATGTGAAATCCTACAATATGTAAACCACGATAATATGTGAAACGCTACAAAATGTGAAATACTACAATATATGAAAATTTTCAATATGTAAAACTCTACAATATGTGAAACGCTGCACTGTGTTAAACGCTAGAATATGGGAAACTTTACAATATGTGAAACACCACACTTTGTGAAGTTCTACAGTATTTGATATCCTACAACATGTAAACTACGACAATATGTGAATCGCTACAAAATGTGAAAAAACTACAATATGTGAAACTTAACAATAACAAGATTTGGAATCAACAAAGGTGTAGAGTAATGTTTGGTGCATAAGTGTATTTTAGGCGGCAAAAACATGGTCCCTTTCAAAATTGATAACGCTGTGAAAATAAATGCAGTGAATTATTTGAACAAGAAACGTTTGAGTGGAGAGATCGCAAGCAAAATGTTTTGATTAAAAGATTATTTTCATATAAGACATTGCATCTTCACATTTAGCAAACATGACTAAAAAAAGGTTTGAAAGATGCTGAAAGATAGAATAAATTTAGCCTAACCAGGCATAGATTGGATCTAATCGAAACATCATGTTATATATAGAAAACCGATATTTATGAGGATACAGACATAATTATAAGAGCGACATAATGGCAATCGTCTCAAATCGAAGAAGCATCTGGAAAATAAAAGAACATCTGTTTGAAATCCGAAATCAGACTTTTGCAGGCATTGATGTTCTCATTCTATCTGTGAGCTTGCGGATCTTGGACATTAAGAGCAGAATTCCAGCGAAGAATCCAAATTTTAGAAACGAGATGCTACAGAATCATTGTAGAGATTTCCTACACAGACCCCATCGCATGTGACTCAGAGCGTGACATCATCTAACAGGCCTATTGAATGACGTCATAACTATCGCTGTGAAGAGAAAGTTGAAATGGTAGAGGCAATAGTATTCCATAACATCCTATAAGGTTCCACCTTAACCAAAATAGATAAATAAGGCTAGAAAGACAGGCATATATAAAAAAAAAAAAAGAAAATATTAGGTCGGTGCAAAAACAATCTCGTTTTTTGACGTATTTTTTAACGTCAAAAACGACATTATTTTTTCACCAACCTAATATGATCTGATAAAGTCACTGCGTTTACTGGAATTTACAGAGACTCAGACGTTTGCCAACAACTGAGACATATGGAGGGATCTGGTCAGGTGCTCCACAGCGCAGCAACCCTACAACCACATTCGTCCATGGTACTGATATTGCCGATGTAGACAATAATTAAACAAAGAAGATCTATGTGTAGAGATTAAAAAAAACGGCTGCAATTTATTCCAAAGTCGAATGAGCCGGAAGAAGTTATTAAAATCAGTAAATAAATAAAAAAACAAAAAAAAAAAAAAACGATGAAGAACGAAGGATTACTTGCATTATTTACATTATTCAGACTATTATCCTCATCTTCATTTCTATATTCACAACATTTCGGCCGTTGTACGCTCTGGCCTTCTTTAGGTGAATGGAATTTCGAAACAAACTTTTTATTTCTTCCAGCGGAGTAGATTGTTCTAGTTCCACGTTTCATTCCAACCACCTGAGGAAGGCCGTTGCGTACAAAGACCGAAATGTTCTGAATATGGGAATGAAGATGAGGACAACAGTCCAAATAATGAAAATAATGCAAGTAATCATAATACCTCATCTCAGAGATATAGACAAATAACGAAGGACAAATATTTGAATATGGTTAGCAGTTCGAAAAGATAAATCGTTGGGCCGAGTTCGTTATATTCACACAAAACACGATTTGGAGATGTACGAATCCATATACTTTCACACCAGTCATGGATTTAGCAAAGCCGACTGGAATCTCTAGCCATGGTTGACAACTAGTCTAGTTGAAAGAAACCCGTTATTTGCTCTAAGCGAGCCACATACTATACAGCCTATTAAAAAGATGATAGAATTTACAATCAACTGTGGTGCGGTCTTGGATTGAGGTCAATATATAACACTAAACTAATCAATTTTCTTTTTTCCGGGTTTGCAGATAAGAAGTTTAGCCATCTAGACTCCATTTATCGTAAGAATCACTGAAAATCCGTTTGAGTTATTCAGCTAGAAATAGAACACGTTAAAATTGTTTTGTGTCAGCCCCGCTGTCTTCCTAATTGAGCAATGGTGAGAGGAAAAGATCAGAAGGTAACAACAGGATGATCATTGTAGATGTAAGAGATGTAGAGTGTAATGAGAGATATGAAATGAATCCCTCCCTAAACTCTACCATGTCTCTTTAACTACCCCTTTTACACTTACTGTTAAATTACAAAAACTAACACTACCCATCAATTTTCATTTCATTTTTCGTTTCATTTCATTTCTGGAAGTGCTATCTGATGATCCGGCTTCCTTTAAAAGGGTTCTGGTGAAATAAATTATTATAATGGTACCTTTGATCTGTTTTTCTTTAATATATATATATATATATATATATATATATATATAAATGAACACTGAAGTCAACACTTAGAGGTGACAGGCTGTTTCATGCTAGACGGAATTTGTTTTTTTCTCGGCTATTTATATATACGGGTCAGTAGTGCCTTGTGGGTAGTCTATTTTGGCAGTTATTTTTCGGAAGTCGTTTATTTGTTTATTTATTTGGGTTAAATTATTTTGCTTTTATTTATTTTTTTTTTTAATTTTTAATTTTAATTTTTACTTTTTATATTTATTTCTTATCATATATATTTATTTTTATTTTAATCGGTGTTTAATTAACGTAGTAAAAATCTGTTTATATCGCTTATTCAATAGTTTTGTTTTGGTTTGGGAAGATAAGGCTACTTATTCAATTTTGGGGTTGACTGCTGTAGTTTATTCTAACTATTATTTTGGCGACTTCCGGCAAAATAGACTACCCATAATGCACGACTGACGCTTCTAAGTGTTGACTTCAATGTTCACTTTTATATTTACACACGCTTCATGTCTGATATTGAGCACTTCATCACATAAATAAGAGTATATTTCTTCATATATATATATATATATATACAGGTAGTTATAACAGGACGTCTAAATTACGTAGAATCGCATTCGAATAGCTATTTCAACCAAGAAGACCTATGTTGTCATTGTCAATATATATATATATATATATATATATATATATATATATATATATATATATATAATAAAAAGGCTTAAACACTAATATTCCATGGTCATAATTTATTCCATTGGAATCGTAAATACGATCCAATTCATCAGACCTACAAATTCAAAAAGAAAACAGAAAAAAACCCACTCCGGAAATAAAAAAGAATTTAGAGAGAGAGTAATTATGAGAGTGTGGGACGAATGTTAGTTTATAAGAGAGGGGTTTAACAGAGAGAGTTTTATTTAAAATTAGGTGTGAGTGGAAGGGGGAAAAAGACTGTTGACGGATGTCTAAAACAGTATAAGGATACACATCGACGTGACAATACACACACCATGGCCGATCAAATCTTAAAGAAGGAGGGGGAGGTAAGGAAGGAAGTGGTGGGGAAGAAAGATGGGGCGGGTGAAATTAAAATTGCAAGGGACGCTGTGTAATTGAGAAAATTTGACAAAAATAATATCGACTGCAGGTTACAAATAAAATATTATAAACAATAAATATGAAGATTATCAAATCTGGCGAGGACCTATATTTTTATGTTCAAAACGCATGCAAAACCATACATACATGTATATACTACACACACACACACACACACACACACATATATACATATATATGCACATACACACATATACATGTACACACACAAACACATATAAATACATACACACATACACATACATATACATACATATACATACGCACACATATATACACGTATATCCACCTATACCCTATACACACATTTTCCACATACATATACATAAATACACATGCACCCACATACACATATATACATACACACACATACAAAAACCAGATATATATACGCACACACACACATATATATATATATATATATATGCATATATATATATACATATATATACATACAAAAATGTACACACATATACCTACATATACACACATACATCCATAGGCATCCACTCCTTACCCATTTACACACACTTGTACATATGAACATGCGCATAAGCATATATACCTAAAACCTTACATTTCTAACCAATTAAAAAAAAAAAAAACAATGTATCCCTATATCTATCCGTTTAGCTATACATACATACACATATACACGCACATCTATACCCACATACACACATATATATACACATACATACATATGGGTACATATATACACCAACACATACGCACACCCACACACATACATATACATACATATATATACACATATATATACATATACACACATCCCAACATATATATTCTCCTATATATACCTACACCCACATACGTATACATGAATATATACACATACACACATATCCATACATATACATACACATATATACAAATACACACACCCCTAAATATATACCTACATATACCCGTAGTCAAGTACATACATACATACATACATACATATACACACACACACACACACATATATATATATATATATATATACCCACATACATACAAATACATACATATAAATTAGAATTTAAAAACTAAATAAGTAAAATTTCAACAATTTATATATACACATATACCCACATTCATACAAATACGTACAAATACATACATATAAATTAGAATTTAAGAACTAAGTAAAATTTCAACAATTTGGGCGTAAAAAAAAAAAAAAAAAAAAAAAAAACCCATAGCGCATCACAAAAACACACAATGATCTATATAGAGATAAACAAAATAAACATAATAGTCATTCCGTTAAAATGTCATGCCCGATGTTTTGAACCAAGATGGAACTGACATAAATGACAGAAAGTTACAAAACGGTGTTTATGTTTTGAATCTCTTCTTATGTCTACATTTAGAAAATATCTCATTACGAAGATTCAACAGTTCATCTTGATTTTTATCTTTGATAATAAAAATTTTTTCCGCCAAGCACAGATCACACCGATCGCGGAAGTTATTAGGTGTTTTGGCTCTTGATAGGTATCTCCATTTCAAAATTGGGGTTAACCCCTTATCCACCAGATCCCAGTAGTGTTTGGATAAGGAAGTTTGACTTCTAAGGCATCTATATCTAAAAGAGTGTCTATGGTTGTATAGACGCTGCTTCCAATTACCGGCGGATATACCTATATATCTTTTTTTCTCGTTTATATTTTCCTCGGGAAAGATAGTTGCCTCGTATATTACATTTTTGTAGTTACATTTACCCCCGATAGGGCAATGATCTTTATTCCTACAATTGCAGGTAGGGTTACTTGATTGAGTCACATTACAATGGTAGTTTCTAAGTATTCTGCAATTATGGGAAGATATGATTTTCTCCATATTACTAACGCATGAGTAACTAATTTTCAGAGTCTTCCTATTGAAAATTTTACTTAATGGATGTTTACTGTGAAAATGCTTATCAATTAATTTCAGAAAAAAACTTCCTATGTCAATATTAGAGAGCTTGCAATATGGTGGGTTGAACCATATTACCTTCCTCTTTCTATTTTTAGATCTGTTATTGTTCTGATTTCTAAGTTCTCCGTTATAGTTTAATTCCTGTCTAAAACCACTATTTTTGAGGGCCTGATTGTATATAAATTTATTATCATCAAAGACTTTTTGGCTAGAAGATAGCTTATTTATTCTAGTATTCACAGTTTTAGGGATGTGGTCTATCACATGTTTAGGGTGGTTAGAGTGGACGTTGATATATAGGGGTGTTTGATCAACTTTATGGAAGGGTTTAAAGGTATCATTAGATAGATTTAGTGTAATATCCAAAAAGTTGACTATTTTCATGTTGGAAGATATTTCAATTTTAAGGCCTAAGTATTTGAAGGCCCTAATTATCTTCTTATGTAAGCTAGAAGTCAAGGGGCCATTGCTATTTGGGACAATGATTAGGCCGTCATCTCTATAAATTCCGACTTGGCTAAGGTTAACTACTCTACTCAAGGTGTCGAGAATATATATGCCCACCAGATCTGCAATTTGGGCGGAATCAAAGGCCCCCATAGGTACATCGAAACTACCATTATTTTTCTTCACCCAAGTAGCGTCATTGTATGCAAGAATTGATCTTCTTGACGCTAAAATGATGTTCAGATCATTATCCGTTATATCAGTATATCCTTTGGCGAAATTAAGGCTGTTACTTAATAGTTCCTCCGAAATAGAAGGGTAAAAATCCAAGATGTCAAATTGGATGAAAGTGGCTCTTCTCTTGTTAGGGATCTTTCGGAACCATTTAATCGTCTCGGCCGAGTCTTTCCAAAGGTTAGCAGGGTATTTCTCCAGGACACATGAAGTAATTTTCTCAATAATACTCTTAGAAATTAATCCCAACTCAGATTTGGAGGGATTAATTAGACGGGACTGCAAGCCATTGATGAAGTTCGGCTTATGGTCTTTGAAGAGAATGTATGCATCTTTCAAACCAAATTTGCCCATTCTGTCAGCAACTCCACATTTGTTAGCAAATTTGCAGATGTCTTCATTGATAGATGATAAGGTACTATTGTCTTTGTCTTTTTTATAAGAGCTGGTAATTTTGTCAGTGACGATTTTGTCGTATTCAGAAGGTGTAACTTTATAGAAATTTTTAGATTTGTCGGCTTTAATCCATAATTTATTGGATTTTTTTATGTTTTTAATGTCTCTACCAATTTTAGTCAGGAAGTAGTTGTTATGATTCTTGAACTTAATCTTTTTAATTAAATCGATCAGATCCCCTTCGAACGGTATAAGTAGCTTGTCACACGGTGGAGTTTTTTGGGATTTCAGGTTAAACGTTTCAGAATTTAATTCTTGGTCATTTCTAGGATTATGGTAGAAAAAAGTTTTCCACCTCATTCTTTTAATAAGGTCAATGATTCTTTCAGTAAGGCAGACAGAGAAAATGTGCAATGAAGGGTAAGGAATGTTTTTCAAGGAATAATCCGGAGTAAATTTTTCCATTCCAATCTGAATAGGTACGAATAAAAGCAGTTTAACTGGAAGTATATCAAGGAGAGCTCAACTTATAATGGTAAGGAGCAATATATTGATAATATTAGTGGTAAATATACATATATATGCAAAATCCACAGGTGCATATATACACATGTATATTTAGAATAAAAAATTCCGAGAGGATAAAATCCAGGTAGAACTCAATGTCCAGGACAGAGTAAGGATATAATAAAAAGGCTTAAACACTAATATTCCATGGTCATAATTTATTCCATTGGAATCGTAAATACGATCCAATTCATCAGACCTACAAATTCAAAAAGAAAACAGAAAAAAACCCACTCCGGAAATAAAAAAGAATTTAGAGAGAGAGTAATTATGAGAGTGTGGGACGAATGTTAGTTTATAAGAGAGGGGTTTAACAGAGAGAGTTTTATTTAAAATTAGGTGTGAGTGGAAGGGGGAAAAAGACTGTTGACGGATGTCTAAAACAGTATAAGGATACACATCGACGTGACAATACACACACCATGGCCGATCAAATCTTAAAGAAGGAGGGGGAGGTAAGGAAGGAAGTGGTGGGGAAGAAAGATGGGGCGGGTGAAATTAAAATTGCAAGGGACGCTGTGTAATTGAGAAAATTTGACAAAAATAATATCGACTGCAGGTTACAAATAAAATATTATAAACAATAAATATGAAGATTATCAAATCTGGCGAGGACCTATATTTTTATGTTCAAAACGCATGCAAAACCATACATACATGTATATACTACACACACACACACACACACACACACATATATACATATATATGCACATACACACATATACATGTACACACACAAACACATATAAATACATACACACATACACATACATATACATACATATACATACGCACACATATATACACGTATATCCACCTATACCCTATACACACATTTTCCACATACATATACATAAATACACATGCACCCACATACACATATATACATACACACACATACAAAAACCAGATATATATACGCACACACACACATATATATATATATATATATATGCATATATATATATACATATATATACATACAAAAATGTACACACATATACCTACATATACACACATACATCCATAGGCATCCACTCCTTACCCATTTACACACACTTGTACATATGAACATGCGCATAAGCATATATACCTAAAACCTTACATTTCTAACCAATTAAAAAAAAAAAAAACAATGTATCCCTATATCTATCCGTTTAGCTATACATACATACACATATACACGCACATCTATACCCACATACACACATATATATACACATACATACATATGGGTACATATATACACCAACACATACGCACACCCACACACATACATATACATACATATATATACACATATATATACATATACACACATCCCAACATATATATTCTCCTATATATACCTACACCCACATACGTATACATGAATATATACACATACACACATATCCATACATATACATACACATATATACAAATACACACACCCCTAAATATATACCTACATATACCCGTAGTCAAGTACATACATACATACATACATACATATACACACACACACACACACATATATATATATATATATATATACCCACATACATACAAATACATACATATAAATTAGAATTTAAAAACTAAATAAGTAAAATTTCAACAATTTATATATACACATATACCCACATTCATACAAATACGTACAAATACATACATATAAATTAGAATTTAAGAACTAAGTAAAATTTCAACAATTTGGGCGTAAAAAAAAAAAAAAAAAAAAAAAAAAAAACCCATAGCGCATCACAAAAACACCTTATCCACCAGATCTGAGTTGGGATTAATTTCTAAGAGTATTATTGAGAAAATTACTTCATGTGTCCTGGAGAAATACCCTGCTAACCTTTGGAAAGACTCGGCCGAGACGATTAAATGGTTCCGAAAGATCCCTAACAAGAGAAGAGCCACTTTCATCCAATTTGACATCTTGGATTTTTACCCTTCTATTTCGGAGGAACTATTAAGTAACAGCCTTAATTTCGCCAAAGGATATACTGATATAACGGATAATGATCTGAACATCATTTTAGCGTCAAGAAGATCAATTCTTGCATACAATGACGCTACTTGGGTGAAGAAAAATAATGGTAGTTTCGATGTACCTATGGGGGCCTTTGATTCCGCCCAAATTGCAGATCTGGTGGGCATATATATTCTCGACACCTTGAGTAGAGTAGTTAACCTTAGCCAAGTCGGAATTTATAGAGATGACGGCCTAATCATTGTCCCAAATAGCAATGGCCCCTTGACTTCTAGCTTACATAAGAAGATAATTAGGGCCTTCAAATACTTAGGCCTTAAAATTGAAATATCTTCCAACATGAAAATAGTCAACTTTTTGGATATTACACTAAATCTATCTAATGATACCTTTAAACCCTTCCATAAAGTTGATCAAACACCCCTATATATCAACGTCCACTCTAACCACCCTAAACATGTGATAGACCACATCCCTAAAACTGTGAATACTAGAATAAATAAGCTATCTTCTAGCCAAAAAGTCTTTGATGATAATAAATTTATATACAATCAGGCCCTCAAAAATAGTGGTTTTAGACAGGAATTAAACTATAACGGAGAACTTAGAAATCAGAACAATAACAGATCTAAAAATAGAAAGAGGAAGGTAATATGGTTCAACCCACCATATTGCAAGCTCTCTAATATTGACATAGGAAGTTTTTTTCTGAAATTAATTGATAAGCATTTTCACAGTAAACATCCATTAAGTAAAATTTTCAATAGGAAGACTCTGAAAATTAGTTACTCATGCGTTAGTAATATGGAGAAAATCATATCTTCCCATAATTGCAGAATACTTAGAAACTACCATTGTAATGTGACTCAATCAAGTAACCCTACCTGCAATTGTAGGAATAAAGATCATTGCCCTATCGGGGGTAAATGTAACTACAAAAATGTAATATACGAGGCAACTATCTTTCCCGAGGAAAATATAAACGAGAAAAAAAGATATATAGGTATATCCGCCGGTAATTGGAAGCAGCGTCTATACAACCATAGACACTCTTTTAGATATAGATGCCTTAGAAGTCAAACTTCCTTATCCAAACACTACTGGGATCTGGTGGATAAGGGGTTAACCCCAATTTTGAAATGGAGATACCTATCAAGAGCCAAAACACCTAATAACTTCCGCGATCGGTGTGATCTGTGCTTGGCGGAAAAAATTTTTATTATCAAAGATAAAAATCAAGATGAACTGTTGAATCTTCGTAATGAGATATTTTCTAAATGTAGACATAAGAAGAGATTCAAAACATAAACACCGTTTTGTAACTTTCTGTCATTTATGTCAGTTCCATCTTGGTTCAAAACATCGGGCATGACATTTTAACGGAATGACTATTATGTTTATTTTGTTTATCTCTATATAGATCATTGTGTGTTTTTGTGATGCGCTATGGGTTTTTTTTTTTTTTTTTTTTTTTTTTTTTTTACGCCCAAATTGTTGAAATTTTACTTAGTTCTTAAATTCTAATTTATATGTATGTATTTGTACGTATTTGTATGAATGTGGGTATATGTGTATATATAAATTGTTGAAATTTTACTTATTTAGTTTTTAAATTCTAATTTATATGTATGTATTTGTATGTATGTGGGTATATATATATATATATATATATGTGTGTGTGTGTGTGTGTATATGTATGTATGTATGTATGTATGTACTTGACTACGGGTATATGTAGGTATATATTTAGGGGTGTGTGTATTTGTATATATGTGTATGTATATGTATGGATATGTGTGTATGTGTATATATTCATGTATACGTATGTGGGTGTAGGTATATATAGGAGAATATATATGTTGGGATGTGTGTATATGTATATATATGTGTATATATATGTATGTATATGTATGTGTGTGGGTGTGCGTATGTGTTGGTGTATATATGTACCCATATGTATGTATGTGTATATATATGTGTGTATGTGGGTATAGATGTGCGTGTATATGTGTATGTATGTATAGCTAAACGGATAGATATAGGGATACATTGTTTTTTTTTTTTTTAATTGGTTAGAAATGTAAGGTTTTAGGTATATATGCTTATGCGCATGTTCATATGTACAAGTGTGTGTAAATGGGTAAGGAGTGGATGCCTATGGATGTATGTGTGTATATGTAGGTATATGTGTGTACATTTTTGTATGTATATATATGTATATATATATATGCATATATATATATATATATATATGTGTGTGTGTGCGTATATATATCTGGTTTTTGTATGTGTGTGTATGTATATATGTGTATGTGGGTGCATGTGTATTTATGTATATGTATGTGGAAAATGTGTGTATAGGGTATAGGTGGATATACGTGTATATATGTGTGCGTATGTATATGTATGTATATGTATGTGTATGTGTGTATGTATTTATATGTGTTTGTGTGTGTACATGTATATGTGTGTATGTGCATATATATGTATATATGTGTGTGTGTGTGTGTGTGTGTGTGTAGTATATACATGTATGTATGGTTTTGCATGCGTTTTGAACATAAAAATATAGGTCCTCGCCAGATTTGATAATCTTCATATTTATTGTTTATAATATTTTATTTGTAACCTGCAGTCGATATTATTTTTGTCAAATTTTCTCAATTACACAGCGTCCCTTGCAATTTTAATTTCACCCGCCCCATCTTTCTTCCCCACCACTTCCTTCCTTACCTCCCCCTCCTTCTTTAAGATTTGATCGGCCATGGTGTGTGTATTGTCACGTCGATGTGTATCCTTATACTGTTTTAGACATCCGTCAACAGTCTTTTTCCCCCTTCCACTCACACCTAATTTTAAATAAAACTCTCTCTGTTAAACCCCTCTCTTATAAACTAACATTCGTCCCACACTCTCATAATTACTCTCTCTCTAAATTCTTTTTTATTTCCGGAGTGGGTTTTTTTCTGTTTTCTTTTTGAATTTGTAGGTCTGATGAATTGGATCGTATTTACGATTCCAATGGAATAAATTATGACCATGGAATATTAGTGTTTAAGCCTTTTTATTATATCCTTACTCTGTCCTGGACATTGAGTTCTACCTGGATTTTATCCTCTCGGAATTTTTTATTCTAAATATACATGTGTATATATGCACCTGTGGATTTTGCATATATATGTATATTTACCACTAATATTATCTATATATATATATATATATATATATATATATATAGATAAGAGAAGGAACAGATGGAGTAAAATTATACTGTTCGTAGCATTTATTTTTAAAAAAGCTTTCAATATAAAGTAGATAGCAATATTATTATTATTTTTATTATAAGAAATTATAATGATAAATATTGAAATCACTACAGAAAAGCTTTCAGGTTTCAATAGTATAATTGTACTTCTTCAGTCAACTTAATTACTAAGTTCAGTCATAGTATTGAAACATGAAAGCTTTTGTGTAGCGATTTCAAACTGTTTTTATTGTAATCTCTTATAATATATATATATTGCGTGTATTTAGGCATCATTTTTTCATTGTTGCCTGTTTAATTTATAATCTATAATTTATAATAGAAGCCATTGGTTTATACCAACGGCTTCACATACTCAATACTTCTCGTTTTCACTCTCGCTTGGACATGTGTGACGTCATGAGCTGAGGTGCGATTTTCGCTTCCAGCGTCTTATATGCACGAGTTTGTCGTTGCTTGGAAATCTTCCATGTAAACAGAAACAGACTATCATCACGGTGATGATAGTCTGTTTCTGTTTACATGGAAGATTTCCAAGCAGATAGATAGATAGATAAAAAAAATATTATCAGCAATAAATATCTTGTCGGCTTTACATAAACCATTGTGGTTGATATGCCGTAAAATAAACAAAACCAAACTAATTTCTCTCTTCCTTTTGCTTCACGCTCTCACTCTGTGTTTTCCTAGCTCTATCTTTCTTTATTCCTTCATCTTTTTCATCTAGCTCACTCTCGCAACTGTAAAAATTATGCTACACAGCAGTAACACGTGGCCTGACGATTGCATATAGCATGAAAAAGACTGTCGCCTCTAAGTGTTGACTTCTATGTTCACTTTTATATTTACACACGCTCTATCTCTGATATTGAGCACTTTATTCCATAAATATAGCACACCTTAAGACTATATTTCTTTATTTCTTTATATATATATATATATATATATATATATATATATATATATATATATATATATATATATTAGTTTGGTGCAAAAATAATGACGTAATAATGTCGTTTTTTGAAGTTAAAAAATACGTCAAAAAACGACATTATTACGTCATTATTTTTGCACCAACCTAATATATATATATATGTATGTATATATATATATATATATATATATATATATATATATATATATATTAGGTTGGTGCAAAAATAATATCGTTTTTTGACGTTAAAGAATACGTCAAAAAACGATATTATTTTTGCACCAACCTAATATATTAAATCACTCCTGCTCTATCTAACTGGGTCTTTCTATCTGCGGATGTACTTCTTGTGTGTGTAGTCAGTGTGTAATCATTGGCAGGTCATTAATGATGATCTTTTGCGGGTTTTGTACCTCTGTCTCAATTTTAAATAGAGTGATAACTATATGGCAGTTAAATGCATACAGAAAATATGTGGATATTACTTCGATTGAAAAGACCACTAGCAGCCATATCGGGACAGTTATGTCGATTAAAAGTCCCCTCACGAACATTATCAAGACAAGCAAACAAAATAAAAGACAACAACGTTAGTTCCAGAAAATGAAAGAGAGAGTAAAAAATATACATTAATAAATAATAATAGAAACGGACGAAGAAGGTAAGGAGAGGGGAAGAGGATAAGGAAGAGGAAAGAGCGATAGATAAATAGAAAGACAGGGGGGTGGAGGAAGAAAATGAGAAGAATCATATATATGAAAAAAGAAAGGTAAAAGGGACACTAAAGAGGAGAGAAAAATGCAGAAAGAGATAAAATGAAACGAGGGCAAGCGAAAAATAGATGTTGTATATATTTTTTTATTATTTGTAAAAAAATGTTAAAGATCTATATATAATCGTCTACGTTGTTTGTTTTTTTTTATACACGTTTTGAGAAAAGAGGATTCTTTAGAAAGGCCAGACGGTTTGTGTTATATTGTATTTAATGGTTTTCTAAGTTCAACCGCCAAAAATGTTTGAAGCGTTTCGGATTTATTTTTTGAAGATTTGGGGAGGTTTTTTATTTTTTATTTTTATTTTTTTCTAAATATATATATTGGCCAATGAGAAACAAGTTTGCTGGCCAGTCTCAAATTTTGGCTGGAGCCGTTATCACTGTCACTTTTTCAATAAAAAGGACTGCTACCAGAGATCTACAGCGTAGGGCTGAGGCAGATTCGTGAGAAGACCAGGCAGGAGACAAGTTTGTGTCCTTGATGAGAACAGACAGAAGAGATTCCTACACCAGTAAATTTCACACCAAAAATACAAGTTAAATTGTGAAAAAATTCTGGAGAAAACAGGTTGAAAGCCGAGCTGAGATTTCTTTTATTGTTTGTGCATATTTCTAAGAACAGAGATGGGGACTATTTGAAAAAAAATTCTGCCTTATGCCATTTTATTATTCCTTTCTACAAGTTGTTTCCGGTTTTTTGTTTTTTTTTGAAAGGATTAATTTTTGTAAATGAATCCATTTCTTACCAAACTAATTGCGAAAATTCTTTTCTTATTTCTGTGGTTAATCTCTCATATGTTCTTACCCCAGGAAAGTGTTATCCCGCCCAAATAGGCATATTTTTGTTCAACCTATCTTCTGTATTTCGGAATTAGTAAATTGTAAATAAATGTTTTGTCCCGTTTAAAATTTTACGCAGTGGTCGTCTTGTTTCTTAAGTTGCGCCTATTTTCGAAAGTTGTTGTTTCTACCAACAAAGTTTGTGTCTGGCACAAGATCTTGGGGTTGGTAGGAATGTAAAATCTTTATCTCTTGCACAAAAATGGTTTATGTTACTGCTGTGTAGCATAATTTTTACAGTTGCGAGAGTGAGCTAGATGAAAAAGATGAAGGAATAAAGAAAGAAAGAAAGAGCTAGGAAAAGACAGAGTGAGAGCGTGAAGCAAAGGGAAGAGAGAAATTAGTTTGGTTTTGTTTGTTTTACGGCATATCAACCACAATGGTTTATGTAAAGCCGACAAGATATTTATTGCTGATAATATTTTTTTTATCTATCTATCTATCTATCTATCTATCTATCTATCTATCTATCTATCTATCTATCTATCTATCTCAGTATATATTGGTTTGATTTGTTTTGTTTTACAGTATATCAACCTCAATGGTTTATTTAATGCCGACAATTTTTATTGCCGGTTATACTTTTTTTTCCAAAAATGTCATCCTGCTTATATTTTTATCAAAAATGTATTGCTGGTAATAATTATTTTACAAAGTATTTCTGGTATTAAAAGCCATTTTTACACTTTCATAGTGTTTTGACTCCAGTTTGGAGGTTAACTATTTACCCATAGCTGGGGCCCTAAAAGGTGCTACCCCCACCCCGGGTCAGCATGGACCTGGGAGCACCAGCAATTAAGCGGTAGCTCCACGTTCCTCAAAACCTCCCGATCAGAGGCCTTGCTGATGGACGTATTTTATCATCGTACCCAGAACGCGGATGTAGTTTATCGTCTTACCCAGCACGCGGATGTAGTTTATCGTCTTACCCAGGACGCGGATGTAGTCAATCGTCTTACACAGGACACGGATGTAGACTGAAATGCATTTCGTGCACTTCGCGATTTTTTGTTCAACATCATCGACCAACCGAGAGTGCAGCTGTAAATATTGTTCGTAAATTCAAACATGGTCGGTGGCAGATGTGGAAACACCATCGTGTGCTCATTTACGCCGTTCAGCTGAAAACATTGCTGCAGTGCACGAAAATGTTGATGAACATCCAGACCCCTCTATTCGTCATCGCGCACAAGAATTGAACTTCTCCACAACAATGTTTCATCTTTTCCAACTCCACTCTCGGTTGGTCGATTATGTTGACCAAAATAATCGCGAACTGCGTGAAATGCATTTCTGTTTGAAGGTCGATTTTCGTAATAGGTTTTGATAACTTTAACACGTTGTTTGATTGTTAATCTTTCTAGGGTTGAAAGACTTAAGTTGTTAAATCTGAAAGAAAAAGAGAAAAATCATTAGACGATTAAATTTAATTAATATTTGAAATCGACCCAGGTTATTGGAAAACCTTTTATAACTTGTTGCTGAGCTTTTCAACATCATCTTTTTAGCTAATGGAATGCATTTGTTAAGAACCGGACTATGGATAGTGAAGCTAACCTTGAATCTTATTAACTTAGGGTCGGAAAACAATTTTTAAAAAACGCACATAATTTAACACAAACCGTCTGGACTTCTAAAGAATACTCTTTTCTCAAAACGTGTATATATATATATATATATATATATATATATATATATATATATATATATATATATATATATATATATAAAACAACTTAGACGATTATACACAGAACTTTAAAAAAAATTTTACAAATAAGAAAAATAATTATACAACTTCGAATTTTTTTTTCTTTGCTTGGTTTCATTTCATTTTATCTCGTTCTATATTTTTCTCTCCTCTTTAAGTGTCCCTTTCCTTTTCATAATATATTTGCTATTTCTCATATTCTTCTTTATCAATGGACTCAACAATGAAGAAGGAATGATCCATTTTACATCCTTACTGGAGGACAATTTCACAATTAAATAAATGATGATATGATAGTGGTTGGCCTGTTAGATTTGCGGCGGGTAGAAAACGGTGTTTAGGAAGTGATGGTAAAGAAGCGGTAGTTAGGAAGCAGTGGTAAGAAAGCGGTGGTTAGGAAGCGGTGGTTAAGAAGAGGTGGTTAGAAAGAGGTGGTAATGAAGCGGTGGCTAGGAAATGGTTGGAAACAAAGGTTTGGAATAAAACTCTGATAACTATTTGGTAGATCGATAACAGTGCAGATGAAAAGCCCGTTTCCCTGAAAAACTATTTCAAGGGAAAGAGTACACTAATTTTTTTTTAAGCATTTCACCGCAAGCAAGTCGGGAGTACCACTCGCATGCAGGTAGTTACAGAGAGTGAAAGTAAGAGAAAAGACTGGGTATGGGTGGAGGGAGATTGAGGAAAGGATAAAAAGAAGAACGGGGATCAAGGCATCAGACGATGACGATTGACGTTATATTTAAATTTGTGAAGATTGTACTTATCAGGGAAGCAAGTAATGTTGCACTCTTATCTCTCTCACTATCTGTATATCTCCGTCTGTTATTATCTATCTATCTATCTGTCTATCTATCTATCTATCTATCTATCTATCTACGTCTGTTATTGCCTATCTATCTTCGTCTGTATTATCTATCTATGTATTTATCTTCGTCTGTTATTATCTATCTATCTATCTATCTATCTATCTATCTATCTATCTTCGTTTGTTATTATCTATCTTAGTATGTTCATATCTATCTATCTATCTATCTATCTATCTATCTTAGTAAGTTATCTATCTATCTATCTATCTTTGTCTGTATTATCTATCTATGTATTTATCTTCGCCTGTTATTGTCTATCTATCTAACTATATATCAATCTTCGTTTGTTATTATCTATCTATCTATTTTCGTAAGTTTTCTATCTATCTATCTATCTATCTATCTATCTATCTATCTATCTATCTATCTATCTATCTATCTGTCTATTTATCTACGTCTGTTATTGCCTATCTATCTATCTATCTATCTTCGTCTGTATTATCTATCTATGTATTTATCTTCGTCTGTTATTATCTATCTATCTATCTATCTATCTATCTATCTATCTATCTTCGTTTGTTATTATCTATCTATCTATCTTAGTATGTTCATATCTATCTATCTATCTATCTTAGTATGTTCATATCTATCTATCTATCTATCTATCTATCTATCTTCGTCTGTATTATCTATCTATGTATTTATCTTCGCCTGTTATTGTCTATCTATCTAACTATCTATCAATCTTCGTTTGTTACTATCTATCTATCTATCTATCTATCTATCTATCTATCTATCTATCTATCTATCTATCTATCTATCTTCGTTTGTTATTATCTATCTATCTCTCTATCTATCTCTCTATCTACCTTCGTCTTCTCCCGGCCGGTGATCGCTAGTTGTTTTGAATCCAGAGATAAAACAACACGGTGAATTTTTAACTGAGCTAGTTTATTAACAATGACGTATACATCATTTAACCATCCAGCGTGGACGTTTCCCTTGACTGCGGAGGCGTTTCAGACACGAAAGGAAACACGTATACATTGTTCGACGGTTAAGAAAAAACTCCCCGAAAAATCTTTCTGTATCTCTATGATTCCTACGCTAGTTCAGTCAATCAAAATCGACTCCCTTATCGTGTCTTCTATCTGATCCTTCAGATCAACGTCAGGAAGTCCGAGCTGAGATATGCTTCCGCTAAAAAATAATAGTTTGCTAAACTATTATTTAACAGTAAGAAGAAAGGAGTTCTTCTGTCGGGAAGTGCGAGAGAAGAAGCTGTTGCTGTAGAAGTGGTGTTTACATTTACAGTCAATGGTTGGGACTTAGATGCGAACGTAGCAAGCAAGCTTAAATTCATGCAATCGGGGCACAAGGAAAAATATCTCGTCAGGGCAGTTGCCTTGAAAATATTTGGAGAAAAGACAGAGAGAAGCCACATCACGTTTGTGAGAAAGTTACTGGAGTCGATATGCCAAGTCAGGACTGACTACACTGCAGGTCCTTCAACCGATATAAAGCTAATTTATGGTCAATGAATGCCGACAGTTTTCTTATATAGAAACGGTTATTTTACCCTTACTGTTATGATTGAATAAGCTAATATTCATGATGGACTCAGGAATTTTCCCCAAGCGTTGGCTTGTAGATATTTCAATAGACCTTTCTAGATCAACAGGGTTCAAGATCATCCTTGAATAAATCTCCCATCTATCATTTAATTATCACTTATCGTTGTCAAGTGCACTTAAAATGACTGACCTTTGTCTTGAATCGGTGAGGAGCGGTGGTTACTGCTGACATCGATACAGACAGTTGGCGTCATTGACAGGGTTTAGTGCATTCGAAAGATGTTAAAGTCCTAGGAGAGTTGAGATATCGCCGTCGACATATGTGTCAGCTAAATAATTTCTAAACTGTATTTCTTCTCGTTTTATCCGTACTGTGAGGAGGACAAGGCGCTAACATATCATAATATTTATGAACAGGAAACACTCATATCTATCTATCTATCTATCTATCTATCTATCTATCTATCTATCTATCTATCTATCTATCTATATTCGTCTGTTCATGATCTATCTATCTATCTATCTATCTATCTATCTATCTATCTATCTATCTATCTACATTCGTTTCATTAACTATCTATCTATCTATCTATCTATCTATCTATATTCGTCTGTTCATTATCTATCTATCTATCTATCTATCTATCTATCTATCTATCTACATTCGTTTCATTATCTATCTATCTATCTATCTATCTTCGTCTGTTCATTATCTATCTGTATTCGTCTGTTCATTATCTATCTATCTATCTATCTATCTATCTACATTCGTTTCATTATCTATCTATCTATCTATCTACATTCGTTTCATTATCTATCTATCTATCTATTTTCGTCTGTTCATTATCTATCTGTATTCGTCTGTTCATTATCTATCTATCTATCTATCTATCTATCTATCTATCTTCGTCTGTTCATTATCTATCTATCTGTATTCGTCTGTTCATTATCTGTCTATCTACATTCGTTTCATTATCTATCTATCTATCTATCTATATTCGTCTGTTCATTATCTATCTATCTATCTATATTCGTCTGTTCATTATCTATCTATCTATTTATCTATCTTCGTCTGTTCATTATCTATCTATCTGTATTCGTCTGTTCATTATCTATCTATCTATCTATCTATCTATCTATCTATCTATCTATCTATCTACATTCGTTTCATTATCTATCTATCTATCTATCTATCTTCATTTTTCTTTCTTTTTTTCTGATAGAGTCATGTATATTTGTGTCTTTAATTTTTTGAAGTATGATTAGATGCATTTCCATTCGAACTAATATACTGATCTTTATAGCATACTGACAACATTTCAGCCTTAAACACTTTGATCTCTTTTCAGTTGATTTTTCATCGTACCCAGTAACCTAGGAATTTTAAATCGGACCACTTTTTCGTTTAATTCTTCTTTCATGCCTGTTCATATTCACAGACTTTTTGTTTTCTCTAATAGGGTAAAGTAAAAATTTACCCACTCTTCCTTTGGAACAGAAATATCATAAAAAGACAAGAGAAATTCCAACGAAAACAAGCAGAATACAAAAAGAAATTTGAGAAATTGCACCTAGAAATTCGGGTTAGATTACAGAAATTTGAAGAAATGCTCCTTCAAACACAGAATGAGCAAAGGCACTTGTATAATATATTCATCTAAAGCCAAAATGAGGACAGCGAAAACGCATTCTCTGAAAATGCTGTATGGAGTGCTATTGAAAATTTCACGAAGAAGAAATTACATTCTCTTCGTACTTTAAACGTTACGAGGACTTATACAATAAGGATTGTGTAAGTTGGGCTGACCATAAAAAGGTTCGCCTACTCCTCAGAAAATTAGGCACAGAAGAATATATTAAGTTTCTTAACTATATTTTGCTTAAGAAAGCCAACGACTTGAAATTTAAAGAGGCTGTTCAATCATTGACAGAACTCTTCAGTTCAAAAACGTTACTGTTCCACAAGCGTTGGAAATGCATGAATCACACCGACAAAGAAGACGAAGAATACGCTACTTTCGCGAGTGTAGTCAATAAACACTGCGATGACTTCAAATTGACAGAGTTAAGCGCCAATAATTTTAAATGCCTAATTTTCGTCCAGGGTTTGATTTCAGCGAAAGACGCCGAAATACGTCTTAGGGTACTCAACAAGCTTGAAAACGAGCCCGACGTTAATTTATAGCAAGTTGCCGAAGATTGCCAACATTTCGTGAGCGTCAGAGAGGATTCGAAAAACATCGAACTGAAATACTCCACAGAAAAATTAAAAAGGGTCAACTTACTTTCCCGTCAAGACCATGTTTCGAGTGTGGTCAATTACATTGGTATAGAGATTGTCCTTTTAAAGACAAAAAATGTTTTAATTGCAATAAATTTGAACACAAAAGTTCCCACTGCAGGATTAAGAACAAGACAAAAAAATTTTTGTAAAAATTACCAAGTCTGATGAACCAGAAAGTCGTAACATCAGGAAATATATTGAAGTGCAAATATTTAACAAAAATATAAATCTACAGCTTGATTCGGGTTCAGACTTATCCATAATTAATTATCAAACATGGAAAACACTGGCTAAGCCGACTTTGTTAAGAACGAACCGATTAGCTAAAAGTGTATTAAGTTTATGGGCGAACTTATAACGAACGTGTCATTCAAATATAAAACTTTAAAACTAAAGGCGTATATTATGAAGAATACGGTAATTTTTTCAGGACTGATTGGTTAGAACAGTTTCAACTTTGGGATATGCTTAACTCATTATATTAAAAAGTCGAAAATTTGACTGACGAAGCAGAAAAGTTGAAAGGTGAACTTAAAAAAAATTCCCGACGTATTCAGTGGAGGACGAGGAAAATGCACAAAAATGTCTGCTAGGCTTGAGTTAAATCCAGACGTATTCCCAGCTTTTAAGAAAAAGACGTAATGTTCCATTTGCCTCAGTTAAATCAAGTTGATGAGTAGTTGAATCAACTTGAGGAAATGGGAGTTCTGTCAAAGGATGAATATAGTGAATGGCCATCTCCCACAGTTTATATTTAAAAAAGAGCAAAGAAATTCGTGTATGTGCTGACTTCTCTACAGGTCTGAACAGCGACCTAAAAGATCACCATTATCCCCTTGCAAGTCCAGAGGAGATATGCGCGAAGATCAGTGGAGGAAAATATTTTTCTAAGTTTAACTTAAGCAACGCATATCTACATATACCCGTGGACGAGGAATGCTCGAAGCTCCTTTGCATAAACACCCACAAGGGTTTATACAAATTTTTTAAGACTTTCGTTCGGGCTTAAGGTCGAAACTTCCGTTTTTCAACAAGTCATGGAGACGATGTAAAATGGTCTGGATTTGACGAAATTTAATTTTCTTAGAAGCTTTGATTTGATTGTTTAACGGCGTATCAACTCCTTGTACGTTTTTCTTTTTTTTATTTTGTCAAGAGTCTCTGGATACAAAAAAAAAAAGAGACAACAGGCCAAATGTATATTCGATACATGCACGAATGGAAGATTTATAAATCCGAAAGATAGATTCTATCGAGAAAAAATTAAGATGATTAACAGAGATCAGTTTCGTTTTAGAGGCGTTAAATTTAGTATTGCAACAGAAATTCAAATTTCATAAATATGGCCGCTGTTTCTATACATCTGCTCCAAACGAACCGTTTTTCATCCTTCCTGCGCAGGGAGGTGTTACCTTAATTCAGCAAATAAAACTTGAGATTCCAATAGGTATTCATTTCATATATCGATAAAACATGAAGCGAGAAAGAAGGTGAGACATAGTGTATATATAATTGGATATCAATTATATATATATATATATATATATATATATATATATATATATATATATATATATATATATATATATATATATATACTGTATATATATGAATGTAATAATGAGAAACGCGTTTATATGTATGTGTGTGTTTGTGTGTATATGTATGCATATTGATTTATACACATTTCCGCATACACATATATGGGGAAAAATACATGGGTGCATATTATCTCACGCAGCGTAATTGCACCGACACTGCTGTTCAAATCAATGCAGTCTTTATATTTAATCAATTAGCAGGTGCTTCGCTGAGATATTTGTTTAATTTATTCTTTAAGCAAAGCAGGTGCTCGAATCTAGATACACGTATCGCTTTTTCACGAACAAATAAAGGAAAACTTTCAACAGAGTTAGCAAAAGAAGCAAATAGAAAAAAAGCCACGCTGCGATTAATCTATCTTTTGACTTTAAGATTAAAAGCCGGCGCAGAAGTTCTTTTAATGCGAGCAGAAACGATTTTGGGTTGATTCTTTTTTCGCAGTTTATCAGGAATTTCGCATGTTATTTAAAGGCAGAGAATATTCTTTGAGATGTAAAATTTTTTTTTTGCGTTAATAATGCTTTTATTAATACAAGTCTTACTAATTAACCCATACCAAGGAGATAAGAGGTAGATACCTACCTTCCCCAAGTGTATTTGCACGTAAGTGAATATAACGAACCCGATCGGAATTAGAACTCGGCTCTCCGATTAATAAATTCAGCGCCATTATCCCATTACTCCACCTACACATCCAATCTTACAGTAGTTAGTATTCTCAAGCGGTGACCATATCCGACGTTGCTTAACTTCAGTAAATGTAAGGGAACCGGTGTTTAAGCCTTGATGAGAAACAGATAACAAGACACAATCCTAAAATTTCATAAAAAACTCATCATTAAAAAAATCATAAAAATATCCTAAAATTCAGTATCTGTCTATATTTCTGAGATGAGGTATAATGTACACTATTTAAATTATTTGGACTATTGCCCTCATCTTTGTCGACATATTTATTACAACGTTTCGGCCCTTCAGTATCTGTCTACATTTCTGAGATGAGGTATAATGTACATTATTTACATTATTTGGACTATTGTCCTCATCTTTGTCGCTATATTTATTACAACGTTTCGACCCTTCAGTATCTGTCTATATTTCTGAGATGAGGTATATGTACATTATTTACATTATTCGGACTATTGTCCTCATCTTTGTCGCTATATTTATTACAACGTTTCGACCCTTCAGTATCTGTCTATATTTCTGAGATGAGGTATTATGTACATTCTTTACATTATTCGGACTATTCTCCCCATCTTTGTCGCCAAATTTATTACAACGATTCAGCCGTTGTACGCTCCGTCCTTCTTCCTTGAGGACACATGGCACAGTGGATAAAGGCGTGACAAGACCCAAATAGTGTGAGTTCAATACCCGGTTAAGGCAGTGGAAAACTTTCAGAGTGAAATTAACAGGAGATAACTGATAACTGACATCCATTAAAACATAGTACGGGTAACTAGAACAGTCTACCCCAGTGAACGAAATAAAGGGTTAAACACTGTTTCGTTGTGTTGACTTCAAGCAGCTAGCATTGTAATGCCAACCATGTTATATATATATATATATATATATATATATATATATATATATATATATATATATATATATATATATATATATATATATATATATGTCCAGTAGTGATTTGAGTTTCTTTCCCAACCTTTTGATTTTATAATGTGTAATGTGATCATTTCGATTATGATATCATTTTCTTTTCAAGTTAAATGTGATAGATCCATTTTAGATTTTGGCCGCTGTTGAAACTTCTCAAGTGATGTGGTTTCTGCTATTTAGCACAGTTCTTTGTTCGTGATTTTGTAGCGCCAGGTTCATGATACTTTTTAAGTTTAATCCACTCAAAGCCGTTTTAATCATCCAGTTGCTTAAACTATTATAAACATGTACATGAAACATATTTATAAATTTACATAAAACGTGTATTTACACGACAACACTTAAACATCTTTTATTGAATAAAAAAGACAGGCAGTTAAGACCTCTGATGGGTTTCTTATGGCGTCATGTGAGAACCTGCGTCAGTTTCAAGATGGCACTCGGATATGAATACTCAGGTTAATATCTGGAGCCGGGGACAAAATGGAATCCAGCCTAGTTGTTGCAGATCCTGCAACAACACCAGTGCCAACCATTATCGCCTGTTGTCCTTCATTTGGAGAGCGTCTGCGGATGCAATAGCCGAGCTTGTATAAAGATTCTGAGCAACGTCGCCTCACCTGTGTTCGCTTATTAAAACAGCCGCTGTGCAAGCGTCATCAGGTGAAAAAAGTCCCTAATTGCAGACTAAAGGTCTCTCGAAAATTGATATTTGGTCTGACCAGATTTTGGATAACAGAGTAGGAATTATAAATCTATAAAAATATTAGATCATTGTAAAAGATCGTGCTCGATTAGAAAATTGAAAATAAAATTTTACTTACGGACAAAAAACATTTTATTAGTCAAGTAAATAGTTTCCATCGTTATTAACAACTCTCCCCCATCGTTCTACAAGCTTGTTGGTGCCATTTCTGCAGAAATATTTAGTTTTTAGTTGGTAAAGGATTGTGAGGTACTTTTCAATTGCACAGAGTCAATTTCTTTGCTAATTAGATTATACTTCAAAGACCGGAACAAATGAAAATCCGAACGGGCGAAATCAACTCTTTAATCTTCTTCAGCGTCTGTTTTGCAACATGCGGCCTTGCGTTGTCATGGCGGAAAATGAAACATTTTTTTTTTAACCCAAATCTCTTCAGGTGGCGAAAGGTACTTGAGATATCGAGTTTCAAACACTTTTTTCCCGTCGAAATCTTCGGTCTATTCGCCACGATATCAAGTAGAGCGTCCTCACCAACGTATGAAAGTCGGCCGAAGCGTGGTTAATCGTTAAGGTTAAAATCACACTGACGACGAAATCAGCCAAACCACTTTTTGATCGCTCGAAGAGCTGGAGTATGATTCAAATATACTTCCTCGATGTTCCTCGGAGTTCTGACGATTACGCCTTTACGAAACTCATAGAGAATAATATGGCGAAAGTATAAATTTGCCATTTTCAATCTTTAAAGCATTCATCTGCGGACAAAACGTCAACATTCCAAAAATCACAAATGAACTATGCAATGCTTCCGTCTGGAACACACCAGAAAGCGGCACAAAAAACAAAAAAAAAACAAAACTACCGTATAAAGTTGCGCTCATTTTTTTATTAACAACAAAATTTGAGCCCAAAACTTTGGCAGTATATATATATATATATATATATATATATATATATATATATATATATATATATATATATATATATATATAAAATCGAGGATGTTTGTGTGTGTGTGTGTGTGTCTATGTGATACCTTTTCACTCAAGATCGATCCAACCGATTTTGACCATACTGGTAAATACATTGTACAATGTAAGAGACAGGTTCTTAGCGTAAAAATCAATAATTTTTAAAAATTAGTCGCCATTTTTTTAACAACTGTCTCTCATCATTCTACAAGCTTGTTGATATCATTTTCGTAGAACGTTTTTTTTTTTGTTTTTTTTTTTTAATTTTTGGCATTCCTTTTGAAATTATAAATTTTAAATCAAGATTTGCTTACCTTGCCTGACGACAACTCCAAACCTCAGAATGAAAAATTACCAAAAGTCAGGCAGTTCTTCACATTTCGAATGATATTCGAGCAACTTACAATGTATTTTTTTACAATTAAAAAAAAAATATCTGTTTTGGGCTGTTTTGTCGGGGTAAGCGCAAACTCTGACGTCGCACTTAGAAATAGCTCACCTACATCGCTCACATTCTGCGCGATCAGAAAGGTTATGCCAACCTGAATGCAATGGAAGGGCTTCGCTCTGGGAGATTCTGGTGTGAATTTTAATAAATATAAATATTTTTATTTTGGGGTGAATTATCAAAAAAAGATTCCATTTCGCTAATGCAATAGTATAACAGACCGATTTATACAGCAACTGTTGCATTCTATACTCAGCAACTTGACTCCATCTTGAAGGCATCTAATGATGAATCGTCATTGAATCTTCAGACCATATCGTACAACATTTAACAATGTAAAATGTTAGAAACAAACGCTGATTATTTTTAATTTGAAAAAGTAAGAGATTTTCTAAAAGTTTGCATTTTATTTCGGTTGGCGTTCGTACAGTTCCCACTGAGAGGCGGAGATGATTTCTTTCTTGTCTTGAATCACAGGAATTGCATCGCGCCAAAATCAACTGTTGCCAAACTGACACAAACGTCTGCAGACGCCAATCAGATAGACTTGATCAAAAGTTCCAATGAACAGTTTTTGGTTTGGCGATTATTTGACGAGAAACAGGAGGAATCCTTCTTTCGATGCCCTGTGACAAAATCCAGGAGATTCCGTTGGCACCACTCACTAATTTCAGAAAGGCATTTCGATTACAAGAATCTGCCAACAGTGCATCATTGTATTTGAGTCCACCCAATTACGTACTAATTCCATTAAGAAAGGCACGAATATATCTAATCTCACCCCATTATGACAGAGATCTTAGTGGTTCTTGCTTTTCCCCAGAGGATTAGTACCTGATTAGTTCATAAGAAGGCAGATTGGATTTCTTTTTTAGTGCAGGGGGTAACCAGTTTGGGGAGAAAACCAAAAACCAAAATAAAACAGAACAAAACAACACTGAATTCTAAATCAGAGGCAGAATGCACATTTCATTCACGAACACATAAAATATATAAAAAATAAAATATATAAAAAAATAAAATAAAAGACGGGATACAGTCAAGTGGCTATTGTACCCGGACTTTGAAGGCAAGAAAAATTGGGGATAAAAGCAAGAATTTTTAATTCTAGTGATTAAGATTAAGGTATGACTATAAATTTGGGGAGGGAGGATGTTTAGCAATCGTTCCACAAAAGTGGTACAAAGAAAAGAAAGATGGTAACATTTAAAAGTTACTTTGAAGAACAAAAACAGGAAGTTGGGGAGAGTGATGATTGTCGATCGGTATTCATAACTTTACTGTTACTGTATGCGAAATTTGATCTTACTAAAATCTCTAAAACCATGATTCCCAAAGTGGGGCGCATACCTCACCAGTGGGGCATGGTAATATTTTGGTGGGGCATGCGCAAGATGTGCACCCTTCGGCATACTATATCAACAGAATAAGGGAACAAATCACGAATGAGTTATTAACAGTGAATTGTTTTCTAGTGATCTCAAATTTCATTTTGAATTATTATTTCATGATTAAAATATCAAAGTATATTACAGAATAAGGTTTAATTCAAATATTTCTTCCTTTCAGTTCTCTATTATATATTTTGAAACTATATATATATATATATATATATATATATATATATATATATATATATATATAACTGTCCTTTTGCTTTTTTTTTAAATTTTTCTCTTTCATGGACGCCATGATCTTTGGAGGTTTGTTTAAAGACCAATTTGATGGTCATTTAAGTTTCCTTCAGATGAATTGCAGTACAATTTTGAATATGTAAGAATTAAATATTATACGGGGGCACTAGAATTTTAGAAATGCCAAAGTGGGTCATGGCCCCAAATCGGTTAGGAACCACTGCAAATTCATTAAAATATTTGCTCAAAATGTCTACCTCTGGAATCATTGCTGAAGAGTAGGTACCTCCACTATTTCGGCATAAATTTTCTATATTCAAGTTTAAAATGAATCTTTTACAACGAAAAAACATTCTTGAAGATTTCATTTTAGCTTTAATTGAAAGTTTAATAATTAAATTTATGATTTCTATTAATTAAACAATTCTGGTGTATTTCAGATAGAAACTATATACATTTGATTGTCAAATTTAATTTCAAATTTTTAAATTTTCTTAAAAACGGCCATTTTCTTAAATTTAAGAAATTTGTAAACAAACACAAATTTATCGATTTTGAAAATATTTAAAAAATTTCTGACACGTTATTTTAGTAAAATTAAAAAAATTTAAAGTTAAATTAATCTGATTTGAAAGAAATTTTTCTTACTTATAGCATAAAAAAATAATATACAACCAATTATTAACGATCGATCCTGTTAATCTGACCCAACTATTGATGCATTGTTGAATGACGAAGCGATGACAGCTACTACGGATTACCATAAATGACATAATTTTTAAAAGTCTGAGTTTTAAAAAAATTATTCTATTTGAGTATGACCCACACTAATGGAAATGCAATACATAAAATAAAATTATTTAGTGAAATAGTAAATGAAAAAAAGAAAAATTACTTCAAAGTTGAACGGAAAATATGAAAAGGCCACGTAAAGGGGCAAAACCCTTAAATCACGTGACCTTGTAATAATACTGACAATTTCAGTATATCATACATGGAAATAAGGAATGTATTAAGTAAAAAAATACAACATAAAAAATTATTTTTAAAAAAAGTAGGTCAACTAAATTTATTAAACTTATCAATGTTGGATTCGTCAATTTTTTTCCTACTTAATTACTACATCATATCGAGGAGCCCTCCTAATACAGAGCTTTACACGATGTTAAACTATTATAAATTATTATAATTAAAATTTCTTAAAAAACGAAAAGATTCTTGTAAAAATTAATTATTCATCAGAAAAAAATTATTTCTTCAGACAATAATGTCCTTAATATTACTTATTTACAAAATCAATTAATAGCTTTTCTAATTAAGTAATATCATAGTTTTATTGGATTCATTATTTTTCAATTCAGACAAGATTTTCAGTTAAATAGCTCAAATTTGAAAAAAAAAAGTAGGTTATTTACCATCTCCAAAGACTCCTTCTTTTAACAAGAAAAAAAAAATTCAGGAGCCAAAAATGTTTTGGGCGAAATTTCATGAAATTAAATAAGTGGGGGGTAACATATTTAAAAAAAAAAAATTTTTACCAAAATTTTCTAAAAACAAAATATTTCAAAAATAATTCCATTCATTTGTGAATAAGTCCTGAAAATTTCATTAAGATCGAACAATTATTTGATTTTTACAAGAATTTCCAAATCAATGGGAAAAAGCGCAAAAAAACCCAATGTTATTTTAACGTCACCGCGATGACGTAAACAAAAGACGACTTTAACCAAAATTTCGAACGTGTTAGAAAATATTAAAAAATTTCAAAAAATAATTAAAAAATACTTTTTTCTTTCATCTTAATAATAACATAAGCATTTTGACGATAAGACTTTATTTTCTTTAAGTTTGTGGCATTTTTCATTTACGCTATGGTGTTTTTCCGCGAAAACAGTGGACATACCTACTGATGAGTAAATACATATGTTGCTGTGTTGATCAAATTGAGTACAACGGTGAGGAGAGAAGAGAGGGGTCGCCTCAATGTGGGATAATAGTTGATATAGTTGAGAATTGCTACTGAGTGAAATGAATAGATAAACACCGAATATCAACTTGAAAAACTTTATTCTGCTAAACTTATCGTTAGTAGTTAAATAGCCTTTTTATAAAGAGTGCTTACTATTGAAATAGGTGGGACGGGATCGTTCATTAGCTGAGTAGCGAGTTTGATTCGAACCGGGTGCCGCATGTTTTTGTCATTGTCAAATAAACATAATAATCCTTATCCAGGAAGAGAGAAAGAGATAGATAAAGAGAAAGTGAGAGAGAGAATGAGAAAGAGAGAGATAAAGAGAAAGAGAGATAAAGAGAAAGAGAGAGAGAAAGTGAAAGAGAGAGAGGAGGTGAAAGAGAGAGAGGAGGTGAAAGAGAGAGAGAAAGAGAAAAAGAGAGATAAAAATAAAGAGAGAGAGAAAGAGTGAGAAAGAGAAAGAGAGAGATAAAGAGAAAGGGAGAGAGAACGAGAAATAGTGATAAAGAGAAAGTGAGAGAGGAAGAGAAAGAGAGAGAGAACGAGAAATAGTGATAAAGAGAGAGAGAGAGAGAAAAGAGAAAGAGAGATAAACAGAGAGAGAACGAGTAAAAGAGAGATAAACAGAGAGAGAAGGAGAGAGAAAGAGAAAGAGAAATAAAGAGAGAGGCAAAGAGAAAGAGAGAGGTTAAGAGAATGAGAGAAAGAAAAGAGAGAGAGAGAGAGAGATGAAAAGGGTAGTGACGTGGAAGAATAAAACCTGATAATGAGGAGAAAGTTGCTGGGGTAACAGGGTACGGGTGGTGTTTTCGAAGCAAATAGAGTCCATTACATTTGATCTTTTTTTATATTTTGATAAACTGTCTCGTCCTTTCTGGCGTGTGGTTATCGGATCGATTAATGCGAAAAAGAAGAAGAAGAAGAAAAAAAAAAACGAAAAAAAAAGAAAAGTTGTAATCAGCGGCAGATCGATACTTATGATTTCTTACGTAAGAATCTTCCGTTTATCGATTGGCGGCTTCAGATTATAAATTTGTCAAGAAATGTAATTGCAAGCATTTATTTTATTTGATATTTTTTTGCGCTCGGAATAAAAGAAGTATGACACAAGGCCATTTATATGCGGTTCTACAGCATTTCTTTGAAACTGTAAAAATAACTCTATGAGATGAGGTATTGTAACTATTTACACTATTTACATTATTCGGACAGTGTAAAATGGTGTTTTAGTATTTTTGTATTGTATTGTAAATGGTGTTTTTGGGAATGTGATATTTTCCTTTCTTTAAGTAAGGAAAGGAAAAACACCATTTAACAAAATGGTGTGAATTCATCAAGAGTTGCATATAATACATTGATAACATGTATAGCTTCGAATGCTAATATATGCCTCAAACTTATGACATTGTTACATAAATTCGCTCCTTTTTATTATTTATTTTAGTACTTATTTTGTATTAATAGCTCTGATGAATCATTCGGCACTATATCCCTATATATATTTTTTAAGACCTCCTGTCAACGATCCACTAAATGTTCAGCGCCTCGATGACAGAAAAGCATTCAGTTTTGAGTCGGAGAATTCATCAAAACACGGTTCAAGCTCATTATTCCTTTGAAATCACAATGCTTAAAAAAAAAAAAAAAAAGTCAGAGCGTCAACTCAATCATGGGGTTCCACTAAAATAACGTTTAGAGTAAAAAATATTTGATTGGAAAAAAATCCATTGATTCATACACACACACACACATACACACGCATATATATATATATATATATATATATATATATATATATATATATATATATATATATATATATATATCCTCCTACCACAATATAAAGCTTGCTTAAGAGAGATTTAAAATTAACCCCTCCCTATACCCTATATTGTCTATTTAACTACCACTCTCAACCCCCCCCCCCGTTTAATTACAAAAATTACACTACCCATCAATTTCTAACCCCTTTTTTTTTTCCTCTCATTTCGTTGTTGGAAGTGTTACCTGATGACCCGGAGTCCTTTAAAAAGGATTTTGGTGAAATAAATTATTGTAATTGTACTTTAAAGTGGTCTGTTTTTCATTAAATGTATATATATATATATATATATATATATATATATATATATATATATATATATATATATATATATATATATATTAGGTTGATACAAAAATAATGTCGTTTTCTCACATAGTAACATATGTGAGAAAACGACATTATTTTTGCACCAACCTAATATATATATATATATATATATATATATATATATATATATAGTCTCTACTTTTGTATTGAGCACTGTTTTTTTAAAAATAAAAACAAAAATGCTAAAGAACTTCTTATTTACCTAACGTGTTCTTTCCTATTTTTCTATATATTTGCACACACACACACACACACACACACACACACACACACACACACACACACACAATCTCTCGTCAATATTCGATGCATCAGAAAGTAATATTATATATTTTATTGTTTAAGAAATTAACAGCCAAATAGCTACAGATATGATTTGTTAAACATTATCTCTCTCTCTCTATGTATATATATATATATATATATATATATATATATATATATATATGTTTTATTAAAGATGACAGACAAGGTACTACGATTAAGCAGTTTTTTAGATTTTCTTGTGCTCGAACGAATGTTTTCTTTTCTTGACACAGAGTGTATAGAAACTTTCCAAATGTTCTGTAATTCCGTGTGCTTTCGGCTATACTTTTTGCCATTATCAAGAGTCATTTCATTTTTGAATCATAATATTTCATGAATAAACGAGTTCCACCTGTAACAATTCCCCTATTGCCTCATGAAATATCTGAGCTTAATAACTTTAACCGGATATTGCAATAACGATCATAAATATGAATGTGGGTCATTACATGAAACAGTAAGAGGGTACAAATGAAAAGATTCAAAACTGATAAGGTTTTTCATTTAAGTGAAGCAGACTTTAGATGCATGAGAGCGTTACCTCCTCTATATTCTTTCTTAATTTTTTTCCTTCTTTCACTGAAACGCAGCAGCGTATCTGATATATATTTTCCGTCTTTGGAAGCGATCAAAACGGAATATTTCATTTTTATGCGGTATTGGCAGTGCGTAACGTACGTGCTAACAAACTAAGGAATAAAGAAACAAGCAGAATCATAAAATCATCATCATCATCATCATTATTATCGTCATCATCATCATATTTTGATTTCTGCTATGGCCAAACTACCTACCAAGTTAGCGGGAAAACCTAAGACAGGTATTGGTGTGTTGTTATAGCTTCATTTCATGATTTTTTATTTTAGCCCCCATAACAAATCTCTAGTGTTACATAGACAAAATTCTTCTTAGTCTGTGGGCTGTACGTATCAAGACATTTTTGTATTTCTCTTAAGCTGCGATTTCCAGGGATTTTTTCAATGTTCCTTTTTTTATCATTCCAAGCGCACCTACCTGACTGGTACTATTCTTGTTTTCAATTTACACATTTTTTTTTTATTTTGATTTCCAGGTCTTTATATTTCGATTCCTTCGTTGCTATATTACAGTCCGATGGACAAACCATACCAATCGGTAAGTAAGTTTTTTTCTTTTCAGTTTTTGACAATTATGTCCGACCTATTTGCTTCAATCTTCTAGTCTATAAAGATGTTGTAATCCCATAGAATTGTGATGCCGTCGATTTCTGTAATCGATGTTGGGTGATGTACATAACTAAGTTTTAATTTAGTATAAGTTGCAATTATTTTATTATTTTTATTCGTAGTAGAATTAGTATTAGTATTATTTTGGTGTCGCACATTGATGGAGTCAATAGAAATTCTATTCTTAAGACATGGTGTCAACAAGACTCCTTACAACTCCAGATCTATTAGGAGAATCCTCGCAGAGTAAAGAATGGCAGTTTTCTGGTGTTCTGTAATCTTGGTCTCAATTTTAATTTTAGGGGAGATAACAATTACTAAGAGCTACAAATGACAGGAAATTGTGAAGAGCCATAATCGCCAACGTCTTTGAAACGCATAATTTACTAAGAGTTACAAAGAACACGGAAATGTGGAGAGTCATGATCGCCAACGTTCTGAAGGTACAAAGCTATTGGAATAAAAAATAATTGGCTTATATAAACGTTTGGTAGAACAGTGGTAAGGGAACCTCGTAAAAAGTCAAGAATTTACTACAAAGGACAAGAAATTGTGAAGAGCCATAATCGCCAACGTCCTTCAAAGAACACGGCTAATAGAAGATGAATGGGCTTGTGTAAATTGTTAGGAGAACAAAGTTTAGGAGAGGAAGCAAAAAGACTAAATTTCTTGTTTTCAATTTCCATATTTCTTTTTATTTTGATTTCCAGGTTTTTACACTTTGATAGTTTTTCAAATTCCTTGATTGCTAGATTACAGTCCACTGGACAAACCATAACAATTAGTAGGTAAGTTTTTTCTTTTCGGTTTTTGTCAATTATGTACGGTCTATTTGCTTCAATCTGTCAGTCTGTAAAGATGGTGTAATTCAATAGAATTGTGATGCCTTCTATCTCGGCAATCGGTACTGGGTGATGTTCATAAGAGTGTTTATTAACATCTTTTCCAAATTGTTTGCACATTGTCCAGTGTAAATATCGTTCCACTCTGTCGTGATGATTGGCGAACATCCTAAGATTAGATGGTCTATGATCTCCTAATATTTGTCATATAACCTGGATAAAAATGTAAGTCGGTCAAAATTCAGGACGTTTAAAAATATGAATGAAAAAAAAAAAAAAAAAATGAAAAAGAACGTTAACTTATCAAAGCAGTTTTTTTTTCTATACAGAAAACGTAACCAAAATATAATTTTAGGCGTTATCGATAGAAATCTTCCAATACTTTCGGGGGTAGCAGACGTATCATTAATTTTGACTCTCAGATGCATTTATATCGTGACGTTTCATCTGTGGACCATTATTCTGTCTGTGGTTAGAGATTACACAATTATCAGAATTATATAAATCGTATCCACAAAGGCTAATAATCAAAAGAGTCTGTTAAAGAGTTCTCTGATTTCTTTTATGGTGTTTAAATAGAATCAAATCAATATAAACATTATGCCAATTATTCAGACCAATGTTATATCTTTTATTAGTTTTGCTTTGTCCAGGAAAATGTATAACAATACTTCTTGGTTCGCACACATTGGCCACTGCTGGACTATAAAAATTCTGTGGCTGAATGGAAAAAAAGCACACTGGTTGTTTCCCCTAGAAGGTGGACACAAGTTTGAAACCTGTGGTAGACTGGATTTTGTTTATTTGTGATGGGATGAACGTCATGTACACATATTGCACTAAGTCTCGACAGGTTAACGTACAAAAGAGTATGGTACACGTGTAGCCAACCTAAGTATTTAAATTTTCTTTACTAAGAGTCTCAAATGCACATGTAGACTCATATTTCTTTGTTTGTTTTTGTGTGCCACGTTTTGTTTTGTTTTTATGTGCGATGTCCTTTCAGGACGAAGACGGTAATGACTCTCCACCCCCCTCTATTGCAGCTCTCAACATGTTCCTTCCCTCTGCTTTCTCTCCCAGACCACGTTGTCATCCACTTGCTTAAGGCCGCCAGGTATGTCACGCGCTGCTTTTCCCTGTCTCTCTTTCCCTCTATTCGACTCGTGAGTATCAGATTCTCCAGACCCTCCTTCCTCATTATGTGTCCAGAAATTTAATTTGCCTCTTCCTGATGTCAATCATGTCTCCTCCTTGTTGCAACCTCTCAAAGACATCATCGTTGCTCACACGCTCGTTCTATGATAATCCTTAGCATCCTTCTGTAGAACCACATCACCGTTGCCTCGAGTCTCTTCTTCATCTTTGAGGAAATCGTCCAACATTCGCTGCCGTAAAAGAGTACAGATGTTACGTAAAAACTCATTATTCTTTTCTTTGTTAGAAATCCTCTTGTCAAGCAATACTCTGCTCAGCTTTTGGAATGTGTCCTTGGACATCCCAATACATCTACGGATCTCAGTGTTGCACTTACCGTCCTCTGTCAAGACGCTTTCCAGATATTTAAACTTTCGCGTCTGCTTGATTCTAGTGGTCCCAACCTTCAGATCACATTTCGGGCACTTTCTCTCATGAATGGCTATGCATTCTGTCTTCTTGTAGTTTATACTTAGTCCCTTCTTCTCGCTCTCCTTCGCTACTTTCTGTAGGAGGTTTTGTAATTTAATTTCCGTGTCTGCCATCAGTACAGTGTCATCTGCCTATCTTATGTTGTAAAGATTGTGGCCGCCAGTGCAAAATCCCGGTAGGATTTCCAATTTCCTTAGAATTGCCTCGTTGTATAGGTTGAACATATCTGGCGAGAAGACGCATCCTTGCCTTATACTCCTGTTTTTGTATACTCACTGAACTCTTTCCCTATGCGCATGTATGCCGTTTGCTGCCAGTATAGGTTCTAGATCATTCTGATATCTTTTCCCAATATATCGAGGTTGCTGAGCAGTTTCATGAGATCCTTGTGTCATGCTTTGCCGAAGGCTTTTGCATAGTCTATGAAACATAGGTACACGTTCTTCTGCATTCTGCATTAATGTCGCGTTCCTTGTTCTGGTGTATTTAACGAACCCACACTGTTCTTGTCCTATCTCTGGCCTGATTCTGTGGCCCGCTCTATTCATCAGAATACGGATGGTAAGTTTCGTCACGTGGTTCATTTATTGCTTGGTGGAGTTTGCATTCGTTTGCGCCTGTTTTCTTTGGCATAGATATGAAGACAAATATGCTGAGGTCTTCCGTTATATCCCCGCTGTTGTAGATTTCATTTATTATTTCGCTGATCTCGTCTATGTCAAAGTCATCTAAGGCTGTTAGCATTTACGTCACAGTTCCGCCCCGCTCAGCTGCTTTGTTTCTGTTCAATATGGCCAGTGAGGTTTTTATTTTGGTTTTCAGAATTCCAGGTCCGTCGGTAGTTCTGTGTATTGTTGCTTGTCCCCTTCGTCGTTAAAGAGATCTTCAATATACTCAGTCCAGCATTGAAGAATTTTTTCCTTCTCTAATATGAGCGTTCCATCCTTTGATTTTAGGCAGCCTGTTGACGAACACTTCTTTTGTCCAGTTATTAGGTTGGTGCAAAAATAATGACGCAATAATGTCGTTTTTTGACGTTAAAAATAAGTCAAAAAACGACATTGTTACGTCATTATTTTTGCACCAACCTAATAGTTCTCTTATTTGTTTCTGCAGGTCTCTTTTGTTGGTAGTACTCAATATTTCTACTTGTGCACATTTTTCATTTGACCATTCTTCTTTAGACTGCCTGCATTTGGTCCTTATTTCATTGTCTACATTTCTGTACTCCGTTCCGTATCTTAGCAGGGTCACCTTTCCATCATGTAGAGAAGCTTATCAGTCATTCATTCGCTTCTCGTTCATCCTGTCTCCTTTGGGATGATATCGTTTGATTATGTCATTAAACCCTCTTTTACTGCGTCCCATTTTGTGTTTCCATTGCATACTTCGTGTCTTCTTTTCACATTGTCCATATATTTTCCTTTTAGCTCAGGATCGCTCAGGAGATGTGTGTGTGTGTGTATTTGTGTGTGTGTGTATTTGTGTGTGTGCGTGCTTGTATGTGTGTTTATTCTTTTATATTTTTATATACGTGCTGTCTTTTAAACAGTGCAAATATTCATCGCCCAACTTCTGAACAATTTATATTTACACTTTTTAAAAGACAGAATTATGTATTCAAGCACGTATATAAAAGAATAAATACACATATGTACACACACACGCGAGCGCACAGACTCATATACATATATATATATATGAGATAACAATATTGGGAAATGACCTTTATGTCATCCACAGTAAGTTTGCGCGCTGGCAATTACAGTTCAACCATTCCTAGCAGAACTTCTATTATCACAGTGTGGGATATCTGCTAACAAAAATGATGGAATAAAAAAAAACAAAAGAATTTAAATGAAATTGTCTAGATTAAAAAAAAAATTACTAGCATTCCTCTTTCGTGCGCATGTGTAGTCGCATCAATATAACAAATGCGGAAGTCGTAAAGGACGAAACGCGTCACACAAAAACTTTTCCACTTTGTAAAACACACACAAACACACACATACACACACACATACACACACACACACACACATATATATATATATATATATATATATATATATATATATATATATATATATATATATATATATATATAAAATTGATACCTAATAATATACATACTTATAGTTGATGTGAAAATAACTCTACATACTGTAAGGGATTCAATACATTTACTTGTTTTTAAAAGAAATATAGTATATTAAAAATTAATAGTGAAAATATTTTTCAAATTGTAGTTAAATAAAACGTATTCTAACCTGAACAACCCTCCACCCACCCAAAAAAAATCTGTAAATATACAAATAGAAAAAATGCCGTAAGAATTTTTGCCGTTAACAATAACATTTTAAAAAAAATCCAGACGACATGCATTTAACGGATGTCAGATTTCATTGAAGAATACATCCCTACCCCCCTAGCAAAACGTAGCTAATAACAGATACACCAAAATACAGACATAAAGAACACTGTCTAGTAGAAGTAAATTAATCTGTAACCTTGGAAACGTGAATTATGATTTTAGCTGTGTCTTTAAAACCCAGTAATTTTAAAAGTTACTCCAAAATTCGCTTGAGGATGAAATGGAGCTAATGTCTTTAATTTAATTACAAAATTAAATTCGGACCTTCCATTTTTGAAACATGGTTACTGTGTAGCGGAAAAAACATATTTTAAATCAATTAATTTATAATATATATATATATATATATATATATATATATATATATATATATATATATATATATATATATGTCTTATTAAATATTTTAGACAAGTTTTGTGTACTTATTTTTAATAGGATCCTCATGTAATTACGGACAACTTTCTTAATAGAAAAACTTACGTTGTTGGTGCATATTCATTTTATTCCGAGCACTTTCGGCATTAACACAATCTCATCATCTTTCTAAGACAAAAATTGTTGTGTTCATCATTTTTCTAAGACAGAATTGTTTTAACTAATAGTTTTTTTTCCCAATAATTTAGTTACCTCCCTTGACGTTTGCACGTGTGTCTACATGATAAAATATTAAAATCGTACCTTACGTTTTTCAATTTATACGTAAAAGTTTAATTCGCAAAGGAACACAGAAATTTTATCTTAGAAAAATGATGAACAGAAAAATTTTAAGTTTATTTCAAACTACCATAGTATTAAATGGAGTAGATATTTTTTTAAGCGTTTCACCCCAAGAAAGGCGAGAAGCCACTAGGACGCAAGGGGTTACAGAAAATTTAGAGCAAGATCAGATAGGAGTGATAGAAGAAAGGCTGAGGAGAAGGATAGTGGATAGATCAAGGCAACTGGAGATGGCGATTGACATTACATATGAATAGTTGGAGATTATAGCTCTCAGGGAAACTGGAATAGTGAAGTGAGTTCCACAGGCGAGAGGTGCGAGGTATGAAGCTACTGGAGTAGAAGATACGTTTACATTTAGGAGTTTCGACAGTGAAATGGTGAGAACGGGATGCCAGCCTCGTATGGCGCTTGAACTCATGACGTCTGGGAACCAGCGAATGCAGCTCCTCGGAGCAATTGCTATGAAAGTATTTGTAGAACAGACAGAGGGAGGCGACAGCGCGTCTGTGAGAAAGTGACTGTAGACGAGATGCCAGAGCAGGGCCAATTATATTGCATATCCGCCTCTGGAGCCTATCAAGAACCCCGAGGCTAACAGAAGGGGCTCAAGACCATATATGGCAGCAATACTCCATGCAAGGGCGAATTGTAAAAGAAATAAATGTTCACTGGTTGAGTTTTTTAATGGCGATTGGCACTGAGTTTAAACTTTTGAGAATTGTATATTGCCGTGAAGTAAAAAACCCCGCAAGAGAGTCCCATTAGTGAAAAATCCGAGAAAAGAAACTATTAGAATATATATATATATATATATATATATATATATATATAGTGTAAGAGTAACATGACGAAACTAGGTAGCCAATCTAGTCTTCTTTTATGTGACGTGTCCCTTCAGGACGTACGTGATCATGGCTCTCCACATCCTTCTATCTCTTCTAGCTTTTAATAACTTTTGTCATTTTTGTTATTTCTTCCAAACCCTGTTGTGTCATCAATTTGCTGAAGTTCATTAAGTAGACTTCCTCTGTTCCTCTTTCCTTCATCCGCCCTTGAGTAGCAGATTTTTCAAGCTCTCCTTTCTCATTACATGTCCCTGAAATTTTCATCTGCCTCTTCTAGATGATAAGCTTCAGTTTCCTCTTTGTTTCCCTTCTCTCCAAAACTTCGTCGTTGCTCGCAAGTCCGTCCCATGATACCCTCAGTACCCTACTGTAAAACCACATTTCTATTGCTTCATGTTACTTCTTCATCTTTGAGGAGATTGTCCAGCATTCGCTGCCACACAGGAGGCCAGATATCACGTAACTCTTCAGTACTATTTTCTTTGTTTCCAACTAAATGTTCTTGTCTCTTAACCCTTTGAGTCCTGCGATCCTGATTCAAAATTCGCAGCCTTTCTGCCGGATGTAGTTTATCATCATACCTTGCGAGAATCCTACTTGTGTAAATATATAGTAGAACAGGAAGAGATAGGAACATATTTTGCCAAGAAATATAAAGGATAGGACGTTGTGGAGAGACGTTATCTCTCACGTTCTGATGGTGAACGATGTTTTGAAACGTACTGGTAGATATCTTTAAACAGTACTTGCTTAGCAACTCTATCTTAGATATGACCTGCTAAAATCGCAGAAAGAAATGGCAACTTACTGTGGGAGACTATCTGCCTCGTCAGTCATGTGTCGAAAGATACATGACTGACGAGGTAGATATTTGACAATTCCTGCACGTACTAAAAATCTCAGTGATTGAAGTATCTTATATTTCCGCTTACAAGGGGATCCTTAATCTTAAAAATTACCCCCCACACACACACCAAAAAAAAAAGATGTCGTATAATACAACAGTTAGAAAAAGCTAACCTTAAATCCTGTGATGTATCGGCACTTGTCAGTGCTAAAGGAATAAATATTTAACACCAGGTAGATAATAGACGAAATGCTTATTGTGCACAGCATGTAGAATATGAAATACGGTACAGTTATACACACAGGTCAATCTAGTAGTGAGTGCCACTAATTGGAAGGTCGGACGTGCTTGCATCGTCTTGCTCTCACTCTTCCCCAAGTCTCTTGTAGACAGTGGACTTTATAGGTACTTACTACCTATAGTGTAATCATTCATGGGGGTGCCAGGTTATTCCATTACATCAGTTGGATTGTGCCATGGATCACGTTAGGCTAACAACTGCATTGGTATTTCTCATGTCAATATTTCTAGTTGATGCAATGCACATTTTAATGCTGTAATACAGTTAAACATATAACAAAAGTACTTTTACTTCTTGATCTCCCATTAAAATGCAATATTCAAATGATAATTAAACAACAATTTGCCAAAGTTCTACTGAGCAACACGCAGGATTAACACGTAAACAAATCCTTCGTTCTTGGTTTTTAGAGCTATGTCTGCGTTCACACCAATCTTTATTTCTTATTGTAGTGTTTAAATAAAAACATTTCGAGTAACATACAATCTATATTTTTAATTAAAATTTATTATCACTATGGTGTTAAATAACAAAAAAAAAAAAAATTCTATAATAGTGATTTTCCAAACTTAACTTAAATGTGGCACAAGGCCGATAATATGATACACCAGTGAGGCTCGAAATCACTACTCAGTCATAATTGTTATATCAAGATAAGCTCGCTAACTATTACACCGTCTCGAGGTGCCAGACTTTATATAATATACAAATTTATTTTTCAATAATATACATTATACGGTATTTTTTGCGATGTTAAACAACAAAATATTTAAGATGCAGAGAAAATATTTATTTCTCCTTACCGTATAAAAAAACATAAGACACCGATATAAAAAATTAAAATCCTTCAGAATGACTACGATCATCCCCATCTGATGCAAAGTGCTCATCATGGTCATCGTGATGTACATTCAGTCGTCTTATACTACAGATATAAGATATGATCACGAAAATTTACGAAGATTTGGGGTCTCGACCTCCCTATAGGTTGCCATATGCGTGAGATTATACGATAATATGTTAAAATGTGCCAGACATTTGGTATAATATACAAATTATCGCAACAAATTTGCCAAAGTTCTTATGAGCAACACGAATGCGTAACAAGTAACGTAAACAAATCCTTCGTTCTTGATTTTTAGAGCTGTCTGCATTCACACCAATCATTATTTCTCATATTAGATTTAAATTACTGAATAAAAAAAGACACGCACATGCATAATTAAAACCCCTCAATATGATAAAAAAATCATAATACATAAACATCGCCATTTACAGTTTCGTCATACGGGTCCCATTCTGTCGGCTTATACTACAGATATCAGATAAAATCACGAAAATTTACCTAGATTTTGTATCTCGTCTTATATATAGGTCGCCTTATAGGTAGAAATATACGGTAAATTGTAAATTTATTGATTTGATCCAATGGCGTGGTTACTTAAGTTAGGATGAGAAGATGGCACGAAGAGGAATTACTCATATCTATTTGAAAACTAAGATTAAATCAACGTGGAATTTCGGTGCCCATTGAGAATAAATTGGTAAATACATAAAACTATGCTTTTTCTCGCCTTTTTCTAAGGCCTGTTTTTGTAAACAGGACTGGAATTTCAGATTGAAAACAACCGGTCTGTACTGTCGAGTCTTTACTGTCGTTTTATTTTTCATTTATTTATTTATTTTTTTGTCTCCAAGAGAACGAGATCTCTGATGATCCACTCTTTGTTCTTTGACTTCTTTCTGACTATCAGCAGAGTGCAGTGTTTTGTTTCCTTCGCGTGGCACGGCCATTTTGCTGCGTTTTTTCTGTTTCGTTTTGTTTCATTTTTTATTTTTGAAAATAAAAAAAGAAATCTGTTGCTTAACTAAGTCGTAAAACTTTTTTTTTGTCTTCATTGTTTTTTATCGATAGAAGAAAAACACATTTATTCAAACATCTCTCTTGGCCTGTTCATATCTATCTGCCGGTCGATAAATCAATCTTCGTCGCTTCCAAGCTTCTTTTCTATCTCTCACGTTCTCTTCGCCTGCCTATCTATCTATCTATCTATCTATCTATCTATCTATCTATCTATCTATCTATCTATCTATCTATCTCTTACATCATTCATCATCTATGTCACATTTTTCCTTATCCATTATCTTTCTATCTATCTATCACATTTTTCATTATTTATCAGTCTGTCACATTTTTCATTATCTATCTATCTATTATATTTTTCAGTATCTATCTATCTATCTATCTATCTATCTATCTATCTATATATACATACATATATATATATATATATATATATATATATATATATATATATATATCTTCTAATTATATTTCTTTTAAACATTAACTAATTTATTATTTTTTAACGGTTGGATAGTTATGTCAGGTCTTCATTAATACATGCCTGAATGATAGCCTTCGAAATCAAGGGGCTAAACTCATATTTCCTATGCTTTACTTTTCGTCTTTTTTCTATTCACACAATTTTTTATTGTCCATGATTTATCTGAGTTCTTTCCCTATTGAATAATGAAGGAACTCTCCATAAAAGTGAAATCTATGTTCGTTAGCTCAAGTCTCCTTTCTTTTCTTGTTTTTTTTTCTGCGTGATTTTCATTATTTTTGTCTCTTTGTTTACATTCATTTCATGAACGCCATCTTGAATGCCTAAGAAAGAAGAAAAAAATACGTAGAGGCGTAGAAAAATTGCTTGTCCTTAATCATGCTAACAAGAGAGAATTATTCCCAACCGCCGATATGTATCAATCAAAAAATAAATACATAAATATCGGATAAAGAAAAAAAAAAACTGTGGAGAGAGAAAAAAGATAGAAAATTGTATGGTTTCAAAACGAGGCTATGTAGGAAGATAACGGCATGTTTATATGGAGATTTATTAGTGTTTTCAGCTAAAAATGCATTGGGCATATATATATATATATATATATATATATATATATATATATATATATATATATATAAGGGTTTAATTTACACACAAAAAGACATCAAAATTATCAGACAGTAAAAGATCTATTTGAAATATACTTGATGATTGAGTTCATCATGCGAGTCAAATGTTATCACAATAAAATTTTCATTAATCAACTCATGATAGTAAATTTTTGTATATATTTTTATATACACATGTTATATATCGTGTGGTATGAGTAACAACTCCCAAGTTATAAAACAGTGAAAAATATTTTGTAACTTTTATTTAAAGTATCAACCATTTAGTTAACGAGAGGTTCATGACAGCAAATTCTAAAATCAACCTAGATTTATTTGGAGCGAGAACAAGCAAATAATAATAATAATAATAATAATAATAATAATAATAATAAAAATTGCCACCTCATTGATATGAGAGTCCCTGCAGAGTGCAATGTATCTTTGAAGATCTTCAAAAAGCTATCAAAATACAAGGACCTTGAAATCGAAATCTCAAAAAGCCCCCGGATTGATTGGAAAAGATTCCAATAGACTTATTGAAGACATTCCTGGAAGCCCGTGCCTTAAAGAAAATTGTTCCCGCGACTACAGCCCACATCTTACGAAGTGCTTTATCTATGTAAAATATATGTGTGTGTCTGAATTTTAAAAATTTTTTTAATTGCTCAGTGGAAAATGTCATGATGGCATTTGTGATCTTAGGTCTCTGGGCTGGACCCGGAAAGAAATGAGTATACACCAGAAATGAAAAGAAATAATAATAATAATAATAATAATAATAATAATAATAATAATAATAATAACTGGTATGAACACCACCCAGACCCGATTACGGAGATAGGACCTGTTACAATTCTATGGGACTACACAATAAACACTGACAGGAAAATCAAAGCCAACCACCCAGATATTGTTATTAAAGACCACAAACAAAAAAAGTGTCTCCTTATTGATATGCTAGTCCCTGCAGACTGCTATGTATCTTTGGAGATATTCAAAAAACTGTCAAAATACAAGGACCTTGAAATAGAAATCTCAAAAATGTGGCACATGGGAACATCAACAATCCCTCTTGTAGTGGGATCCCTAGGATTGGTTGGGAAAGATTCCAGTAGACTAATTGAAGGGATTCCTGGAAGTCCATGCCTCAAAGAGATACAAAAAATTGTTCTCACGAGTACAGCCCACACTTTACGTAGATGTATTTTTTTTTTTGCAGTGGAAAGTGTCAAGATACCATTTCTAACCTAGGTCCCTGGGTGGGACCCGGAAATAAATGTGTAACCGCCAGAAATCAAAGGAAATAATAATAATAATAATAATAATAATAATAAATCAATACTAGATGAGGTCACAAGAAACCCAAATGTCTCAACTCACAAATGCAGGAAAGTGAAAAGGAAATGTAAAATTAAATCACTAAATGAAATTCATTCAATCAAGGAAACGCAAAAAAAAGAAACTGCAGTTGAAGCTGCAGAGAACAAAACGATACATAAAACGTTGTAGGTTCTATCGTCAATATAAAATATTCCAAACGGACCTTAAGAAATTTTACAGGATAATTGGAAAAGCAGTTAAACATATCTATTGAAAAAGCGCAGAAATTTTGGAAGAATATTTGGAGCAGCTCAAAGGAATATAACCCTAATGCAGAATGAATCCAACGAGAAGAAGAACGAATCCTGGAGAAACTCTACAAGAATGGGAAAATATAACCATGAATAGTGTTAAGCAAGCTCTAACGGAAATACCAAATATGGAAATCTCTGGGAAATGACAAGGTAACTAATTTTTGGCTCTATCATTTGTCATCAATCTATAAAACCCTTGCACTAACTCTATAAAAGCTTATTAACAATCTCAATGAAGTCCCAGAATGGATCACTGAAGGTATTTGAAGGATTTCGAGATGAAATTCGGTCTCCAGTGAATGACAAACGCAAGAATGAAATATGACAAATAAATGTATTTACACAATAATACAATGGGTAATACGGTTAGTAGATCCATAAACGCGGTTAGTAGCAATAATAATATATATATTCAGTCTCGAAGTAGGACTTCCTTAGAATCTACGTGCTTGTAAATGTGACTTCTACAAACGGTTACCTCACACTATTACTCTACCTCCAACTCAATCACAATCTCTGATCACTCTCTCTATATTCTGATTGACTCTGGGTATTTAACGGCAGCAGTCCAAGTAACACTCTGGTCGAGTCCACTTATATTAAAAAGGGGAGGACCCCATAACAGTATTGTCACACCAAAGACGGGTAATGATCCGAAAAATTATAGACCAATAACATGTCTGTCCACCACATAAAATGATCACGTCTGTTCTGATGAAAACAACATTCTTCCCTTGGAAGTGAATGAATATGGGAGAGGTTCATATGGTTGCAAAGATCAACTATAGATAAAAAATAATCCTGGAAAATTGCAGGAAAAAATGTAGAAATCTCAGCACAGGATCGATAGATTGCCATAAAGCCTTTAATAGTGTGCAACGCTCTTGGATCCTTCAGTCTTTGGAAATGTACAAAATCGCTTCAGTGATAGACAAAAATTCGTTAAACATATCGTTGGAATGGGGAAAACCACACTATGCCTAAATCACACAAGAGGCACTTCCATCTCCTACCGCCCGAATATCCGATGAGGAATCTTTCAAGGAGACTTCCTGTCACCCCTTCTGGTTTGTCTGGCCTTAATCCCTCTTTCGCGGGAACTAAATAAGAATAGCTATGTATGCGAAAAATAAAATAAAATAAAGTATTTACAGATCGCAACATCTATCAGAAAGATGAAATTTAAATTTTTATTATTGCATTATTCCAAAATTTTAGCACATCGGCGGATAGCTATTAATGGCAAAAACTGATCACAAATAGTTATTAATTAAAATAATTGTAATTAATTTATATTATCCATAACTACATATACAAGAATGACATTTTTGATAAAAGTTAAAAAATACCTATAAATACGGAAAAATTTCGTATATTGTCGGAAATTACTTTTTCCACAATATAGCTATTTGTGCTATGTTATAATACTTATGATGTAATGAATATGCATACACCTGGGTTCCCCCTCACAGTAATATGATTGGCTGGTGTCAGCCATAAATACAGATTGATATGGAGGTACAGGGATGACGCCTATTGACTATGCCTATAGTCTTTGCCTATTGCCTACCACTACAAGCACCAGTCCATTACGGTTATCAGCTAGATTTTCCTACTCGGTTACAGAAGCCCAAAACCACTTTGCTACTCCGAACAAATATATCCCTTTCCGGGACATATTACCTAAACAATAATACTGAATATTTTTTTTACAAAACAAATGTATATTTAATCCCATCTTCCTAATAACTGTCGTGATCTGTTAATCAATTATTCTACATGGATTATCTGTAACTCTTTGCCAAATACAATACTGTAAAATGTTTCAGTGACGACATAGGTATAGATCTCGGATTAAATAAATGCGTAAAAATAAAATGCAAGAAAGGGAGTATTACAGAAACACACAGATATATATCGATCAATTTCCTTCACTTTGATATTACGGTGTCCATGAACAGTCTCGTCAATGAGGAGACGTTTTCTTGTTTCTTTCTCAACAGTGGCAATGTCTAATTTGGTTACCGAAAGGTTGCGGTCTCTACCCTACCTAAATATGAATGTTAGCAAAAATAATCTCGGGTTGAAAAAAAAAAAGAAAAAAGTTTACAGAAATGTTACATAATATCAGTTTCCCTATATAAAAGTAAATACTGACCAATCTCTTCATAGATGAAGAAGAGACTTGGAGCAACAGAAATGTGGTTCTACAGAAGGATGCTGAGAATACCACGGAACGACCATGGGAAGGCTCATTGGAATAGAAAAAAGATGCCTTCCAAAAGCTAAGAGAAGTATAAAAAAAACAGGAAATATTCTCTAGAAACAAAGTAAAACCACTGAATTCTTACGATATATTAGTCATCTTATATGGCAGTGAATGGTGGACAATCTTATCATAAATGAAGAAGAGACTTAAAGCAACAGAAATGTGGTTCTACAGAAGGATGCTGAGAATACCAGGGAACGAACATGGGAAGACTCATTGGAATAGAGGAAGATGCCTTCCAAAAGCTAAGAGAAGTATTAAAAACAGAATGAAGAAGTGACTTAAAGCAACAGAAATGTGGTTCTACAGAAGGATGATAAGATTACCATGGGGCGACCTTATAAGCAACGATGAAGTTTTAGAGAAAATTAAGGAAAAAAGGAAACTTAGAGTTAACGTCATTAACACACCGCTGATATTTCTACGGCAAATAATAAGGAAAGATGGCTTGGAAAATTTAATACCCGCAAGGCAGAGCAAAACAACGCAGACCCTGTAAATGGATGGAAGAAGTGTTACGGTTTTTTGTGTATACTATGTGACTAGTGAGCGAGTCAAAATGACTCAACTCGCTTTATAGTCTACCAATAGAAGTTTAACCAATCAGAAGCCGCAGAACATTTGTATCCGTCGTGTATAAAGGCGGCCATCTTTGTTTACCCTACCGAAGGACCAGTGCCAACTTGACCAGGCGAAGATGACAGAAGGAAGAACTACGCTCTGCTACTTTGCTACGATATCCACTGCGAACCTGAACTACGCTTTCCTACTGTCTCCGAAATATTCACTGCCAATCTCTGGATTCTATACTCGAAGACAACCGTCATGAATTCGTAACAAGAAGAAGGTTTAGGAGAGGCTACAAAAAGACACACTTTTATTAAGAGGTACAAGGGAAAGGAAATTGTGGAGAAGCATGATCGCCAACATCCTAGATTGACACGGCACATAAAAGATGATTAGCTCTGTGCAAGCGTCTAACACTGTATTTATATGATTTGACTGAATGCGTCTATGTGAGTTCATTTGTGTCGAAAACTAAGTGAATCTAATTGTTTTTTTATGTGTCAGCGTGTTTGACAAACAATGATGGACCCTATCAGCTAGATATTCTCTTTCTCCTTTTCACTTTGTATGTGACACGCTTTCGCAATTCTGCCAGTAATCCAATTTTTGTTTTGTCGTTACGTCACGTTCACATAGTACATGAGATGCGTTCTCCAAAAAGGGTAATCTTATTTTGAAGTCAGAAACATGATTATCACACGGTCTTTATATATATATATATATATATATATATATATATATATATATATATATATAGAGAGAGAGAGAGAGAGAGAGAGAGCGTGGCCATAAAGTTCGTGTGCACATTAAAAAATTTATAACTTTATAATTTGTAAAAAGGATTAGAAAGAAGTAAATCTATATTTTTCAAGGTTTTATTGAAATTTTATTTAAGTTTCTACATGTCCTCCATCATTAGCAATACAAAGGGTAATACGATTTTGCAGTTCACGGAAAACATTTGCCAATTGATTTACAGTAATGTCTGAAATCACATTGGTTATTTTAGCTATACTTAAAACTAAGTACATTAAACTTTATGACATTTTTTACAGATTATTTCTATCGCAAATACAAATAAAGTTACAATTTTTCAAAATGCACACAAACTTTATAGACACCCTGTATATATATATCTTCACTAACTTAAAAGTTGAGCAATCGGGCAGCATTTACGCTAGATCCTGCGGAGAGCTCTTGATTGGACCTCCGGCGTGTTAAAGTGTTTGAGAATCCCTAAGTCTTTGCATATTCTCAGCATTAGAAGCTCTCCTGGTTGCCGTTTGATCTGTGTTCTCATTTGCACAGGACTTTCTTTTCCTTGCTGCAGCCTTGCCTCTTAAGATTGCAATCTGATCCTATGTTGGTGGAGATTTCTTTTTACGAAGCATGCTGGTGCTGTATGCGATAGACAGCAGTAAACTACAGAAGAACTCGAAATTGATTGCAACATTTAAATATTAAATATTTAAGCTTACCTTTTAAAAGTTCAACGATAGTCCTTCTGCCGCCACTTAATTTAAACACAAGTACATATGTCCTTATTTTCCGTACAAACAATTATTTTTATTCCTTGTGTGACTTTCGCCGGATTACGCAAATAAATTCGATTATTCTCAAATTTATTTCTAAGTTATAAAAATTGTTGTACGAAATTTTGTCGCAAAAACTCGTCGAAAACAATCGCAGTAATGAAAACTTGGAAATCTAAAATTTCTGTAACCTGAGCTATTGAAAGTTAGAGAGTGTGACAAAGTATCACACTAACATTTGCTTTTATTATATATATATATATATATATATATATATATATATATATATATATATATATATATATATATATACATGAATCATTCATACAAAAAACAGATATAGAAGTTAATGATATAAATTGCGAGAATACATCTTCGCAAACAAATTTAATAAAATACATTAACCCCGAACCTGTAGATGAATGTTATGATCCCTGTTTATAATTTCTTATAGTTAGCAATAACACATTTCTAAAAACGTATTTCGGATTACATCTTTTCTTTCGTTGTCCTGTTATTACCGGTAAATAAAAAACAAAAACAAATCTTTTTCCATACCTGATGATGTCTCTATGAACAGATGAAAGCTTGTAAAAATAATAAAAAAAGAATTGCTTGGAATTCAGAAAGATATGCCATTGTTAGAGGTTAGTAGTTAATGCAAACATTACTGACAGAATTGGACTAGTATATGTCTGATGTAAATACATTTTTAGTGATTTTGATATTGAGATATATTGCTAACGGTTTTACATAGCAATGCATTGTAAATTAGTTTACTATTGTAGGTTATTTCACTATAGAATTACATTGAAAATTGTGGCTTCTGGGCGTGCATTTAGTGATTCATTGCATTTTAAGAACTCTAGGGAGGATACAAACAAGGAGGAGGCTTATACTTAACATAATGAGAGGCAGCTGATGTTTTTGGGACGTCATGAGGAAGGATGGCCTGGAGAATCTGATACTCACAGGTCGAATAGAGAGAAAGCGAGATAAGGGAAAACAACGCATAACATACCTAGGGGTACGAAGCAAGTGGATGACAGAACGTAGTCTGTGGGAGGTGGAAGCGGGAAGGAACTTTTTGAGATCTGCAAGGGATAGAGGCGGGTGCATAACAATGATCGCCTACGTCCTGAAAGGACACGGCACATAGAAGGAAAAAAATGAAAATTAGTACATTTATAAGCTGTGTTGTGTTCAATGCGGCATGAAGTTCCCCGGAAAGGAACTGAAACACTCCTCCCCTGGCTAATAATATTTATCGAAAATAGATACATCATATCTGGCAGGAAGATACAAAAATTAACTGCTACTAAGCTAGGATGACGGAAATGCGGTTCTACAGAAGGATGCTAAGGATGTCATCGACAGAGCGTGAGAGAGGATGCAAACAAGGAGGAGGCTTACAGTTAATATCAATAAACTGAAGTTTCAGGGACACATAATTAGAAACATAGGCCTGGAGAATCTGATACTCAGGGGTCAAATAGAAGGAATGACAGACAAGGGAAAACAACCGTACGTAGCGGCCTTAAGCAAGTGTATGGCAAAACGTGGTCTAGGAGAGGTAGCGGAGAGAAGGAACTTTTGAGAGCTGGAAGGGATAGAGAGAGGTGGAGAGCCATGATCGCTTACGTCCCGAAAGAACATGGCACATAGAAATAAAATAAAGGAATAACTCAAGGTGAACAGAAAATTATATTTCTTCTATGGAGGTTTGATTTTAGGTCAGGTTACGAAGATTTAGTCTCGTTATTCTGCTGCATGTTGGCAACGAACAGTGACGTATGACTCATTTCTAATTACCTGTTATTAAACGATAATTATTTATGACTACCTCTAATATATATATATATATATATATATATATATATATATATATATATATATATATATAATGATCATGGTCCTGGATGGTCATATCAGAGAATTGATGCGTATGTTAGACGTGACCGGTCTGTGATGCCACGATGGTGAGAGAGTGGATCTAGAAGAATATTCTGTAATCGCCACATAATACACGGGCTTGCCGAAATCGATGCTACGTAAGGACAGAAGTTCAAAACAAGGTACCAGTAGTAACGCGAGGTGGGATCGATTGGGAAAACGAATTCGGCTCTGTAGTATTCAGTGATTAAAGGTGGCTCTGTCTTTATAACGGCAGATAATAATAATAATAATAATAATAACAACAACAACATGCAAGATTATAGATAATAATAATAATAGTAAGAATAAAAATAATGATAAGAAGAACATGCAAAAGCATGAATAATAATAATAATAATAATCACAAAATCCAAGAGAATTAATAATTCTAAAAATAATAATTACAACATTCAATAAATGCTAATAATAATAATAATATTCACAATAATAATAACAACCTGCAATAGTAATAATCATAATAATAATAATGATAATAACAATAAGAATATGTAAGAGAATAAATACAAATAACATGCAAGCATATCAATAATAATAATAATAATCGCAACCTACAAGAAAATGAATAATAATAATAATAATAATAATAATAATAATAATAGTAATAATAATAATAATAATAATAATAATAATAATAATAATATGCAAAAGTATGGATAATCATCATCATAATAATAATAATCATAATAATATAATAATAATAATAATCACAGCATGCAAGAAAATGAATAATAATAATAATAACATGCATGAGTATGAATAATAATAATAATAATAATAATAATAATAATAATAATAATAATAATAATAACAATCTGAAAGAGAATTGTTAATAATAATGATAATAATAACAACATGCACGAAAATGAATAATAATAATAATAATAATTTTTGTCATTTTTGTGTTTGAATCTTGGAACTCCTCAGACGGTTTTATTTCTGGATTGTTGCCTGTGTATAAGGCAGCGACATCGACACCAGCCGTCTCAGGTTTACTACTGAAGAATAACATATTTCAATGCATAAATACATTTTAATGATCGCGCAGTTGGCGGTGGCGTCGGAAATTACTTGCGTGCGCGCATTTCAGATCGGATATAATGATTGGTTGAAATACGGGCGCATGCGTTCCCGGATATATCGACCGAACATCAAGTAATTTACGCACATTTCAAGATGTGCGCATTGATACAACTATCAACCATAAGTCTGCATATTTGAATTCATTTCGACTGTAAGTAGGCTATTTAATATGCGTGGGTATATAGGCATTTGATTTCAAATATAGAATAGTGTAGGTATGTAGATATGGCACATTTTAGTCTGCCAAGAGGGATAAGGATCACTATAAAGAGAAGTAAAACTCGTTTTATTTAAACGTTAAAGTTTCGCCTCTTAGGACGCTTCAAAGTAGTGTAATGACTGGCAAGCTTGTCCCGAAAGATCAATTACGACCGAGTAGTGAGTTCGATCCTCACTGGCCGCTTCACACTTTTGGCTTTGTACCACATTTAAGCTAAGCTTAGATAATCATTTTAGGGCACTCCGACATGTTGTAATAGAAAGAAACAAATATAATATCTGTTCTCCTGTATGCTGGGCAATCTCCTCAAATATAAAGAAGAAGCTTGACACAACATGTGGTTCTACCGAAGGATGCTGAGGATTCCATGGACAGAATATGTCAGCAACGACGATGATTTGGAGAAAAATGAACAAAAATGAAACATGCATAACATCAAGAAGAGACAGTTTCCTGGGGTATGTAATGAGGAAGGAGGGCTTGGAAAATCTGATACTCACAGGATGTAAGGAAAGAGGGACAGAGGAAAGCAGAGAAATAACAAGACAGAACTTATTTAAAGCTATAAGAGACAGAAAGATATGGAGGGCCATGGTCGCCTACTTCCTGAAGGGGCATGACACATAAAATAAGAAAAAGGTGTTCCGTACTCACTGAGTGACTCCGAATTTCGGATTTGTGACATATAACCTACGCTTAGATAAACATTTTAGGGAACTTCGAATTGGTGTAATGGTTATCAAGCTTGGAAACGGCGCCATAGTCTGTTCGACTGTCGAACTCTCTACCTCGGTAGAGAGGAACCCGGACGAAACTTTGCCCTTCGGCAAAGTCTCGTCTGGGGAGATAGATGGACCCTGAACCCGTTTAGCCGGTTTCTAAGGGAATATTTTTGGCCAAGCCTATGGGTTTGAAGAACCCACGATAAACTCGGCCTTGTGCCACATACATCCCTTGTGTTGGTGGGGGCTGTTAAATATTAATGGTTAGCAAGCTTGTCTTGCTAGATCAATTACGACTGAGTAGTGAGTTCAATCCTCATTGGGTACCCTAGAAAATTATAAGTAATACTTCCGCTGCTGCAAAAGAATGAAAAATAATAATAATAATAATAATAATAATAATAATAATAATAATAATAATAATAATAACAATAACAACAACAACAGCATGCAAGAATATTAATAATAATAATAGTAATAATAATCAGAACATGCAAGAAAAAAAAATGCTGCGGACGTTCTTACACAACCATACGAAATTCAACTTTCCCGCTGTCAACGAATACAAACATTTTCAAGACATCGTCAAATGTCAGCCCGCCGACTGCTAGTATTATAAACTAGCTGCCACTTCTTGCAATTTCTAAACCAGCGTGACTATATAGATGTGTAAAATGCGACCTAGTTTATACGTTATTTACATTATTCGGACTATTGTCCTCATCTTTGTCGCCATATTTATTACAATGTTTCGGCCGTTGTCTTCAGGTGGTTGGAATGCCGAACTGAACCCTTTATTTCGCTCACTGGGGTAGACTGTTCTAGTTCCACATGCCATGTTTAATGGATGTCAGTTATCAGTTATCTCCTGTTAATTCCCCTATCCAAGTTCTTCACTGCCTTAACCAGGTATTGAACTGGAGCTAACTAACGCCTTTACCCACTGTGTTATGTGTCCTTGAGGACATCTGTGTATGAATTTCTGGGTATTATAAACCTAATATCTTCAGCAACCGTTTTTTACCAGAGCTCATATTGCAATTTTTGTTGTTATTATCGCTTTTCTCTGGCACTCCTTATTACTGGTTCCCATATTGTATTCATTTCTATGTTTGGTTCACTGTGCCATGTGTCCTTGAAATAAAGGGTTCAGTTCGACATTGATATTATTATTATTTTCACTATTTACATTATTCGGACTATTGTCCTCATCTTTATCGCCATTTTTATTACAACAATATTTATACTTCAACAGGTGGTTGGAATGTCGAACTTAACCCTCACTAGGGTAGACTGTTCTAGTTCCACGTACCATGTTTGATGGATGTCAGTTATTAGTTATCTCCTATTAATTCCACTCACCAAGTTCTCCACTGGCTTAAACGTCTATTAAACTCACATTGTTCGTGTCGTGCCACGGGATCTAAGCAAAGCCTATATCCACTGTGCCGTGTGTCCTTGTGAAGAAGGTCGGAAACGTACAACGGCCAAACGTTGTAAGAAATATGGCTACAAAGATGAGGACATCAGTCCGAATAATATAAATAATGAATTTCACTGTTGCAAAAGTAATTCGTATTTCTGTCTTTCTTTCTGCGACGTCTGTCTTTTGATCCTCGCGGAGCTGCTGATATACAAAGTCACTGCCGTTGAAACCTCTCCCTCGCGAAGCTGTTGATATACAACAAAGTCAAAGCCGTTCAAACCTCTTCCTCGTGAAGCTGTTGATATACAACAAAGTCACGGCCTTTCAAACTTCTTCCTCGCGAAGCTGGTGACAAGGCTACTACCGTTGACATCTCTTCCTCGCGTAGCTGGTGATACACGACAAAGCCACTACCGTTGAAACTTCTTCCTCGCGAAGCTGTTGATATACGACAAAGCCAATGCCGTTCAAACTTCTTCCTCGCGAAGCTGTTTATATACGACAGTCACGGCCGTTCAAACTTTTTTCTCGCGAAGCTGTTGATACAAGACAAAGTCCATGCCACTGAAACCTCTTCCTCACGAAGCTGTTGATACACAACAAAGTCACAGCCGTTCAAACTTCTTCCTCGCGAAGCTGTTGATATACGACAAAGCCAATGCTGTTGAAACCTCTACCTCGCGAAGCTGTTGATATACGACAAAATCATGGCCGTTCAAACTTCTTCCTCGCGAAGCTGTTGATACACAACTAAGTCTCGGCCGTTCAAACCTCTTCTTCGCGAAGCTTTTGATACACGACAAATTCACTGCCGTTCAAACTTCTTCCTCGCGTAGCTGTTGGTATACGACAAAGCCAATGCCGTTCAAACCTCTTCCTCGAGAAGCTTTTAATACACGACAAAGCCACTGCCGTTCAAACCTCTTCCCCGCGATGCTGTTGATACACGGCAAATTCACGGCCGTTTAAGATTCTTCCACGCGAAGCTGTTGATATACGACAAAGCCACTGGTGTTCAAACTTCCTTCTCGCGAAGTTGTTGATATACGACAAAGTCACTCCCGTTTAATCTTCCTTGCGAAGCTGTTGATACACGATAAAGTCATGGGCGTTCTAAATTCTATCTCGTGAAGCTGCTCATTCGCGTGATATACGACAAAGTCACAGCTGTTCAAACCTCTTCCTCGCGAAGCTGTTGATACAAGACAAAGCCACTGCCTTTCAAACCTCTTCCTCGCGAAGCTGTTGATACACGACAAAGCCACTGTCGTTCAAACCTCACTCTTGCGAAGCTGTTGATACACGACAGTCACGGCCGTTCAAACTTCTTCCTCGCGAAGCTACTGATCCACGACAAATTCATGGCCGTTTAAACTTCTTCCTCGCGAAGCTTTTGATACACGACAAAGTCACTGCCGTTCAAACTTCTTCCTCGCAAAGCTGTTGATATGCGACAAAGCCACTGCCTTTCAAACCTCTTCCTCGCGAAGCTGTTGATACACGGCAGTCACTGCCGTTCAAACTCTGTGGAAGTATGTTTTCCAGTTTTTTTTATCCTGCCCATTCTATAAACAGTCTCTGTTTTTTTGAGGTATTCGAGTACAGGTGGGCTCGTAGATGTACTATTGAATTCAGGAATCAGTTTCAGTTCAAACGGCTTGTCTTCCACGTCTTAAATGCCGAAATAGCTTGTTTGGCAAAATTCCTCAAAGTCCAAATCTCTATTTACACACACGCAGCTTCCTTGTAAACATTTGTTTGGTAGGAAAGGTCAGTTGCTTTTAGTTTTATAACAGTCAGGTGGAACTGTTCCAGTTTTTCAATTTGTGGAGCATGGAAATAGATTAGCATATTTTTCTATCTAATCCACTCGAGCCAGTTAAACTTGAACAACGACTATTTAACAGAAGCTAATTTGCATGAACACGCTGACCCCATTCAGTGGCGAAGCATTTTTCTTTTTTTTTTTCTTTTTTTTTCTCTTTTCTTTTTTTCTTTAGCAATGCCTCGAAAGCATTTTGGCCTACGGGATATGTCTCCATTTTCTTCTGTACATCCGGATAAAAATAACTTTTTGAGTGGCAGGGTATTTCAGTTCCAGGCCGGACTCGATAGAAGATGGTGAGCATTCATGGCGATCAATCATCCCCCACCCCAAATTCTAGAAAATGTGGCAAGAAGTTCGTGAAAAGATTCCTAACAATCAATCAGATCTCTCGCATGAACAGAATTAGTTATAGAGTCCGCCAGGAGATGCAAATAGAAATTCTTCCTCGAATATACATACACACACGCACACAGACACACACGTAAACACACACACACACACACACACACACACACACACACACACATATATATATATATATATATATGAATAAAGACAAAAGGAAAGGTTTCCTTTACAGATGGGTTTCGTCCTCTGATAAACTTAATCAAGGCAAATTTGATTCTGTTGCGTATTTTTAAATTTGAGAATGGTTGTAAATATTCCTCAGCCTGACTGTGAAAGACATTTTAAATTTTGGAGGATGACATAGCCTGAATAAAATCCGTCATAGGACCAAACGTGTCTTTAAAGAAAAATTTTCGTTTTGTCTTTATTCCATATTTTAACAGACATATTTAGTCTTTTAACAGATATATCTTATTTATAGCTCAATATATATATATATATATATATATATATATATATATATATATATATATATATATATATATATATAAGGTTGGTGCAGAAATAATGACGTAATAATGTCGCTTTTTGACGTATTTTTAACGTCAAAAAACGACATTGTTACGTCATTATTTTTGCACCAATCTAATATAACATGAATCATTCATACAAAAAACATATATAGAAGTTAATGATTTAAATGGCGAGAATACATCTTTGCAAACAAATTTAATAAAGTACATTAACCCCGAACCTGTATATGAATGATATGATCCCTGTTTATAAATTCCAGTTACATAAGGTCTATTTTTAGTTTTTTTTTTTTACAAGCTTTCATCTGTTCCTACAGACATCATCAGGTATGGAAAAAGATTTGTTTTTGTTTTTTACTTCTCGGTAATAACAGGACAACGAAAATATAGATGTAATCCGGAATATGTTTTTAGAAATGTGTTATTGTTAATTGTAAGAATCTTTTTTTTTTTTTGAGCGTGCGGTCGTAACGCTGTGGTTGAATTTTTAAATTTTAATATTGTGCGTCTTTCTACTAATATGGTAATAGGAGAATTCTTTTGTACTGGTAGGTTTTTCAGTCAATGTGGCATGAACTAAATTGTTCAATAAATAGAGGAATATCACAGTTATTATCCGAAAGTGGCACGTCGTATCAGTTATTTTAATATCAAGTATGGGGTGCATTTCAATTGACATTATATCAATCATTCATACAAAAAACAGATATAGAAGTTAATGATTTAAATGGCGATAATACATCTTCGCAAACAAATTTAATAAAGTACATTAACCTCGAACCTGTAAATGAATGTTATGATCCCTGTTTATACATTCCAGTTGCATAAGGTCTTTTTTTAATTTTTTACAAGCTGTGACATTCCAAGCTTAAATTACAATTATTTAAAAAAAATATGATTCCTTCGTTACATAATAGTTCTCATGTTTCAAAAGCGAGAGCCTAAAACCTTAATATAATTATTAAAATTAAATTGAGTTAAAGTATCAAACCCTGTTTCATCCTCAAGCGAAAATTTAGGAATAACCAATCTTGAAATTTACGTATCGTTATAAGCATGTTCATTCGAAAATTAGTTACTATGGTAACGGCTGGGGCGACGATTTTGATTAGGGGTCTAAGAGATAATTTTTATCCATATTTAGTCACATTCGGAAAGAGGTCAAGCTGAGGGGCATCCATTTCAAAGCAAATGATGGCATTCATGTGCGTACATCGTCTGGCCAGTCAAAGCGAAAGATTACATATGTCGTTCAGAGAATTTTGTTTTATTTTATTCATTTATCCTTTTATTTATTTATTTTATTTATTTTCCTAAAGGGCTGGATTCGTACTTAAACACGTCGCACTGAGCTACAATTTGTTTTTTTTTTGACAACTTCATAAAGGGATTTTCTATCTTGTGATTGGGTTAAGCTTTTAAACCTTTTATTAGACTATGAAATTTAATTTTTCTTTTTTTATGCTAATTATTTAATACGGAAATTTGTTGATGTCGGCAGAAAACCATTAACTCATGTCTATGATTTAATAAAATTTAATTCTTTAGAAATTTAATAATGTGTAGTTTTTCACGTAGACATAAAGGGCATGGATCATCCCAGGTTTTACAAGTTCTTGTTCTATTTATTATTATCCATTTTACTTTTGGTGTTTTACTCATTTCTTTTAAATGCCAAAAATATTTAGATAGAGATGTCTGATTTCTATTTCTAAAATTATTGAAAGAGCTTTTGTGTTGTCTCCATCTAATTTTAAATTCATTCTTCGTTAACCAATGTATATCCTATCAGTGTTAGGACTCTCAATGGGTGAGATAGTGTATTGGTATACCACAGATTTTGTGCGGCATTTATTTTCCAACGGGCAGTCTTCATGGTTTCTCCAATCATATAATTTTTCATTATTTTTGTCTAATTTTAGTTTAGGATTTTTATTAATACTGTTTTGACATGCGTGATTTTCCAGGATTTTATTATTATGTCTTTTTATTATTCTTCCTAGATTTTCAGTGAAACTGTAACTTAATTTTAAGGTGTTTTTATTAAAGATCTTGCTAAGTCTGCTATTAGTAAGAAAGTGTTTTTCAATTAAAGTATTAAGCTAGGACCTAAGTTCCTAGCTTAATACTAACCATTTGGTTGAACGAAGGGGTATACTAAATGAACTTCCTTTTCCTGCTTTTCTTCTGATTAGTACTATTGTTTCTATAATTTATGTTAGTGTTTTTATATCCGCTATTATTTTATAAAAATTAATGTGTTGTTGGAATATTTCCTTATTAGCGGAGTTCATACGGGTTCTTTTCCCTATTGATGTGGGTATATGCTTAATTATAGATGGAGGGTGGTTTGACTTAGGGTGTACATACAGGGGATTAGTGTTAGGTTTTCTGTAAGGTAGGTATATGTTTTTAGTTAAGTCTAGAGTTACGCCGAGGAAGTTTACCATTTTTAATTTAGTATTGACTGTAGTTTTTAAGTTTAGTTTTTTGAATTCACTATATATTATCTTGTGTGCATCCACTACGGAGAACCAAACCCAGAATCTTTCGGTACAACGCAAGCGGCATACCAGCAGTACCAAGTGGCTTCAGTAACGAAGAAGAAACTGAATAGACTCGATAGAGCGTTGCTACTCTCAATTCCGTGGTGATACTCATCCAAGAGCCACGGCTTCCCTGTCCCCCGGACAGCTCCATCGCAGAGCATTAACTGGGTCAAGCAAGGATATATAAGTAATAGAATATATATATATATATATATATATATATATATATATATATATATATATATATTAAATTCATGAACAAAATTCAAACGGATAGAGATGTCAACTTAATAATCAATAATAAAATTTTTTAAAGAGATTAAAAAAAAGATTACTAGAAGTAAACTAATATTTTAAAATTAAAATTTTATTCTTTTAATGTACTTTCTATGAATATTTTTCTAAACGACTATTTCATAGAAAATTCCCAAAATTTAAAAAAAAATTAAATCACTAACAAACATCAAATTAAATTATTTGTAGACAGTTTAGAGACTCTCAAATTTATATCAAACATTATAATCTTTATGAACCCCCAAAATAACACTTTCAAAGTAAAGCAAAATAACAGCGTCTGTTTCTAGCCTTTTTTTTTTACAAAGAAAATTAGTGACACTTTCTCTCATAACTTCCTTCTCTCTTTTTCTCTATATGGGTTTTTCTACCCCTTCGATATCAATATATAACTTCCGTTAAGTTAACCGTTTAAATGTGTCAATATCTGCTAACTCTCTCATGTCTTCTCTCTACCCCCCTCACTTCCTCACTTCGTTAATTTACATATGTTTAATACGGCCCGTCAAAAATGTGTAAATTTTCTTTTCATTTTTTTTGCGGGGAAGTAAAGTCTGATGATCTGCAGTCCTTTTAAAAGGACTGTGGGGAAATAATTTATTACATGGAACCTTAAAGTGGTTTTTCATTTAAATTATTTGCTCTGGATTTACATTGAGTTCTCTGGATTTTATCCTCCTTAGGTTTACCAATACGGATTACCTATTTTTTCATAAACTATATATATATATATATATATATATATATATATATATATATATATATATATATATATATTGTTGTGGGGATCTCCCCTTTTTACATAAGATGGACTCGTCCAAAGTATACTTATATTGAGAGAGAGAATACCTGCGGTTGAGATACATTGAGATACGTTCCAAGTTGTTGTGGATTCCATGAATGGAATCCTGCACAAATAAATAAACAACACCAGTAAATGAGATAGAAAAATAAGTGTATTAAACGTAAGGATACATACTTGAAGTGAAGATTAGTAGTCCAGGAATGCGGGTTAGTAGAAAGTATATGTACAAGTCTCTGTAAGTAAAGCCGTAACCATCCTTCTCTCTGGACTCTTGTATAACTCTCTGAGAACACCCTGTGTTTATCTCCGTATCTCTCAACCTGTCTCAACAAATCTCAACGTATCTCCACGTATCTCAACGTATCTCAACAGCAGGTATTGTCTCTGTCAGTATAAGTATACTTTGGACGAGTCCATCTTATGTAAAAAGGGAAGAGCCCCACAACATATATATATATATATATATATGTGTGTGTGTGTGTTATTTTTAAAACCCTTTTTATTCTTCTTTTAAATTAATATTTCATTCTTCACATAACCCCAAATTTATGCCATAAGTTTAATATTCAAGATTGATTTTAGAACACTTCTTCCATTTAAGACAAATGCCTTCCACTCTCCACTCGATATTCGACAGGTTGATTTGTCTTAGTTTTCACAGTTAAATTTCTATTTCTGACACGAGCTCAGTCCATACCGGAGTTGATAAGACGGACAACCGATATCTTCGTCTGACGAAAATATATATTCCCCATATGAGGTGGTAATTGTGGACTAATGCGGCAATAGTAATTGTGATGCGGTAGTAATGGTTGGCATTTTAATTTTTCTTTATCCGTTTGGTATAAATTGTGATAATAGGTATTTTTTTCATGACTGCATTTGGAAATTATTTCTGATCTTATGTTTAGTAATTTCTTACGTTTAGTAACTTATATATATATATATATATATATATATATATATATATATATATATATATATATATATGTATATAGGGTGTTCGGGATAAATTTGACAAAGTTCAATATTTTCATTTTTTATATTGGTTTGGAATATCTGTAAACAGTGAAAGGTGATGTGAAATTTAATCACTACACTTTGAAAGGTGTCAATCGTCATCGACGAGTGGAAGACACCTGAATGTTAGAAAATTGTAACATGTATCAGGATGATTCGTGCTGGGCATCAAAATGCTGCAATCATAACAGCTGCTCAATACTCCTTAAACCCCATGAAAGCAATAAGACGTGAAATGGAGCGCTGCAAACTAGACCGTGTCTTGTAGACATTCTGATTGACTTAGCACACCAGAATTCATCGAACAACTGCAGAAGAAAGTGATGGATGATCCAGACAAGAGAAGAGCAAGTTTTCCCAAACTGTGGTGGTTTTTGGTGTGTCTCCAGTTAGAGTGAAGTCATCCTACCACATATATTTGAACAGGGTTTCAGGCTCAATTCGGATGGCTATGCGAAGTTGCTGAACATTGTGGTCAAGCTTTGGTTAGAGAGGAAGTCTGCTGGAAGACCATGTGTGTGACAGCAAGATTCAGTTCTCTATCCCACCGCCTTGAAGAGTCAGAAGTAGTTGTCAGATAAGTTTTACGATTTCATCAGCCCCAGCGACTGGTCCACTAAGTCTTTTATTGTAATCCTTAGGTCTGGAGCAAGGTTTAGAAAGACACCGACCACACTGCCTGTAACATCAAGAGACAGAAGATCGCCAAGATTAAGGAGGCATTTGGGGCTCTGTCTAGAGAAACTGCGAAGCGCGTATGTACCAGATTCCGGAGTGGGATAGAAGCCGTGTAAAGGCTAAGAATAGCTTGTCTTTGGATAATAATAACCTGTATGCCACGTTTTTTTATATTTTTTTCAAAGAATTGAATTTAGGTTTAGATATTACTTTTATTTACCTTGAAGAAACTGTCAAACTTATCCCGCACACGCACACCCTGTATATATATATATATATATATATATATATATATATATATATATATATATATATATATATATATATATATGATTATTATTTTTTTTATTATTTTATTATTATGTTTATCATATTTAAAAAGTAAATGCTACGAACAGTGGAACTTTTGGGATATATATATATATATATATATATATATATATATATTTATATATATATATATATTTGGATTGATGTTAGCTCTATCTCTGATATTGAGCGCTTTCTAATAAGTATCGCGCATATAATATATAAATAATTATATATATATATATATTTATTTATATTTATATACACACACTTTTCACACACACACACATACACACACACACACACACACACACACACACATATATATATATATATATATATATATATATATATATAATATATTCACAAAGTTCCACCGTTCGTAGCATTTACTTTGTAAAAATGACAAACATAATAATAAAATAAATGATACGAACAGTGGAACTTTTGGGATATATATATATATATATATATATATATATATATATATATATATATATATATATATATATATATATATCCCAAAAGTTTCAATATTCGTAGCATTTACTTTTTAAAAAGTGCTCAAGACAAAGTAGAGCAATATATTATTATTATTATTATTATTATTATTATTATTATTATTATTATTAGTTGTATTATAATAGACCATAATAAAAAATCAAGAGCATTCATGTTTCAATAATATGATTGTACTTCTTCAGGCAATGGTAAGTAACAGGTGATTAAATGATTTTAAAGAAAATTTAACAACAAAGTGTTCCCTCTTTTCCGAAATTTAAAGGGTGGGAAACATAAGGTCAGAATTAAAAATAGACTTGTGGGTATGTCTTGATTAACCAATGAAATGTCAGATCTATGCTAAATAGAAAAGTAAGCTCAGAGGGTGGAGGTGGGTGAGTTATGTTTCATAATAAACCGGAACATAGACAGACCATTATTGACAATTGCAGAAAATATATCAGAGACAAGAAATCGGAAAGGATTTCCACAGACAAGAAGTACGAGGAAAGAATATTTTAAAATAGAACCGGCCGTTCCAACTAGCAAGTAAAAAAATGGGACCTAGTTACCAATCTAGTAGTACGTTTAAATTCATGTAGTCACTGAACGAAGGAGTGCATCAGAACAATTATCATGAACATATTTGTAGAAAAGATAAAAAGAATTCCAGTCACGTCGGTTTGAAAGTCACTGAAGTCAAGACAACAGATTGAGATTGATTACATTAGATACTTCTTTCAATTTTGTCGAGAATCAGGAGATAGGTACACTATTCAGCCACAATATTCAATGTACGGACGAATAGTAGATTTATAAATGTACAAGATAAATTCTCACGAGAAGAATTGTCTTGCATGATAAAGTGGACCAAACTTATTAGCAGCAGACGTAGCAACTGTTTCGCTATAATAATTCCACTTCATCTCAGTTGAAAACGTCAGTCCAAGAAGGTGCAAAGAGTTGCTTCCTTGGGGGATTAGCATCAGTCATGCTGGTGACAGGTAGAAAGCGTCTCTGTGGTGATTAAGAGAAAGCAGTTTTGTTTTGGAGACGTTCAAATTTACAAGCCTTGTCCCTGTTAACAACTGATTGGAGGTCTTTTTCAAGAGCATTTAACAGTTCTACTTGGTAGGATCTGTCGAACTGGCTACGATGGGTGTAAATAGTTATCACCTGCATAGATACCTAGTTGAGAACTGATGATATCGGGAAGGTTACTGAGGAAGACCAGAAACTGTGTAGGTCTGAGAATAGAGTCTTGAAAGATCCCTGCATTAATATGAAATGGTCTAGAAGCTTGTCCATTCAATACGATTTCATTACACGATTTATTAGAAACGATTGGATTCAACCAAATATTTGTCCAGATACACCGTGTCCCTTGAGCTAGTAATAGAAGGCCAGTATGACAGACTCTGTCGAAAGTTTTGCGATTTCGACCCCCACATACCCAGCTTTGCTGTTCTTATCCAAAGCTTGATAGACAAATTCAGTAATGGCTGCTAATACATCAGCGGTTGACCTGGAGAAACGAAAGATATTTCTTATCCACAAGGAAGTTCGATGGTTAGCCAATTCGGCGTTGATAAGAAAGGATTTGTTAGTTGGAAAATAATTCATCATCAAGAAGATTGTATAGATGTTTTTGATTTCTGTCAAGACTGGAAAGTGAAGATTGTGAAAGTCTAGCCCATATATCGTATCATTACTCCATGTTAGAACTGGTCTGACTCTTGTAAAGATAGAAAAATACATAGTTTAGCATTCAATTCAATGGAGGAGATAAGATATTACACAGCAGGCCAGCAAACCCTTTCTTTGTTTCTAAAGACATCTTCTTTTATTATACTTTGCTTAGTTCCTGAAAGGCTTCTTACCATTTTACTATTTGCTTTCGGATGTCTTTTTCGCATTTATCGTCTGTTGCTCCACAATCTATTCAGAAATATTCATAAGTGGCATAAATTTGGAGATATACCTCAATCTGAAATGGCGGACGGAAACATACCCTCTCTTGTTTGAAAAGACCGTTCAGGCTGTTGACGGTCATGGCTTTCCACTACTACCTAACTTTTGTTTCTGCAATTTTTGATCATTTATCACCCTTTTTGTTCCTGTTCTGCCGCCCATAAAAAACTCGTTAAGTCGATTAGTTGCTATTTTCTCTTGTCCCTCTTGAATTTAGTAAGCCCTCTGGGTGTTAAATTCTCAAGACACACTTTCTTCATTATGTCTCTCAGAAATTGTCTCCTTTTGATTATAAGTATTGGTTACATTGCTATTCCTGTTTCTCTCATGACTACTGTTATGGGACCTTACCCATAATAACATAATGGACTATTCCATACGTAATAAATACTGCGCCTCAAGAGGAAGCAGAGGGTTTAGTCTGAATCGGGCAACCGGCTGATCGGTTGAACTCTCTCCCTACGGGCGGGGAAGAACCCGAACGAGGCTACGCCGAAGGGCAGAGTCTCTTTGGGGGAGGTAAACCGACCCTGAACACGTGTATACGGGTTCAAAGGGCATATTTTTGGTCGAGGCCACGGGTTCGGAGATCCCATGTTAAACCGGCCTTGTGCCACATGATGCCCTCGTCGAGGGGTGGCTAAATACCGTTCAGTCCGAACTCGGGCGACGGGCTGACCGGCTGAACTCTCTGCCTACGGACGGGGAGGAACCCGAACGAGGCTACGCCGAAGGGCGGAGTCTCTTTCGGGGAGGTAAACCGACCCTAAACCCGTTTATACGGGTTCAAAGGGCATATTTTTGGCCGAGCCCACGGGCTCGGAGATCCCACGTTAAACCGGCCTTGTGCCACATGATGCCCTCGTGGGGGGGAACTAAATACCGTTCAGTCTGAAGTCTGGAGTGAGGTCCGTCAGAAGTCCGTCAGGAGTCTGTCAGTCAGTCAGAGCAAGCGAGTCAGTCAGTTGAGTCAGAGGCAGTCCGAAACAGAGTCGCGTTCAGACAATTACTACAAGACATTGGAATAGTGATACTGGTCGAGACTACATTGTTCTCCCTACTAAACCTGATTGTTCGTACTAACATTTTCTACTTCTCTGTGTATATTCCTGTTTTTAATATATCTGTGTTATTCCATATCCGTGTTCGAGTTCTTCTTTATTGGTTCTACCTTGGACCATCACCGTCGTACAAGGACCTGGACCATAACAACTACCTTGTGGCACACAATGTTTTGTCCATGATATTCTTAGCAATCGTCGGTAGAAGAGATTCTGTCGCTTGAAGCTTATTCTTCATCTGTAAAAATTTACAGCTTTAAAATTTGTGCAGTATAGAAATAGATCCTGTTTTAAAAACAGAAAAATGCCTTGAGAAAGAATTATTGAAAGCTTTGAAAGCGAAAAAGGATTAAGATGTTTTTTTTTCAACTTTTGCCAAGAAATTCTGTTTTTTATTCGAAGAGAAATAAAAAGAGAAATAATGGCTTCTCGGAGAACAAAGGAATGGTTGAAGGAAATGAACGAATAGGTGACAAAAGATTTGAAAAAAACGAAAAGAAAGAAGGCCGAGAAAGAAGAAAAGTAAATAGCTAAAGAAATAAAATTGAAAGAGTAGATTTCAAAAATGGAAATAGAGAAAGGGGAAAAAACAAAGAGAAATATGAAATCGAAAGACGACAAAGTTCAGAGTAAAGAAAGAATGAATAAGATAAGGAAAGAGAAAAACAAAGAAACTGTGTAAAGAAAATGAAAAAAAAAAAAGAAGAAAATCGAGGAGAAGTTTGAATAGAGGGAAGAGAAGAAAGAAAACGAAAAAATACCCCCTCAAACACCTCACAGAAATATCTCCCACATAATTGTAAGACATTAAAAGCAATGGTATCTTCATCGATCTGACTTACTATTATGTGGGATATAAAGGGTGTTCCAATAACTTGAACCGATTTTAATGTGAATTAAATTTTATCGTCTAATGATATGTTTTCTTTTTCTTTCAGATTTGGCGGATATTTGGGCGATATTACTTTTCATACATAATTGCCATGACTTAAATAACATGATCCAATAGAGAAATAAAAATTTTTTCACCAACTGCTGACTTTGATCCGTCTTAATGAAACACCCTTATATGTATATATATATATATATATATATATATATATATATATATATATATATATAAATGGTGTTCCAGTAACGTGGATCTACTTTAAATCTGAATTAAGTTTAAGTGTCTAATGATTTGTTTTCTTTCAGATTTGGCGTATATTTGGGCGATATTATTTTTCACAAATAATTGACATAACTTAAATAACACGATCTAATAGAGAAATAAATAAATGTTCACCAATAGCACTGATTTATTTACTGCTAACTTTGATCCGTCTTAATGAAACACCTTTATATATAATCCGTCTTAATGAAACACCCTTCTGGGAGATATATATTTTATTTTTTTTAAGCAAATCACCCCCAAACAAGGTGGGAGTGCGACTAGCACGCAAGGGGTTACAGAGAGTGGGTCTAAGAATAATGAGGTGTGTTTGAAGAAAGGATATAGACAAGGCATTAGAAGATGTCGATTGACATTACATTTGAATATTTGAAGATCACAGCTGTCAGGGAACAAGTAAGAGGAAGGGAATTCCGCTGATGGGGAGTATGAGGAGAAATTGTTGGAGTAGAAAAAACGGCTAGATTTAAGGTCTTCGACAGTGAAAGAGTGGGACCGAGATGCCAAACTAGTAACACGCTTAAATTCATGCAGTTTGGGAAACAGTGAATGTAGCTCGTCAGAGCAGTTGCCATGAACTTGTAGAAAAGGCAGCAGGAAGCCACAAAATGTCTGTGAAAGAGTGAGTGTAGACGAGATGCCAGATCAGGACCTATCGCATTGTACAGTGCTGTTCGATAAAAGTGAATCACGTGATTTTTTTTATTTAAAAAATTTTTCGCCTATTGTTTTTGGGGTCAAACTAATTTTTAATGTTACTAATATAAAGACCCCTTCCATACCACCTAGTAAAAAAGTTTACTCACCCTAAGGTATTCTATTGATAATTATAATTTTGGATATAAATGAGATTTAGGGAAAAACACTGTGCAAAAAGTGACTCACTTATTTCCTGCAATTAGTAATCAATAGTAACATAACCCAACAGCTTTAAATAAAGAATATACATATAATTTATTTATAATAGGTAATATAGTTCGAAATATTTAATAATCTATGGGTCCTCCTTTATTTTAAATAACCTTTTCAACCCTTTTTGGCATTGACTTGATTTGGTTCTGGCAAATCTCATCTCCAAGCATTGAATTCCATTCGGATATGAAATTCACAATCAAATGCTCCTCGTTGCTCAACTGCTTCCTCGAGAACCTGTACTTTATAATGCTCCTTTCTATGGGGTTGAGGTCAGGAGATTGGGGCGGCCATGTCATAACACTCACCTGCTTCTCATCAAAGTATTCCTTCATCAATTTTGATTTGTGACAGGGAGCATAATCCTGCATAAAAAATGAGTTTGGTGAGGTCGATTTGCACCCTTTCAGCAGAAGGGAGCAGACAAGACTCTAAAATTCTCTTGTACTGCTCGCTCTTGAGAGTCTTTTCAATAGGTTTTAAGAAACCAGTTCCATGAAAAGAAAAGTATCCCCAGAACATTATACTGAACGGATGCTTGACAGTACTTACTGCTAAATTCAAAGAGCTTTCAAAGCTTCTTTCTTCGGATTTTAGATCGCTTATCCTTTGAATTTAGTTCAACTTTCGTTTCATCGGAAAAGAAAACATTTAGTAAAAAAAATCAGGTGAGTCACTTTTATCGAACAGCACTGTATATCCGTCTCTGGATTTTGTCGAGGACATCGAGATAAACAGTAGGCGCAATGACCATATATGGCATCAGTATTCAATGTAAGGATGAATGGTTGATTTGTAGATTTGAAGGATGGACTTCAGGCGCGATATAGGGAACCAACTTTCCTTGCGAAAACAATCAATAAACCAAGGAAAGATGAAGTTGAATAATAAATGGAAAAAATGAAACGATAAAGAGAAAAAAAACTAAAACGAGGAAGAAGGTAGAAAATAAAAAAATGGAGTGAAGTAAAAATAATAGCAGGCTTAACCTTCAAAAAGTCGTTGTTCAATCCGCGTCTAAAAATTCAGGATATCGAATGCTGATTTTAAACTCACTATTTGGAAGATCGACTTCTCACCTCTTAAACTGATTAGGCAACATAATCTTAAAGCTTTCTGTATAAATATCTTACGTGAACGAATTTTAACCCTTTGAGCCTTGCGTTTCTGAACAATTTTAACACTTCTGCCTGAGCTCAAGAGTCAAAATTCGCAAATAATTGGTATGTAATATTTCACGGTAGATATAAAAATATTAGGTTGGTGCAAAAATAATGACGTTTTCTAACATATGTTACTATGTGAGAAAACGTCATTATTTTTGCACCAACCTAATATTTACAAGTGTTTACCCACCGTTCAACCGGTAGCTGGGCATTAAGTCATTCTTTTCTACCACTGGTAAACCGGTAGCTGCGCATTACGTCATTTTTCTCTAGCACCGGTAAATCGGTGGTGAGAGCTCAAAGATTCATGAATGAAAGTTGAAAGTAATATTGAAAATGTATTTGAAAATATACAATGATATGTAGGGGATAGGTATCAAATGAAAAATGATACACAATTTTGGGCGCATTACAATCTTCCTGTTTTTATCCAAATTCCCAACTTTGTTTTGAGCTGTATGAAGCTTCGCTAACAAAAGAGTGACGAAGAAGAAGAAAAAGATAAAAAAAATGAAAAAAAAAAAAGTGAAGATATATTTTATAATAATAAAAACATCGAAAAAGGATTGGGGGTGGCAAGTAAAAAGATAAAAACAAAGAGGTCAATATATATATATATATATATATATATATATATATATATATATATATATATATATATATATATATGATTTAATTTATGATTTAATATGAAAAGCTAGAAGATGTAAGCCATTGAATGACCCATGTCTTTTCTACTTACATGAGAAACAAGATATTACTAGGTTTATATATAAAAAATAAAAGGTTACTAAACCAGTGAAATCAATTAGCTTTTTTTGGCGTCATTGTCATAAAGTTTACTTAAATAATATTTAAAAAAAAATTGTTACCTAATAATATACATACTTATAGTTGATGTGAAAATAACTCTACATACTGTAAGGGATTCCAGTACATTTACTTACTCTTAAAAGAAATACAGTATATTAAAAATTAAAAATGAAAATATTTTTCAAATTGTAGTTAAATAAAACGTATTCTAGCCTAAATACCCCACCAAACAATAAATAGTAATAAAAAAAAAAAAAATCCAGACGACATGCATTTAACGGATGTCAGATTTCATTGAAGAATCCATCCCTAACTCCTACCAAAACTGATAGATCAAAATACAGACATAATGAATACACAAACACCCCTCGTCTGGTTGAAATGAATTTCTCTGTTTCCTTGGAAACGTGAATTATGATTTTTGCTGACTTTAAAACCCAGTAATTTTATAAGTTACTGCAAAATTCGCTTGAGGATGAAATGAAACTAATGTCTTTAATTTAATTACAAAATTAAATTTGGACCTTCCATTTTTGAAACATGGTTAGAACTGTGTAGCGGAAAAAACATATTTTAAATCAATTAATTTATAATATTAAGGCTCTGTAAATTTACATTGAGCACTATTTTGTAAAAATAAAAATATCTATAACACCGGATTATATATCTTACTGTTCTTTCTTTTTATTTTTATATATATATATATATATATATATATATATATATATATATATATATATATATATATATATATATATATATATAAGTAGTAGAGAAACGGATTTCTCTGTTAATGTTGGCGACTTTGTTCAAAAGAAAAATAGAAGAGCAAAGGTCTCCAATATTTGTCTTTGTATGGCCAAAAATGCATTGGAAGCGAGGAGAAACAAACAGCTATTTCTTTGTGACAATATTATTTAATGTACAGACTTGTTTATGCTCCACTTGACTCTCTTAAAACGTTTTTCTCTCATGAAGATCCAAGTTTTGTATACGCAGGTGAGATGCACATGTTTGACACTAACATCGGGGTTGGG
>OZ010597.1:14667985-14695014 GCA_963932145.1 Acanthosepion lycidas
AAAAATAAATAGACATAATACGTCTAAATTATTTAAGCAAAAATGCTTGAATGAAAATTTGCTGCATAAATACATAAACGCACACACACACACACACACACACATACACACACTCACACAAACACACACATGTATATATATATATAATATACGTATATATATATATATATATATATATATATATATATATATAATACACATACGTAGAATTATATATAAATGCTTGAATAAATTTTTAATGTATGAATACGAGAGCTCGATATCAAAAGGTAAGAAGAAGCATTGATATATTAAAGCCACCAATTAATGGATTCCACCAACTACTTAATGTTTCACGCTAAATAAATTTCTCTATTATCAGGATCGTTAAAATTACTTGGCGTGAACCTATCACATCAAATCCATTCATTTACCCTTTTACTGAGTGCACCCCCTACACACAAATACAAAGACACACACACACACACACACACACACACACACACACACACACACACACACACACACACATATATATATATATATATATATATATATATTATTGTTGAGCATACCTACGGACGATAATGGGTATACCTCCATTCACATAAATACAGTAGTAAATACTGTATGTTGGTCTGCAGTTGGAGATTCGTCTCCAGCTGTACTGGTCAAACTCTCTCTCCGGGCAGAGAGGATCCCCAGACGAGGTTATGTCGAAGGGCAGAATCTCGTCTCTGGAAACAGCTACTCGACCCCGTTTAATACGATATCTACAGGGAATTTGCAGCCGAGACTACAGGCTCGGATACCCAACATTAAATTCGGCCTTGTGCCACATCTGATCACATGGAGCGGTTGGTAGATATCCTACATTTCCAGATTCTTAGTGGAATTAACTCACTTCTAGAAGTTGACTACTTCTACGTGTCGCTGGTGAATCATATATGTGTTGTTCTTGTTCTAAGTATTATCGTTCATTACCAACCTTCATTTGAGTATTTTATTCTGTTATCTTCCCTAGCTTACAACAATTATTATAATCATAATGCATTATTTTAATACCAACATATATTTGAACAAACCGATATCAGGGGAAAAAATCAGTTAAAAAAAAAGAAAAAGAAAAAACTTAAGACATACGTTTTGGTCAAAAATAATCAATGAGCATTCGTGCTTGCTAACCGAAACGCTCCTCTGTGGCGAAATCGGTAAAAGCACGTCAGGCTATATGACGCTTCCGTATAGGATAGAGGTTCGATTACTGTCGGAGGACGCATATTTTCTATGAAAATTTCTTGAATATTCAGGTAAATGTTATTAATACTGTTTATTATAAACAGAGCATTTACTTAAATATTTGTATCTATAAAAAGAACGTATAAACATAAAAAAATGTCATAAAATAATTGTTGGACTTTGTCCATTTGAGTATATATATATATATATATATATATATATAATTACAAAATTAAATTCGGGGCTTTTAGCTTCCATTTTTGAAACATGGTTGGAACTGTGTAGCGAAAAACCATATTTTAAGTCAATTAATTTATAATATATATATATATATATATATATATATATATATATATATATATATATATATATATATATATATATACCGGGTGAAACAGAAAAATTGTCCAAGTCATGTGACAGCAAAATTGTTCAATCTTTAGATTAAGGTTTGAACCGTTGTATCTTAGAAATGATTAAAGATATTTTACTGGAATTCTCTTCATACAGAAACACACACACAAATACAGACACACGCACACACACACATACATATATATGTGAAATATCGCATAAAATTCTCAGTAGAGGCGAAGTGTCAAATACTAGCTATCATAAATATCCTTAAAGTAAGGATTATATCCGCATATGACAAAGCAAGGCATTTGCAGGGCACATTGCCTCTAACTTTCCGTTAGACGATCATCCCTTACCTGACTTCCCTCTTCTTATGGAGCACAAAGTTAGTAATCACACCACGGTAAGTCCACAGACTTAGCAAAATCCTTGACTCTAAGAAAGCCACCGATCAGAACAAAACCCCATTTCTTTTAAATGTTTTTAAAAGTATCAGCTCAGAGTCATCTTTAATAATGGCAAAACTGTTCAGTAGCTGCTTGAATAAGAGACGCTTCCCAAGTCTATGTAAGGCGTCAACAGTGTGTAAGGTTTTTACGAATGCGAGTGAGCGCTCATGCCTGTCGTAATATCAATCCATAGCCTCTTTAATGTCGTCAGTAAACTCTTCGAATTTATAATCATCGAGTTGCTTAAACATCTCCACATGGACAACCTCCCGAGTGATAAACCGTATCAATTTTGCTCTGCTAGAATCACAGCTTATATTTTAATACTCACTAGTTAATAAATTCCTCATGAGGACCGTCACCCTAGATATATCGAAGACCATTGAAAATGTGTGGCATCGGGGGTTGCTATATAGACTTTCCAGCTATAGAGTTGTTTGCATATAAAAACCTAGACAATTTCTTTATGAGCAGATACAGATTGTTATATTGTTTCGTAGGATGTTTTGATATTCTAAAATAAACAATATTTAGCCCTACTATGTATTGAGCTCTATTTTAAATTAAATGAACCACACTCCATTTGTTCTCATTTTACCTGTGTATATATGTGTATATATATATATATATATATATATATATATATATATATATATATATATATATATATATATATATATATAAGTGATTAATTTGGGGATTTAGGCTAATCTTATAGCAATTCATCGAGCGTAGAAGAATCCACTGGACATCCGTTTCATCCTATCTGAGATTCTTCAGCAGTGCGCATTTACTACCGATAATCGAACCCTGACCGTTTCGATACAACGCGAACGTCATACCAACTGTACTACGGGAGTCGGTGACGAAGAAAACACAAACTAGACTCGATATAGCGCCGCTACTCACTCAGTTCCGCAGCGATACTCATCCAAGTATTCAGATAACCTCGGAACAGTGACCCAAGAGCCACGACTGCTTTTTTTACCCTTACCCGCTCCATCGCAGAGCATTAGGTGGCTCTAGCAAGGTTATACAAGTGATTAATTTGGGTATTTTTGCTAATCTTATAGTAATTCGCATATATATATATATATATATATATATATATATATATATATATATATATATATATATATATATATATATAGTTATGGGATCGCAGCTTTCAACAACAGAAGGCACTGTCTCTGTGGTTTCCATAGTAAGTAAAGTTTTTACGGGATGATGTTGCTGAACAGGTTTGCTACTCGATTTTCGCTTACAGTACGCGGCATTTTTAAACGGTCCCCCATCTATGTACTGACTGGACTCGACATTGCTTAATATGAATTATCAAATGAGAATCGGGGTTTCGTCATGATTTTATCAAAAGTTCATAGATCGTTGCAAAAGTTTGGGCCCATTATTTCCGGTGAAGTCTATGAGAGATAATGACGTGTTATATTTAACAAAACAAGATAAGGAATTTACTGTTATGGTGTCCACCCCTTTTTCATACAAGTGGACTCGACCAGTGTGTATTTGTACTGCTGCCGGTGAATACCCGAGAGGTAGAGTAATAGAGAGAGTAAGAGTGTGAGGTAACTGCTTTGTAGGAGTCACAGTTGTGAGCACGTAGACTCAGAAGGAAGTCATATTTCGATACTGAATTTCCCAGACTGTATATATATTATTATTGCTACTAACCGCATTTCTGGATCTACTAACCGTATTACCAATTGTATTATTACGTCAATACATTTATTTGCTATATTTCATTCCTGCGTTTGTCATTCATTTGAGACTGGATTTCATCCCGGAATCCACCACATTTACTTAACAAATTTACACATTTGGAGTTGTCAGTAGTTTGTTTCAGAAAAAGGAATCAAATATTTAAATTTCGTAGTTTCAATGAATTGCCAAGAAGTGAAAATTTTCATTAAATTATCAGATACAAAAGTAAAATCCAAAATGTTTAAAACAAATTGAAAGAGTTCGTTTTTCACATAAAAATTATAAGGTTGTATTCAATATGAATGACAAGATACATTTGAAGGTATTTCGCTTTGGAGTTGAATAGAATTCTTTGAAATTGCCCTGCTTTCATTGGAGGTTACTAATGTATCAGCGTGTAATTTGACACCGGTGTTATTCAGACGCATGGAACTCTGCTCATTTCTTGCTCCTCTGCTTTGATTGAAATTTTTCTGTCTATATGCGTCACCCGACCTGTTCAACCTATACAGCGAGGCAGTTATGAGAGAAGTGGAAACTCTACTGAGATTTTGCACTGGTAGCCACAATCTAAACAACATAAGATACGCAGATGACACAGTACTGATAAATAAAATTTAATATCTCCTACAGAAGGTAGCGAAAGAGAGCGAGAAGAAGGGACTAAGTATAAACTACAAGAAGACAGAATGCATGGCCATCAGTGAGAGAAAAAAATGCCCGAAATGTGATCTGAAGGTCGAATTCAAGTGGAATTGGAACTTGGCTCTCGGAATAACAATTCCAAGTCCTTATCCATTGCACCAATCACACACCCAAGCTTACAGTACCTGATATTTCCAAGGTACCGACCGATTAGAATTACCGAGCCCTTATCCACTGCACAATTGAGGCTCGGTTTTGATTAAATTCGGTGATCGTATGGAGACTAGTGTTTCAAAATGATGTGGCCGTAAGCCCCCAACAGACTTGTACAACGGTGGGGGACAGTTGTTAAAAAGAATAAAGGCTATGGTGGTTCTCTAAGCGCGTCTTACATGTGGCACAAGGCTAGAAGCATAGGGCAGCCAGTGAGTTTGCAATTGAACCAGCAAGACAAACCTGTTAATAATGATCTAATATATACTAAACACACGCGTACGCATATATTTATTATATACAAAATACTTATATAGTATACACTTTTTAATCATTTCACCCCAAACAAGACGGGAATGCCACTACGACGCCGAAGGAGGAGTACAACGAGTTAAAGTGAAAGATAAAACTGAGAATAGAGAGGATTGAGTAAGAGACAAAAGATGAACGGGATTCAAGAAGCTAGAAGATGGTGATTGATGTTGCGATTCAGTTTTTGAAGATTGTAGTTATTAGAGAAGCAATAAATCGGATGTGAGTTCCACAGGTGAGAAGTGCGAGAAAATAAACTGTCATAGTAGTAGAGAAGGTTTCATCTAGCTATTTCGACTGTAAAAGGTTGGGACTTAGATGCCAATTTAGTAACACGCTTAAATTCATGTCTTTGGGGAACCAGGAAAAAAAAAGCTTCGTCAGAGCAGTTGCCATGAAAATATTTGTAGAAAAGACAGAGTGAAGCCAGCTCAAGTCGGTGAGAATATGACTGAAGTCGAGATACATGGTCAGTAAAGATATTAATAGTAATTATCCAGTGTTTCCATAAAGACTTTTTACAAAAAAATATCACAAAAGCAAATGAGAAATATGAAAATTTCTCCGATTTAACCAGTAGAGAAGACAATATTTATGAATAAAAATGACAATAGGAAACAGTAATTGCTGACGCGTTTCGTCCAATGTGGACTTTATCAAAGCAAAATACGAAATTTCGTATTTTGCTTTGATAAAGTCCACATTGGACGAAACGCGTCAGCAATTACCAGTTTTCCTATTGTCATTTTTATTCATAAAAAGCAAATGAACAAATATGTAATTGTTACAAGATGAGGAGTAGATATTGAAGTTTTTTAACTAATTTAATCCACCTCTATATTGACGCCATTAGCTGCACGAATCCCACCAAGACAATACTCGATTCATTGTCATGTTCATTATAGCATAGCCTTATCAATGGTGGAAATGGCATCAGTGATCTTTTGCTTTAGATCAGTGGCGTTTCGTATATTTCGTCGATGCCCAATGTCTTTAACATAAACCCCATAGAAAGAAGTCCAGGGGAGTGCTATCTGGTGAACGAGGTGACCAGGAAATTGGGCCATCCCTTCCAATCGAACGGCTTGGAAATGTTAGTTCATTTAACAGTACAATAAACCTCTATAAGACCATTATTTGTTGCACGAAATATATCTAGACTGTACTTGATTTCTTACCATGTTCGCTGTAGCCCAGCCTCATCACTGGAGGCAATGACAATGATCTATTGCTTTAGACCAGTGATTTCCTGTATCTTTGTTTGATAACCCCATAGAAAGAAGTCCAGGGGAGTGATATCTGATGAACCACGTGGTCAGGGAATTCGACCACCATTCCAAGCCACCGATCTGGAAATGTTAGGGGTTCATTTATCAGTACCTCCTTCAACTGCAGGATACCTGAAATACAAAAATGCAATGTGATTAAAAACTTCGATAACTGCTGAGTACATAGAACAAATCTGATTAAGATATCTCATCAACTGTCTTTGTAATATATATTTTTTTAAATTGTAAAGAGACTTTATGGACACCCTGTATATTTATTTCTCACCACTCTATGCTACTCGAAATTTATCTCAAAAAGTATATATATATATATATATATCTTTTATTAAATGTGCATACACGCTGAGGTCTGCATCAAAATATATCGATATTTAAATGGTTATAATATTATCTTCAGTATCTGATATAATTATTCTGAGACAAGAAGAAACTTATCTAAATAATACATGAAATCATATTTTTCCCATTCGGGATACACAGATTAAATTTAATTCTGGTGGTTGAAAAAAAGCTGCCGCATGTTGGCTATAATAGATTTTAGGTTTCGCAATTAATGTAGCAGAGACCAGGACACACAAACGCGCATGCGCTGTCTATGACTGAATAGATGCCAAAGAATTACAGAAATTCCTTTAACGGGACAACCTTCTCGATACGTTTTACATATTGGAGAGTGGTGGTAGATAGGAAACATTGTCTCGTCTTTCCAAAGGAAGGAAGATTGTCACAATATATTATGTAGTCGCGTCTTTGGCATTAAGCCTTCTCTTCTGTCCCAACTTCTTTGTACAACTAGTAATCGTAGTATTTTGAAAGGATGTTTGGGAAACTACAGTCGTAGATCGTGAGAGTAGATCGTCGTTGTTCTTATTTCCACAGCTTTCTTAGGACGGATATACCATCTTCTATATGTCCTTACCTCTTGCTGAAAAATAAATCATATGTCTTTTTCACCGGGGTGTTAAACTGCGCAAAGCATATTGTTTGAATTGGTTGCTTTTATTGCTCTGAGGAATTTCACCATTTGTAACAGCACAGTTGTCTAAATTATGTAACAGCGTCTTTGGCGCTAGGCCTTCTCTTCTGTCCCAACTTTTTGTACAGCTAGTAATCGTCGTAGTATTTAGAAGGGATGTCTGGGAAACTACAGTCGTAGTGTGAGAGTAGATTGTCGTTGTTCTTATTTCCACAGCTTTCTTAAGACCGAGATACTAAATTCTATATATCCTTACCTCTTGCTGAAAATTAAATCATATGACTTTTTCACCGGGGTGTTAAACAGCGCAAAGCATATTGACTGAATTGGTTGCTTTTATTGTCCTAAGGAATTTCACCGTTTGTAACAGCACAATTCTCTAACAGCATAATTATCTATACAACAAAAGGATTAATATCTAAAGCAAAACACTAAACTAATTGAGTTTCTTTTTCCAGGTTTTCGGATATGACGTTTAACCATCTTGATACTATTTTTGTAAGAATCACTGAAAACCCTTTGAGTTATTCAGCTAGAAAAAGAACAGGTTAAAATCGTTTTTCTTCAGACCTATTATGTTTTTCTATCTGAGAAATGGTGATAGGAAAAAGATCATACAGGCCTTCAGTAATGGTACCAACATCCATACTCTGGCTTCAATCTTCAAAGTCCATTAAGAAACCATGAAGAGAACGGCGAATAAGTTTAAAAAGAGGGAACAGTAGAGAAGAAAACTGTATCAGGAGGTCACAACAGGAAGAGGGATCATCATTTCAACTTAGTGCTAAAGAGATCAATTAGAAAATATCCAACTCGATCCATAAAACGTTTTGGCACGTGAGAGAAGAGTCTCAGCTATGATAGTCCAAAGAGCAGTGAAAAAAGATTTGTAAATAAAATCGTACGTGAAACCTTTGAGGCATATTGTTACTCCAGGTCAGAAAGTTAAAAGGTTACAGAGAGCAAAGATCATCATGAATAAGTGGGAAAATGATACTGGAACAATATATATATATATATATATATATATATATATATATATATATATATATATATATATATACTAGCAGGAGAGCCCAGCATTGCCCGGGGATGCAACAGTAAGAGATAGACCAAGTATCGACCATTATAAAGACTGAAAAATAAAACTGACAAAGATTATTGTTTAAGGTTGACGGACACGCATGTCTTAATTAGTTTTTTTTTTTTTTGTTTTTTTTTTTTTTACGAATTGGTCAAACCCAAACTCAAACAAAAACATTGTTTTCAATCGTTATGACTCTATTGATTGAATAGAATTTTATTATAATCAATTGTCTTGTAAATGGAATTTTTAAAGCATTCTGAATGTAAAAATAAAGAAAAAAGTGTGCAAGACAATAAGAAACACTACCTACCAAAAAAAAAGTGAAGTTTTGTTGAAATCGGTTGAAAAATGTAGGAAAACCGATCCCATATATAAACGAACACACACACGCGCACGCACACATACACACACACAAACAAAAACCTGGGTTTTTATAATAAGTATAACTCGATATGAGTTGTCCCCCTTTCATTTTGGCGACAGAATCGTGTTTTATCGTGTTTTAAAATTGATTTCGTGCAAAAACAATTGTGTTTTTCCAATTTTTGGCGCTGTCAGAACCACCGCAAGGTAATTTTACGCAGTCCTGTGTAGTTTTGTTGAAATCGGTTGAAAAATGTAGGAAATCCGATCCAATATATAAACGTACAGACACACAAACAATCTGCGTTTTATTATAAGTAATATATATATATATATATATATATATATATATATATATATATATATATGTTTGAATTTCATTTCAGACCTTCATTGGCTTCTGATCCTTAGCTATGATCAATTAATGATGAACATATTATTTTTGTTTATGATCGATTTCATAGCGATTCTTCTGTTAAGCTTGTAAACAATAAACAATGAACTTCGTAGAAGCCAGCTAAGATTGAGTGAGCTGACCATTTTTCCAGCATCTTTAGCGATGGATTTTATGTAGGAGTTCCACTTGGGGTCTGGATTGAGTCCCCATACCCGTTCATCGAGATAGGCAAAAATTTCAGTGCCCGCTCGGTGATGATGAAACGTCACTAGTTTGGTTTCGAGCAATTGAATGTGGCCAGCCAGTATTGCACCAACTGAACCGTTAGAGTCCGGTCAGGGGAGAGATTGAGCTGCCAGGTTATGGTCATCTATAGTTTGGGTGAATCAACCATATACCGTTGCTTCATCAGCATAGATGTGCTGTTGCATCGAGAATATGAATGGGCTCTTCAATTCATAGACGACGGAGACATCTCGGTATTATCTGCCTTCTTCGTTGATTTTGTTGTGGTGGATTAACCACTCTTTCTGGTGTATATTGAAGTTACCACATATATGAGGGATACTCCGAGAGGATATTATCAATTTTCTCAGGTATTCGGTCAAACATTACAGTTCCGTCATTTTGAGGATGAAGACGAATATGGTGCTGTAGACAAGTCCCACGTGGAAACACGTATATAGGAGATTAGGATCCTCGTTTTAGATCGATTTCATCAAGATACTTCTATTAAGCTTAGAGAGTAATTATACATTGTTATTGTTCAGAATCCAATAGTGTCAGAAAAACCTCGGAGGATTCTAATAAGATATCTTTAATTATTTCTAGGATACAAAGGTTCAGGGCTTAATCTAACAACTGTTGTACGCTCCGGCCTTCGCCAGGATTTTTCTTTATTTCTGAAATGACTTAGTGTAATCATTTGCACTATTTCCATTGTGCGGACTGTTGTCTTCATATTCATTGCCATATTCAGGACGTTTAAGCCGTTATACGCCCCGGCCTTCTTCAGGATCTGCCGAATTTTTTTCAGTTGAGTTATTGTAATTATTTACACTATTTACATTGTTCAGACTGTTGTCCTCATCTTCGTTACCATATTCGCGGTGTTTCGGTCGTTGTACGCTTCGGCCTTCATATGTGATTGGATTTCGAACCGAACCCTGTATTTCGGGGTTGACTGTTCTAGTTCCACCTACCATATCTCTTTCGCATGTTTCGGTATCAGTTAACGGTCTTTAGCTCAACTCTCCAAGTTTCTCCCTTCCTTTCATTCTTACTTTCTTTCAGATTCTCACTGAAACCACGTAGCGTCTCTGATATGTCATTGCCGTGATTTCACGCAGCCAAAAAAGAAAAGTGCATTATTTATGAGGTATTGACAGGACGTAACGGTCGTGAAAAATAACGTAGGGTGGTGCGGGCACAATTATTATATGATAATATTTGTTAAAGAACTTTTTAAAAAAATTATAAGGTGGTGCAAAAATAATGTCGTTTTCTCACATATGTTAATATGTGAGAAAACGACATTATTTTTGCACCAACCTAATAATTTGTCAAACTTGTAGAAAAATTTTATCTTTTGTTTTTTAAACGATTTTAATTCTCTGTAAGAAATTGGTAACCTTCAACTGTTTCTTTGGGAAATACAAAGTGAAATCCCCCATAAAAGGAACCAGGAAAGAAGCCTTCGTGTTCGATTGCCGTTTCAGAACGGAATTTGAACACATGTCAATGCTCTCTACATGTTGTTGGCAATTGGCCCGTTCTTCCATCGAAAAGCACAGAACGTCTACTCCAAATGATATCTCGTCGAAAAAGGAAACGGTCGCCCTCTCTGTGCACATTACCCCACCCTATGCTGCTTGCTACTGTCGTTTCCTCTTGAATTCGGAAAGGTCGGGGGGAGGGGGGCAATTTATTCTGGCTTTGAGTATAAATTCAAAAATAGAAAACCATCTTCTTTCCAAAATGTCATTGATATCGAACAATATGAAATGAAATGGCAGTCACTGGGGGGTTAGCTTCGTTTTGGTTGTCATCCAGCTACGACAAATAGGAAGAGAAAATTGTTTTCTCTGTTGAAATCATATTTGGATACGTGGAACGAAGATATTTTGGGGAGGTTGTGTTTCAAGAGAAAGAACTCATGAAGCCAAGTATATTACGTTTTAATTTTATCAACTGTTCATCCCAATTAAGACAATAAAGCTACTAAGACGCAATGGAGGTTACTAATTGTGAGAGAGTATGAGAAACCCCGCCCCTAAAAATCAATATTAAGGAGAGAGAGAGAGAGAGAGAGAGAGAGAGAGAGAGAGAGAGAGAGAGAGAGAGAGAGAGAGAGAGAGAGAGAGAGAGAGAGAGAGAGAGAGAGAGAGAGAGAAGAACAAGAATTAAAAAAAAAGAAGATAACAATTAATATTACATTGAAATTTATGAAGATCAAAGTTGACTTTTTTTTTTAAGCATTTCCCCCCAAGCAAGGCGGGAAGCCACTAGGACGCAAGGGGTTACAGAAAATTTAGAGCAAGATCAGATAGGAGTGATAGAAGAAAGGATGATCAAGGCAACTGGAGATGTCGAGTGACATTACACATGAATAGCTGGAGATTATAGCTCACAGGGAAACAGGAAAAGGAAGGGAGTTCCACAGGCGAGAGGTGCGAGAAATGAAGCTATTAGAGTAGAAGAGACGGCTACATTTAGGAGTTTCGACAGTGAAGGGGTGAGAGCGGGATGCCAGCCTCGTATGGCGCTGGAACTCATGACGTCTGGGAACCAGCGGATGCAGCTCCTCGGAGCAATTTCCATGAAAGTATTTGTGGAACAGACAGAGGGAGGCGACGGCGCGTCTGTGAGAAAGTGACTGTAGACGAGACGCCAGAGCAGGGCCAACTACATTGCATATCCGCCTCTGAGCCTATCAAGAACCCCGAGGCAAACAGAAGGGGCTCCAGACCATATATGGCAGCAATACTCCATGCAAGGGCGAATTGTTGATTTGTAGATCTAGAGGATCGACTCCGGGGAGAAAAACTTCCTGGCGCGGCTCAATAATAAATAAGAAATAAGAAGAGTGTATGTTTCACTGCAGTTCATGTGGTATTGTATTTATTCAGCTGGTTTTATTTTTACGACCGACCTGTTCAACTTCATAGCAGTTTTCAGATAAGTTTACAGTATCTCGTTTTTCTTTTCAGATTCTATCTTCCTTATGAAAAAATGGAAGTCATTATATATTTGAAATAAAAAAGTATCTATCTAACTATGTCTGTTCATATATATCTATCTTTTTCTGTTCATTATCTATCTATCTATCTATGTCTGTTCATATCTATATATCTATCTTTTTCTGTTCATTATCTATCTATCTATCTATCTATCTATCTCTTTTTTCATTATCTATCTATCTAGCTTAAAAAAATGATAGAAAGATACTAAATGAAATCGTTAGATATAAAAGAATTTCTATAATTCCCTGCATTCCTTTGTTGTGCGCATGTGTAGTTGTACTAACATAACAAATTTATTCCGATGAAGTCCTGAAGGACGAAACCTGTTACAAGTAAACTTTTCCCACTTTATCCGATCTGTCTCTCTCTGTCTCTGTCTGTCTGTCTGTCTGTCTGTCTGTCTGTCTCTCTCTCTCTCTCTCTCTATATATATATATATATATATATATATATATATATATATATATATATATATATATATATGATTTTGCATTAATGTATTTGCTATACCGATTTCCCGTTAGTGGGAAAAAAATAAAACAACAGTTTGAATAAAAAGACTGGTACGTTTGCCAGAATACAGGATGGGCCAAACGTCGACTTTCGAGAGAGAGAGAGAGAGAGAGAGAGAGAGAGGGGGGAGAAAGAGAAAGAGAGAGAGAAAGAAGAGATATAGATAGAAACATAGATGACAATCACCCTTCAAAAACTTTGCCTGTGAAGTTCACATCGCAGACAGTATTGAATCTGAATAGAAAGGAAAAAAAACAAAAAAAAACGGAAGAAATGATTTTAATTTCTGCTTTTAGATCGTCAAGGTATTTGGCGCAAAAAAAAACTTGCGCTGCAGGAAATTGTTTTGTAGCTATGATTCGGTGAATTGCAGTGAAGAGCAATTTTGGATTTAATAAATTAAACTAAATCCGCTGAGGATATTTCAAAGAATTCGACTGCCATTCGGTAACATAAAATAGAAATATATCTATATAATCAAAGACAAGCATTGGTAATATTTCTCCAGTAAAATTATATATATATATATATATATATTTGGGTGTGTGTGTGTTATATATATATATATATATATATATATATATATATATATATATATATATATATATGTATGCTTTGATTTTCTGTTTCTGTTTATTTAAAAACTGATGGAACTTAGTAACATAAAATTCACTCCTGCAGTTCTGGGTAAGTTTATGGTCTTGTAAATTACCAGAAGCTTCTGGAAACCTACAACAGAAGAGGAAAAACATAGCAAACACACAAAATTCAATAAATAAATATTTTGTATAGAAATAAATAATAAATAAGTAAATAAATAAATAAATAAAAAATGATAATAATAATAATAATAATAATAATAATAATAATAATAATAATAATAATAATAATAATAAATGCTTTTACGATTGCTGAGGGGTAAAACCTCCAGTTTCCGTGCAGTGTTTATGGCTCTGTCAGCAATACACACACACACACACACACACACACACACACACACACACACACACACACACACACACATACATATATATATATATATATATATATATATAGACAACTAGCAGCATGGCCCGGCGTTGCCCGTGCTTGATTCAAAAATCGTACGACACATACAGCAATCGTTATCACTTGACTTAAAATATTTTTGCCCTTCCTTGCCTTTAAAGGAGTTCCCTTTGCCGTGCTGATGTTGCTACATGCCTTACTTCATGCCTATCTCACACTGCGAATATTTTCTAAGCTCTATACTAAACATTAAGTCAGTTACAAAAAAGAACTAAACAAAATGAACACAAAACGATCAGCTTTAAAAAAAGAACTCGTAACTGGAAAAGCCGAATGAAAAAAGAATGTTAACAACAAATACTTTTTCAAACCTAACCCAGTTCTGCGGAATCAGAATCAACGTTGAGTTTAAGAAAGTGAATGAGCCAATTGGAGTAAAATGCCATGCAGATTAAAATTTTTCCCACTTGTGACGAATGCAGCTATCGATTTTTTTTTTGCATGCTTCATGCTAGTTAATATTCGTGTCAGTCAGCTGTTGGCTCTCACGCTGGTCAATAGAATCTTCCTGTCTATTCGTGGCAGCCAGCTATAGGCTCTCACCCTGACCAGTAGAAAATGGTTGCAAACTACATAAAAACTGCCGTAGAAGCATGAAAAAATCGATTATTTCAAATGCAAAGTCGGTCTTGGCCTTCGCGCTAACGTGGAGCATGTAAATTTTGGTGCAAATCCGTCGAAAATTGCGGCCGTGAATTCGTTACACACACACACACACACACACACACACACACACACACACACACACACACATCCTGCCTTTTATAGATAGAGATCATCAGTCTTTTCAAGGCATGAGAAAACTAGTATAAAAATAAGCAGACGTTATATCCACCTTCGGTAGAATGCACATGTGCATGTAAATTTTGGTGCAAATCCGTCGAAAATTGCGGCCGTGCATTCGTTACACACACACACACACACACACACACACACACACACACACACATCCTGCCTTTTATAGATAGAGATCGTCAGTCTTTTCAAGGCATGAGAAAACTAGTATAAAAATAAGCAGACGTTTTATCTATCTTCGGTAGAATGCACAACTGGCACTACTGAAAGCTCTAGGCTCTGGGTAGTGTTCAACGAAGGCTGCGGAACTCAGTTTGCCCTGCTATTGAAGAAGAGATGGGCTCATAATGTTCGTAGTGGTATTTGCATATGACTGAACATAATGCGTTTGACTGGAATTCAATCTCGGCTTTTCAGTTTCGGTTTCCGAGCGGTTATGCAGTACACCACCTACACATCCCAATATAAGCATAGAGATATACTTATGTGAAGGTAGAAAAATGAAAAACGTGAGAAAAATGAAATATAAAAACAAGAAAGAATACATAAACACATACAAATAATATATAAACTCCAACTTTCCTTACCGGTCATGCAGTTCGACCCTCAAAAGAAATCGGGAGAAATCGAGAAGCCACTAGCACGCAAGGGGTTACCGAGAATTGGAGCGAGATCAAAGAGGAGTGATAGAGGAAAGGTTGAAGGGAAGGATAGGGGATAGATCAAGACATCTGGAGACGTCGAATGACATTACATTTGAACAGTTAGAGATTATAGCTATCAGGGAAACAGAAAGAGGTGAGGGAGTTCCACAGGCGAGAGGTGCGTGACATGAAGCCATTGGAGTAGAAGAGACGGCTACATTTAACAGTTTCGACAGTGAAAGATGCCATCCTAGTAGAACGCTTAAATTCATGAAGTTTGGGAACCAGCGAAAGCAGCTCATCGGAGCAGTTACCATGAAAGTATTTGTATAAAAGACGTCTGTGAGAGAGCGACTGCAGACGAGATGCCAGGTCAGGGCCAATTACGTTGCATATCCGTCTCTGGTTCTTATCAAGAACCTTGATACAAACATAAGGGACCCCAGAGCATATTAGGTAGCAATAATCCATGCAAGGGCGAATGGTTGATTTGTAGATTTGAAGGATCGACTCCGGCGAGAAAAAATTCTTGGTGCGGCACAGGGAGCCAACTTTTCTTTGCGGTGGACGAAGCTATTGACTCAATGTATTTGTTCCATCTCAGGTCAGCAGACAATATGAGGCCGAGTAGTCGCAAAGAGGTGCTCTCGAGAAGTTGAGCGTCAGACATTCTAATGAGGGCAGTAATAGAGAGTAGTATTGTTTTTGAGGCATTAAAGTTAACCAGCCAATTCCTGCCCCAGTTCACAACCTATTGGAGGTCCTTTTCGAGACGAATGACCAAGTTAGTTTCGTCAACGACACTAGATTTGTTTTTGAGGCAGGAGTAAATTGTAGTGTCGTCCGTGTAGATGCCTACTTGGGAATCTATGACGCCAGGAAGATCGTTGATGAAGATAAGGAACAGAGTAGGGCCTAGGATGGAGCCTTGGGGAACACCTGCGTTCGTGGGATGTGCTGGAGGAGAATCCGTTGAGAACGCCCTTGAATACACGGTTTGACAGGAATGATTGTATTAAGTCAAACAATCGACCTGAAATTCCATAACCCTGAAGTTTTTCCTCACAATTCATTTTCGGTATTAATTCCACTGACGGCAGCAACGGTAACATACACTGCAAATTGCTTTAAATCCAACTCTTCGACCCTCCCCCATCCCCGCTCCCAGGTACGGATAAATAGCAGGACAGGATGGGTCCTATAGGCAATCAGGAGGAAAAACTCTGTGGGTAAACCAGCCTGGAGGGCTACAGTGAAGAGATGACAACATCGACAAGCGAGATGGAAGAGAATGTTGTTGAAAAATCATTCCAATTTGATAGCAGAAAGGAAGAGAAATAGATAATTTGCCTATCAACCTGCGTGAAAACTTAACAAAAAAAAAAAAAAAAAAAAAAAAAAAGAAGCAAAATGGTGGAAGAAGAGAACTATGGGAATTTCAAAGAAATGTACTGGTTGTTTTAATGATTTGCTACTGACACAATAGTAGATAAAACGTCTCGTGTCGACAGCGGTGTTAAATATGTCCGCGGTATTACTGAAAGAGATTACAGCGGCTTTAATAACTGACGGGACAGCTAGGAGGTGGGAGTGGCACAAAGACGATGACATGTTGGGAATGTCACTTCCATGATGTCTAGAAAATATAAATCTCTTTCGTTTTTTTGTGTGAATGCTGCTTGAATTCCTACAAGTCCACCGCCTATTTTTTTCGTCAACTTATTGACTGCGTCTAACGACCAATCAACTCGAATTCCGAATATTTTTCACCAAGTCACGAACGTTTAAATTTTGCTTCTGATGAAAGAAGAAGGTTTTATATATGAAACAAATCAATATGGCGAACGAGGAGTAAGGTGCTTAGGTGTGGGTGTTGCGTGGAAATCATTTCAGGCGCTCCTTGAATCATTTTAATAATTATATAAATATGCGATAGAAAGTAGAAAATTTATATATATATATATATATATATATATATATATATATATATATATATATATATTTGTATGTATATATATTTATGTATATACATATGTATATATATATATGTATATATATGTAGGTATATGTATATATATTTGTATGTATATATATGTATGTATATATATATATATATATATATATATATATATATATATATGTATGTATATACATATGTATATATATATATATATATATGAATGTATATATATATATATATATATATATATATATATGAGATTCAGATCTAAGTAAAAATATATTTGTAAAAAGACAAACGTAACAGCCGATGCGTTTAGTACACTGATAAAACTTATCAAAGGGTATCCTGGGTATTGTGACGTCCCCCCGGTGTCGCTGCGCCAAATGTGACGTCTGCATAGCCGCGTCCGTCGTGCTATCCTGTCCTGTGACGACCAACTGGCTTGGTATTGGTCGCGGCAACAAATGTGACGTTCTAACCTTTTGGTGATTCGAATGGGAATCTGATTAGATTCGGTATCAGCCTTGTCGTTCCCAGCTCGCTTCCAACGTCTGGTTACCGAAGTAACTGTTTTGATTTCCAGTCTAACCTACCCACGTTGTGAATTGATCTTCGGCAGACGAAATCAATCAGTCGCCGGGCGGTAATGCAAGTCGAGTTCAAATAAGGGTGATATCGCACAAGTATATATAAAAGAAAATAAAATAATAACTCGAAAAGTTCAAATGTGTTAAAAAAGGATAACAATATTTTATATATAGTTGCTGAATACAGGACTGCGTCTACTTCCCAACCTGCTATATGGATTCGTGACACTTTGTGTTTGTTAGGCGAGTCTTAACATCTTGTTAAGTTGTTTGTTCTTTAAGAAACTGGTTCTTGGTGTATCTTCAGGTGATATTCGTAAAACTTGTTTTGGTGGTGTGAGTCTAAGTCGTTCTTCAAAAATAAATTGTTCTTGGTTAGAAATTGAGTTCGGAATTGCGTGAATCTTAGTCAGCTTCTTCGAGGCGGGTGCAACTGCTTGCCTGTGTCTCCAATCCCAACTGCTTTTCACTCGCTGCGACTCTGCTTATATAGACGCCGACCAAAACCGGGGTTGGCTTGTCGGGGTTTGAGGTTCCTTGATTATTCTAAGCCCTCAATCCACTTCTTCGTTTTCGGTCAGGAAAATTTTATTATTTTCCATTTTTGGAAGTCTTTTGTCTTCCCACCTTCTTCTGTTTTCATATTGGTATCTCACCATGCCCTCAGAGGGTGTCAACGGGTTTCCCCTCTTTCTCACAGTGGCATCTCACACCTATCCCTTCAGGGGGGCGCAACAGGCCTCCCCTCCTTCTTCACATGATTACCTCCGCCTAACGCTCACGTCACCATTCAGCCAATGGGCGCTCAGTGGCGTGGGTGTGGCCAGACTAGCCTCGGTTTAAAAAATCCTGCTCAAAAAAAAAAAAAAAAAATTATCTTAGCTTTTTTTTTTCTTTTTCTTTTCCTGTTCTTTCTTCTCTTGGAGGAGACCTCACACCCTAGACTCTTTATCTTAACCGAATCACCTGGAATTCGTCAATCAGCTTTTCGCCAGCATCAAGTGGGTGGCCATTTGGTGAGATCGCATTCTGGCGTTAATTAAAAATAATTTTCTTATCATAGCCAGACCCTGGCACAAAACAGATGCCTTTTTCAAACGACCTTCCCGTAGATAACTAATGTTTTAGTCTTTTGTTTTTTTGTAACTCTGTGTGGTCCAATGGGCATTTTCTGCGACCTAAATAATTTTTATCTATTTAGAATTCTGCCCTGTAGGTCATTTGACTAGCCTAGAACTTTCACCCGCCCCGTAACATGAATCAGATTAAATCCAGTATCTTCCTTTCTCGACAATGGAAATAAAAATTTTACCACTTTTCTTTGTCAGAAAAATAACACCGCTTAGTGTCCTTTTCGTGAGGGCTTCTTATCACCTAACTTTAATTCTTGCCTTTCTTTTTTTTCTTTCTTTTTTTAGCAAGGCAAATAGTGTCACAATCCTCCCCTAACCTATTTGTCTTTTACTCGTAAATGACTCCTAAACCCAAATACACTATTTAGCATGCATCATGCATCTGTCCCATGCAATTCTATTCTTCTTTTCTTTTTTACGGTTTTACATGCAAGGTGATGTACTTTTCATCTTCTTCTGTTCTACATGCCAATGTCATGTTCTTTTCATCTTCGTTCTACATGCCAATGTAATTTTCTTTTCATCTTCTTCTGTTCTACATGCAATTGTAATATTCTTTTCATCTTCTTCTGTTCTACATGCAATTGTAATGTTCTTTTCATCTTCTTTTATTCTACATGCAAATGTAAAGTGTCCGTGTGCCTGTGGGTGCATATGTGTGGTTATTATGGCTTGTTTTTCTTGGTCGATGTTTTTCTCTCCGCTGTAGGATGTTTTTCCGCCGCACGTGTCGGTTTTACGTCAGCCTCCTCCGCCGGTCTTTCTGCAATTTCTTCGCCGATTCTGTATGAGTAAGGAACACTGCTCGGCATCTCCCTCTCGAGTTGCTGCATGCTCATTTGATTATCGCTAGTTAATTTCCTCTTACTTCTACTCTTCCATATTGCCATACCCACTATGGATATAATTATGAATGTACCCATCATTGCCGACCAACTTATTTCGATCTGCTCATCATCTTCCCAAGCCATAACTTCAATTCCCAACGCACTTATCTTGTCCCTCAATTGATCCATATCGATCTTTTCTATCGGCTTCATTAGTACTGGCATTTTATTCAAGGTAACATTGGAGAATCCCCTCACTATTGGCTCCCACATCTCTGTACAATTGACTAAGCTTCTGCCAATCATTTCTATGATTGAATCTTTCTTTTCATATCTTTCTTCTTCCTGGTAATAGGGGGGTAAGGAAATAGGTATCCCAAATGCCGAACTTCCCAGTGGTAACGTTAACAGGGATAATGGTGGCTTTACTCTTAATGTCCTTGTGGACTCTCCCCCACATACCCTAGACAAGCTGATGGGTTTCTGTGTGGCTACTGCCCACACCCCGTCTGAAATACTGATAGCTTGTGGTAATGCCGTGTTTGCTAATACCTCTACTTGACAAGTTCTCTTAATTCCCTCTTTCTTCCCTTCAAACAATTCTAGCATGCACATTTTGTGGTTACTAGCTATATAGATAGAGCTTAACGATGTACAATTCCCTAGATCATCATTTCTACACTTTCTAGCTTATTCAGCTGTTAGCAACATGTATTTTGTTCTAGCCGGATTTAAAGCTATGCATTCTGTTTCTATCTTGTACCTTGCTACCATTCGTGTGGCTACCATCATCATCATCATTAACGCTTTCATTTTGATCATTCCTCCAAGGCATCAATATTCTCTTGTTTTTATTCTTCACAGCCATTCGGTCTTGTTCAATTCTTCACTTAATTATTCCATAATTTATTTCTAAGTTTGTAACTCTTCAGCTTTTCCCTTCCCTAACTAACTCCTAGCAGACAGAATGGTCCGGACAGGTGCGTGGGGCTCCCACTTCAAAAGTCGTACTTCATGACACCACTGATGGCCAGTTAGCAATGCCAATAATCTTCTTCCGCCCTTCGTGAGGTGCAGCTCGCGACTCCATCCCCATCCACCCCAGTCAGCCAGTAGGTTTTTGGATGAGCCAGTGTCGTTATCTGTTGACACCGAGTGCTTCTATTTTGCACAGCCTTCTTTGTTTTACTGAGACTTGGGGTTCTTCACCCTTCTCAATCTCATCTTCAGAGGTAGTTCCTGCTCGACCTCTAACCTTCCCTCGGTGTTCAATTCCCGTTCTGGAGGCATATTTTCGGCCCAGTCCACGGGCTTGGAGAGCCCACGTTAAAAAGGCCTTGTGCCACATGACGCCCTTCTGGGTGGGTGACTAAATATCGTCAGTTTTGACTGGCTGTTCGGTTGAACTCTCTACCTTCGGGCGGGTAGGAACCCGAAAGAGGCTACACCGAAGGGCGGATTCTCTTTCGGGGAGGTAAACCTACCCTGAACCCGTTTTGTACGGGTTCAATGGGCCGAGCCCACGGGCTCGGAGATCCCACGTTAAAGCGGTCTTGTGCCACATGATGCCCACGTTGGGGGTGGGTGACTAAATATATTCAGTAGTTCAAGTCGAGACAAGAGTCGAGTCAGAGGCAGTGCGAAACAGAGTCGCGTTCAGACAATTACTGCAAGACATTGGAATAGTGATAATGGTCGAGACTACATTGTTCTCTCTACTAAACCTGATTGTTCATACTAACACTTCTACTTCTTTGTATATATTCCTGTTTGTAATATATCTGTGTTATTCCATACCTGTGTTCGAGTTCTTTTTATTGGTTCTACCTTGCACTATCACCTTGGTACAATGAACCGGACCATAACAATATATATATATATATATATATATATATATATATATATATATATATATATTGTATAACCTCATCACTTCTAGGGGTTTATTGTTCGGGGGTAAAATAAGAACTTCAACAAATGGGATTTTAAACTTATTTATTTTATTAAACACGTCGACGTATAAATTTTTTTAACTAGCCAGTGGGGTCGCTCTGTTCCATCTCCATGGGGAGCAATTTCGCACATGAAATTAACACGTCTGCATTCTTCGACGCGTAAAAACACTTTCTAAATCTAACATTCCCACGTTCGTCTCAACCAATCAAAATCGACATCCCTATTTTGTCTACCAGCTGACTCCAAGGTCAGCCTCAGAAGGTCTGAGCCAAATACACTGACACTAAAATATAATAGTCTGAAACTATTATTGAACATTCCTTACTTAACCATAAAAAGTATTCATTTATGAATTTTATTTAAACCACATTATATTTAGCGCTCCTTAGAAAAAAAGATTCATTTGTGAATTTTGTTTTAACTCTTTTCTCTAAAATACCCTCTATAATTTCTTGTATGCAGGGTGTGTTCTTTACAATTTCTTTTTCATTGGGCCTCGGTTACGTGACTACTCCAGCATGCATATATACAATTTCTGAAAAAGAATTAACATAACGAAATTCTGACAAGTTTTTCACGCTTCACAAACATATTTTTAAAACAAAAAGCAGAATACCGAACAACCCTTTTTCCTTTGTTGGTGACTAGTTTCCGTGACCCAAGGTCAACGCCTCAAACGGCAGTCTGCATACAAGTCACTCGAACAGTGAACGTTGACCTCTCCATTATCGCCTCCACAAAGGTCAGCAGCTACCACCTCTGCGATCTAAAGGGAGAAAAAAAATCCTTACCTCTTCACTTGAGACTATATGAATTGTACATGTAATTAATTGAAAAACAAATATATTGGTCCAAAAATCACTTACCACAGCACAGCGTCAAATAATTCCATAACTGAGCTGCATCTCTGCCACCTCAATTTTACACGTTAAATATGCTATGTTCTACACCCTTCTTCCACTCACATTGACACAGCACCCATGGTTCATTATCACCCTATTTATTCAAACAACCAATTAATTAAGTCTTTACTTGCATATTACCAGATTCACTTGAACAGATCTCCAGAATATTTTTACCAACATTCATTTCCTATAGTTATTGTTATTCCTCATCTGGTTGTGTATATCAAAACTCAGCTCGCACCATATCCATCTCCTCCTATGGCTGCCCCACCATGAGGGGAAAACACACTCGCTCGGTATCTCCTAATCCATTGCTGGCTCTACCGTGGTTACCAGGGTCTTTCATCCCTTAGTCGCTGTCGGCATCCTACAAGCCACTTGACCAATTCCACCATCAGGGCCCCCAAAACTTTGCTCCGTGTGTATCTTATGGTATATTTATTCGATATAAATACTTCATGGCGTGCAGGTCTCCGTTCTACTCCCATAAGTCATCGGGTCCCTAAATGCATAGGTAGATGTAACTATTTCCACCGTACGACACATACCCAAACACATTCGGAAATCCGAAACAATGCAAGTCACAATATTCCCACAACAATTAGCTAATTTACTTTTTCCACAAAAAATTAATTCTCAAAATTCACTAGTCAATAACTTAATCAACCAATGAAGACAAAATGACATACACGGATCTTAAAAAAAAAAAAAAAAAATAATACATTCCGCAGTCTTTAAAAAAAAAAAAAATAAAGCAACAAACAAAACAATCATTTCTTAGTTAATTACTATTAAAAAAATAATTCCTAACTTAAAACATTTGAATGGACGCAAAACCATAGTCAGAAAACTTTCAATTCATTAACAGTCTACAGAAATCACAGCGGGAATGTCCCATCACAAAATGCTGCCAGTCTTTCTTTTGCAAAAAAAAAAAAAAAAAAAATCCATTGCTTTCATACGCAAATTCAGATGTCCGCATGACCAAAAGGCTGCCAGACATATAAAATTTGAATGCACCCAAAAATATTAAACGTGTCAATCAAAATCAAACAATTGATTTCCACACATGGTCTAAACTCTTGTAAAAAGACAAAACAAAACAAAAAAATCAGTCTCTTACTAAAATGCTTTTTTCTATTGTCTGTCTCTCAAAAAAATGCTGTCAATGTTTCTTTTGATCTGTGTGTATGTGTATATTTGTGTGTGTATGTATGTGTGTGGCAGTAGAACAAAGTAATATCATCGTACTTACAGGATATCCAATATGTCTAGACAACTTTCTTTTTCATACCTTTTTTGAGTCTTCCGTCGAAAATCTCCGAACTTTTCCACGTTGTGTTGCAAATTTCATCCTACGTCTCTCCATTCTAGGAGGTCCCGGTTACTGCGCCAAATAAGCAAAATGTTGTATACACCCTTCGTTCTGGAGACGAATTTTGGTTGACGGGGTCGATTCAATATCGAAGCTGCTTTCGTGTCTGTAGCTCTTCTCTCGGCCGTTATTTTTTTTCGGACTTAAAATGAGAACTTCAACAAAAAGGATTTAAAACTTATTTTATTAAACACTTCAACGTGTACATTTTTAACTAGCCAGTTGAGTTGCTATCTCACCTCATTGCGGTGCAGTTTCCATCCAAGAATTTAACGTCTGCATTCTTCGGCACGTAAAACTTAACTCCCTGGAAACACTTTCTATGGCTCTAACATTTCCATGTTCTGCTCAGCCAATCAAAATCAGCATCTCTATTATGTCTACCAGGTATCAAATTTGTTGACTCGAATTTCTTCTAATCTATGAGGAGGCTATCCCGAATTATCTGACATAGAGGGTTACATCACAGTTTAGCGCTCTTTTTTTTTCTAGCCAAATTTTCTTGTTTCTTAATGCTTTGCTTAGCTTCTGAAAAGCCAATTTGCTATTTAAACCCGCCTTCGGATTTCGGTGTCGTCTTTTCGCCCTCTCTTAACATTTCCCATATCATTAAATTTTCGTACGTGCTTGATTTTGGTTCTCATTTTTGAGTGGGTGTTTCTCTTGTGGACAATTATGCATTTTCTGTTCTGAAAATTGAAACTTCGCAAACCATTTTTCACAGGTTCGATTGTTCACATTACTTTCTTCACAAACTGGAACTATCTTTTTAAAAATGAAAAAAATAAATCCATATAATTATTATGTAAGTTTATTAATTAAAAATAAATGAGGATTTTTTTTATTATGATATATTCTTCATTTATTTATATGCAGTGTCCCTTCAAGTCGTGTGCGATAATAGTTGTTCCTGTGTTCAGTACTATAAGAATTTCTTAACAGCTGCCTTGTGAGTGTTCAATTCTAGAAGACCACTTTCCTCTTTATGAACCCTAGAATTTTCAACTTTTTATCTTGAGCAGTGTTTTTACCCCAATATCACCACGTCTCCACACTGCCATCCATTTACACAAGACTGTTAGGTAGGTTACTCTGTTTCCCTCTTCCTCTCTTACAGTCAATATATTCTGTAAGTGTCAAATTCTCCAAGCCCACTTTCCTCTTAATTCAACTTTCTTTTTTTGATCATAAGCGCAAGTGTCATTTTCATTCACATTTCTCTTAAAACGTTCTCATGGCTCACACGTTCTGTCCATGGTATTCTCAGTATCCTACTGTAGAACCAGATCGCAAGGCTCCTATTCATCTCTGATAAATTTTCATTTAATGCCACCGATCACCGAAGTTAAGCAGCGTCGAGTTTGGTCAGTACTTACATGGGTGACCGGTTTAAATAGAAGGTGATGTAAGCTTAGTTGCTTGGGTGATGTAATGAATAAGGGCTCGGAATTGTTAATCGGAGAGCTGAGTTCCAGTTTGAAGAGATTCCCGAAGTTAAGCAACGTCGAGCTTGGTCAGTACTTAAATGGGTGACCGGTTTAAATACCAGGTGATGTAAGTTTAGTTGCGTGGGTGATGTAATGAATAAGGGCTCAGAATTGTTAATCAGAGAGCTGAGTTCCAATTCCGTTATATTCATTTCAGCGCAAATGTCCTTGAGAAAGATATGAATCCACCACATCGCTCTCCAGCTGTGGGTTAATTAGTAAGACTTGTTTCACTAACCCATTATTATCTCCAAAAAGATTCTTACAACGTAAAAATATTTTCTAGTTTTAAATAAGATGCTAAGTGTTGATAAGTCATAAAAAACAAATCAATTATTCAAGCTAAGTAAATTCCGCCTCACCCATCTATCATCTCTATTCGCTTCTACTTAGGTTGCGTTCAATATATCTTGTGAGTATTAAATTTTCTAAGCACAGAGAAGTAATGGATAGCGGCTCGGATTGAGGAATCAGAGAGCGGAGTTCGAATTCCAGTCGAATCCATTACATTCACTTACGCTCTAATACCCTTGGGAAAGTTATGAATCTTCTTCTTCTCTCCCCAACTATGGTAAATAGCGGGAAAAACCGGGTTCTATAGCATTGGATGGCCACTGGTCTACCGCAGAAAGAAATGGCAACCTACTGCGGAAAAGAATCTGCCTCGTCAGTCATGTATCGGAAGATACATGATCACCTAAGCGTGTAGAAGTGAAGAACTCTTTTCTTTTTAATTGATAGAATCACATTTCTGATTCTTTAATATGTCTTGGAAGTGTTAAATTTTCTAAACCCTCTTTCCTTAGCATCCTTCTGTACTCCAATATACTTTCAACACATTTGCTATTCAAAAATTTAAATGTAATGACAATTGTTATCTTCTGTCTTCTTCATTCCTGTTCTTTTATTATTCTCTTGCCTTAATGTTTTTCGATATTTTCTAACACGCAGTAACCCCGTCCGTCAGAAGTGGGTTTATTGCTTTGCTTGGGTTGAAATGATTTTCAAAACATCCTTCTGTAGAACCAAATTTCTGTGGCCTCAAATGTCTTCTTCATCTATGGTTTGATTGTCCAGAATTCACTGTCATATCGAAGTACACATAATACGTAATAGTTCATTTCGCTTGTCTTTTTTTCTGATTTCTTCATAGTTTGTTTAGATTTAGGAAAGCATCTTTTGTTTTTTTTCTTTTAATTTGTAACTAGCATGATCTCTTATCATACACTGTCTTCAGCGTGTAATCGCACATCCCATCGGGCACTTTTTCTTCACTGTTTTAACTTTATCTCTTTGTCTCTTTTTCCTTATAATTCTTCTTCTCTTTTCGACTCTTCGTCTTCTTTTGTAAAACATGTCCTTCCCACTGTCGCTTAACTCATCAAAGTTTTCATTGTCTTGCTTCGTGCTCATCGTCCCTTCCTACTTAATATTTCTTCTTCTTCTTCTTCTTCTTCTTCTTCTTCTTCTTCTATTATGTTTTCATTCCTCTTCTTTTTTTCCTCCTCC
>OZ010597.1:14695214-14720214 GCA_963932145.1 Acanthosepion lycidas
CCTCCTCTTCTTCTTCTTCTATTAGGTCTCCATCCTTGTTCTTCTTCTTGTTCTTTTTCTATTATGTCTTCATTCTTCTTTTTCTTCTGTTCTTCTTCTTCTTCTTCTTCTATTATTTCTTCATTCTTCTTTTTCTTCTCTTCCTCTTCTTCTTTTTCTTCTTCTTCTTCAATTATTTCTTCATTCTTCTTCTTTTTCTCCTCCCCACTCTTCTTCTTCTATTATGTCGTCATTCCTCTTCTTTTTCTTCTACTCCTCCTATTCGTCTTCTTATTCTTCTTATTCTTCTTCGTATATTATGTCTTCATTCTTCTTCTTCTTCGTATACTGTCTTCATTCTTCTTCTTCTTCTTCTTCTTCTTCTTGTTCTATTTTGTCTTCATTCTTCTTCTATTATGTATTCACTCTCCTTTTTCTTCTCTTCTTATTCTTCTATTATGTCTTCATTCTTCTTCTTTTTCATCACCTCCTCCTCCTCTACTTCTTCTTCTATTGTGTCTTCATTCTTCTTCTTTTTCTTCTCCTCGTTCTCCTCTTCTTCTTCTTCTATTATGTGTTCATTCTTCTTCTTCTTCTATTTTGTCTTCATTCTTCTTCTTCTATTATGTCTTCATTCTTCTTTTTCTTCTCTTCTTCTTCTATTGTGTCTTCATTCTTTTTCTTTTTCTTCTCCTTCTCCTACTCTTCTTCTTCTTCCTCTATTATGTCTTCATTCTTCTTCTTTTTCTTCTCCGCCTCCTCCTCCTCCTTCTCTTCTTCTTCTTCTATTATGTCTTCATTCTTCTTTTTCTGCTCTTCTTCTTTTTTTCTATTATGTCTTCATTCTTCTTCTTTTCCTTCTCCTCCTCCTCTTCTTCTTCTATTGTGTCTTTATTCTTCTTCTTTTTTTCTTCTTCTCCTCCTCCTCCTCTTCTTCTTCTATCATGTCTTCTTTTTCTTCTCCTCCTCCTCCTTCTCCTCTTCATCTTCTTCTGTTATGTCTTCATTCTTCTTTTTCTGCTCTTCTTCTTCTACTTCTTCTTCTATTATGTCTTCATTCTTCTTCTTTTTCTTCTCCTCCTCCTCTTCTCTTTCTATTATATTTTTCTTCTTTTTTCTTCTCCTTCTCCACCTCCTCTTCTTCTTCTACTGTTATGTCTTCATTCTTCTTTTTCTTCTCTTCTTCTTCTTCTTCTATTATGTCTTCATTCTTCTTCTTTTTCTTCTCCTTCTCCTCATCCTCCTATTCTTCTTCTTCTTCTTCTTCTTCTTCTTCTTCTATTGTGTGTTCATTCTTCTTTTTTTTCCTCCTTCTCTTCATACTTATTCTTTTACTTCTCCTCCTCCTCTTTTTCTTCTTCTGCTATGTCTTAATTTTTCTTTTTCTTCTCTTCTTCTTCTTCTTCTATTATGACTTCATTCTTCTTCTTTTCCTTCTCCTCCTCCTCCTCTTCTTTTTCTTCTATTGTGTCTTCATTCTTCTTCTTTTCCTTATCTTCCTCCTCCTTCTCTTCTTCTTCTTCTTCTATTATGTCACCATTCTTCTTCTTTTTCTTCTCCTCCTCCTCCTCTTCTTCTTCTATTATGTATCATTCTTCTTCTTTTTCTTCTCCTCCTTTTCTTCTTCTTCTATTGTGTCTTCATTCTTCTTTATTTCCTTTTCCTCCTCTTCTTCTATTATGTCTTCATTCTTCTTCCTTTTCTTCTCCTCCTCCTCCTCTTCTTCTTCTATTATATCTTCGTTGTTCTTCTAACCCCTTTCTCTTTGTTTCTTTTTCTTCTATCATATGTTGTCATTCATCTCATTATCTAGCGTACTTGCCCATCCTCCTGCCCCCTCTTTCCCTTCAACTCCTCCTACTACTACTATTTCTTTCCCCCACTTCCGTCAATTGTCTCCTAACATACCCCCTAATTTTTTTTCATTCGTTCTTCTGTCAAATCTTTCATTCCTTCATTTAGACGTTGTTTTAAAGTCTTCTAAACGTATTCTTTCTTTCTTTCAGACATCATTTCCTTCCTAAATTCTTTCTTTATTCCCACCCTTCTAACTTTTCGTTCGACTTCGTATTGATTTAATATATAATTTAAAACCTTACATATATATAAATAAAACTATTGCTTTCCTGTCTTCCTTCCTGTTCCCATTTACCTTCTTGCTTTTCCCAACCTATCTATCTACTTACCCACTGACATTTTTTTTCCCTCCATCTTTCATATTGAGTTATATTGAAGCATTACTTAGGCATAAACACAGAACCTCGCCGTGGGACTTTGATCGTTAGAAAGCCGAAATATTATAGAACTTACAAGCAGATTCAAAGCCGTCGCGAATTGAATTCGACACGCGGGTCTGTTGTACTTAAATAATTTAGAGATAAATTTTTCTATGGAATTAAGGTGAATCTTAAAATGTGGCTTTTGTAAACTTTGCACTGGGAATTTCAATTTATTTTGCAAGCCATCGAAATGCGAAACAAGCCAACTACATTCGATTAGCGTTAGTCCTCCTTGAACTGCGCAGCTATTTCTACTTTTAAAAACTAGCCGCGTCAAATGAGATGCCTGTTCTGCCTCCTTCCCAGCACCATGACACTTTTAGCCGAGGGATTCAATTTGTCGAATCAATACTTTGATGCACCATTTTATTTTATTTCTGGACTTTTAATCTCGGCAGGTTTTCTTTTGTAGTTTAGTCGACATTGTGATTCAAAGAACAAAGAGATAAGCGAACAAACGCATGGTCACGTACACACATACACAGACACATACATACATACACACACACACACACACACACACATATATATATATATATATATATATATATATATACGTATATGAATTACATATGGTGTATACATGATTGTAAGTGCAAGCTAAATAACACATATATACTCATATATAACAATACATATTAGCTTAGCGGTATTGATATCTGCATATACAAAAAATCGTATATATTATTACACGTATATATATATATATATATATATATATATATATATATATATATATAAATAAAAACTTACAGACACACACAGGCACACACACGCACATATATGTATGTATGTATATATATATATACATACACATACACACAAATATATATATATATATATATATATATATATATATATATATATATATATATATGTATATATATAATTACAAACACGTATATATATATATATATATATATATATATATATATATATATATATATATATATATATATAATGGGTCTTGACTTGTTGTACAAGTATGAGCATCGCTGATGAGTTTTACAAATACCTAGATTTTAGAATTCGCAGTTTTTAAACGTTTTTCTTTTCTAGGGTTACCAAGAAAAACTGAAGAGCCGAATCAGCACTACGTAAATGGTGGTTAGCCAACACTATCTCTCTTTCAAATAATTCACAACTGCTTGTTACGAGGAAGCCGGTGTTCACAGCAAGTCACAGAACACACACACACACACACACACACACACATATATATATATATATATATATATAAGAATTTACAGGGCTTGAAGTCGGCGTCGTCCTGAGTGTTCACTTTTATATTTACGCACACTCTATCCCTGACATTGAGCATATTTAGCCATAAATATAGTATACATTAAAACGATAATATTTTCATACAGAGATACACGCACAGGCATATATATATATATATATATATATATATATATATATATATATATATATATATATATATGATAAAATATAGTTTTAAGGCATACTATATTTATGGGTTAAAGTGCTCAATATCAGGGATATAGCTATGTAAATATATGTGAGGATTGAAGTCAAAACCCAACGGCGACATATATACGCGTACATAACAATATTTTAGCGTCGTTTTGTTTTTGTTTTTTGATCTCCCAGCAATATTTAGAAAGAATTTTGCTGTTCGCGTATTTATTATTTGCGAACGATGTTTTGAGTGCATAGTTTCTTTGTTTCCAGGGTCTTTCAGTTACACCTATGGATATTTGTTTCGTTATCTGTTAATTTTACAGTGGCTTGGTATATTAAATTGTTCTGCAAGCAGTTGCCATTTAAGGTACATTCGTTCTGTAGTCACACGTGGGCTTGCATTGCGCGGGTGGTTTGTTAGTTGATTTACTGTTGTAATTTTAATTATTTGTGTCATGCCCTCAGTGCAACTGTTCTTGGTGGACCCCTATATATAAATAGTAGAGAAAAATAACAACCCATATGGCCTGACGATTTCTTATGAGCATGAAACAGAGTATCGAATTATATATATATATATATATATATATATATATATATATATATATATATATATATACTGGAGTTTCCCGTCGTTTTCAACGCATGAGTTAAGTTCTAAAAACTATCAGCTAGACTACCCGCACATATCATTTGATTATAATGACGAAGCTTTGTGAAGAACCAACCACACTTTTTGTAAGAGCTGAATACAGAGAAGTGGTGCACAGTATACCACAATTTCCCCAAAAGACCTTTCGGGGGATTTGAATTTATAGTTCCCTTAGAGCGTTCGCAAACCAAGTCCTATAGGCCATAAAGCTAGGGGAAGAGATGGATTCATACTTTTCCCAAGAGTATGAGCACGTAAGTGAATGGACCCGACTGGAATTTGAACTCCGATTCCTCAATGCGAGCCGCTATCCATTAATTAACCACGCCTCTCTCCTCTCTCCGTCCCTCTCCCTTTCTCTCTTTCTCTCTCTCTCTCTCGCTATATATATATATATATATATATATATATATATATATAAAATTTGAAAGAAAAACTGTCCTCGTGAAAGTAGTGTAGCTTCTTCCTTTAAAGTCGGTCTCCACCCCTCCACTCCTTAGCCACCTATATCTTGAGACTAGACACAATGAATTCGAACAACATCTAGCCGACACATTGGAGTTAAAAATTAAAAATAAGAATTTGAAATGCTACATATGACACATTCATATCCTCTTTCCCACCTCACTTCCTCACTTCGTTAATTTTACGTATACTTGATGAGGTCCGTCAAAAATGTGTGAATTTCTTTTCATTTTTCATTTCAATTTTTGGAAGTAAAGTCTGATGATCCAGAGCCCTTTTAAAGGGGTTATGGTGAAATAATTTATTACATGGAATCTTAACGTGGTCTGTTTTTATTCAAACAAATATATATATATATATATATATATATATATATATATATATATATATATATATATATATATATATAATTAGAAATGTTACATATTTGCATGTTGATTTTTAGAAAGTTAAGCTTCGTTTGATATAAGTACGATCTCATCTCATCCAATGCATATCCCCTAGGCCCCGTTGGTCTAGTCTTGCTTTCTGTCGAGGTGCAGCCGTTCAGTTCGGATTCCCCTTGTTCGGATATCTCAATCTAGTTTAGGTATTGGTGTCAGTATAAGTCTTTGATCGTCCAGTCTTGGTTCTTCAAGTGTTGTGATTCTTACCGACGAAGAGCGTTGTCAATAAGCTGTCGTAAAATTCTTGTTGACTACTGAACTGAATAGAAATAAGGTCAAGCTCTCACCGAAGAAATAATATTGCCAGTTTTGGTTAAATATAGACGATTTAATGAAGGTGAATAAAGTAATTTACAAGTGGATATATTTGGCATCTATTAACACAAAAGGATTAGAAGGTGGTGACTTGGAATCTCGATCTATTGGTTCAGTCAGAAATCAAGTGGATATTGGGCCCTTCTTTGTTCGGGTGTACAACTGCGTGTTTCTCTGACGACTGGTCTGTCTCTGTCGTACCGGCCGTCTGCCGTGTATGTATCCTCAAAATCAAGCTGAATTTATACATAATTCTCCGCCAACACATCAAACAGTTCATACGCCAAAATAACTTAATTTTTAATTGTTTAAATTCAGGGTTAAAAGACCAAAACATATGTTTTGATTTTACCCCATTTCATTCAGAGCTACTGCTCCAAAAACCCAAACTTATTCGGCCGACATTTTCTTCAGAAAACAAAATCAAAAACACATGCTCGGAGTCATTCGAGGTCACACCTGGCATCTCGACAAATGTTCCTGCCTGGGAAAATGAATAAGGATTAGTTTAACACGCAACAATCCATTCTAAATCGTGTGCTACAATATCTGTCAATAACAAGTTACCTTGTCATATCCGTCCCTTACACGAGTGAAATGTGAGGTGTAGTAAACATTTTCCGCCATTCAAAAGTCGATAGAAAAAAAGTTCCTTGAATGGCCACCCTCCTTTTATTTTGTTTTTCAAATATCCACTTCGATAGTTTTTACCCTCTTGGAATCATTCTCTGGTATCTATTTCACCGTCATCTGCATAGGTCGCTCTTCTTCCACTTTGTTCTATGCAACATCAACGGTGTTCTCTATCACATTCAACTACCCATCTAGTTCGATCCTATATGTCGTTCGAGTCCCTCTATTTTGGCCTCGGTTAATCATTTCCCTCACTCCAAACGATCTATATAACCTCCTCAATTTACGTATTATGATTACAACTATAATTAGCATGACCAATTTAACTAGCAATATTGACACCATTTAATACCAATGCCTCGGATCTTCCCGTTTTATTTATTTAGAGATCTTGGTATCCGTTAGCCTATTTAATATCTCTGCTAGATTCTTTAATCTAATTTTCCTTACAGGTCCTAACAATTTAGGAATCTGCTGTGCCTTTATTTGAGGAAATTCCTTGAAAAATGGACTCTATACTCCAGTCCAGTTATTGGTCTACACGTTCACGAGGGGGTAAAAAAGTATCCTTAACTACAAATTTCTCATCTGCCTCATAGAAAGGAAAAATAGTTAGTGTCGCAGTAGGTGCATAACAGATTGCTAAACACATTGCTAAACTAATGATAGTCAAAGGTGACCTCACATGTATAATGCTCTTGTGTTGATCTTTGCACACTTTAGACAGTTCAAAATCATCATTGGAAACAATATTCTATATCCCATCGGATATGCCCACTGCTTGTAGTAACGCTTCTTCCGTCATTTGATAAATCTCTTGGACCATTTCTACATGTCTCTGAAACAATTCTCTCACACATATATCCACTAGTTGGATAAATTTGGCTTTTCGTGGAACACACTTTCAATAAATTCATGCTACACGTTAAGGCCTCCTCTGGCGCTAATATCTTAAACTTGGTCTCCGCAAGGTTTTTTTCTGCTATATTGTCAACCTCCAATCTATACTTTACAACTGCTTTCCCATCTCTATTTGGTTAAAGAACAGGTAAGTTTATATTTTGAACACTTCAAATATATTTTCTCTATCCAATAATGGTAGAGACATTAGATCACTATTTTATCCTCACTGATCAGGCCCTCAAAATATTGTAACCTCATTTATCAGGGCCTCAAAATATTTTCTCCTCACTGATGAGGGCCTCAAAATATTTAATCTACACTGATGAGAGCCTCAAAATATTTTAGACTCCCTGATGAGGGCCTCAAAATATTTGAGATTCATTGATCAGGGCCTAAAAATATTTTAGACTCACTGATCAGGGCCTCAAAATATTTTAGACTCACTGATTAGGGCCTCAAAATAATGCTCTTTCACTAGGTTCACTGGCAGCATAAGATGAGAAGGTAGCTTTGACTGAATATTTAGCAACAGATCTCATAAATGCACCTGATTCATCAATTTTGGTGACATATGTCCCAAAGACAGAAGATAACAATGGTCATTACATTTAAATTTTTGAATAACAAATGTGCTGAAAATATATTGGAGTACAGAAGGATGCTAAAGAAAGAGGGTTTAGAAAATTTAACACTCCCAAGACATATTGAAGAATCAGAAATGTGATTCAATTAAGTAAAAAGAAAAGAGTGCTTCACTCAGTTATGTGCCATGGATGATAACCGCTCAAGCGATCATGTATCATTCGATACATGACAGGCGAGGCAGATTTTTCCCGCAGTAGGTTGCCATTTCTTACAACAGTAGATCAGTTGCCATCAAAGGTTATAGAATCCGGTCTGTCCTGCTATTTACCCATAGCAATGGAGTCGACCGGAATTCAAACACGACACACCGATTCGTTAGTCCGAGTCTCTATCTATTTCTCCAACGTGTCTCCTCTACACTGCTGTTAATTCTAAGATTTAACTAATCAGGTCTGCAATTCGAACATTGTTTTGTTTGATTACAAACATTATTTTCCAAGATATTTGTTTAATCGTATTTAATATCCATTTTACTCTCTGCCTATTTTAGTTCGGTTCCTGTCATATTTAGGATCGACACACTTTCCTGGACAACCTAGGTTAGCTACGCCTGGTTCTTTTCTACCATTTTTAGTGTCCATGGCTTTACTCTCTTCGTCTCCGATAACTATATCGAAAACAAAATGACATGCTGTGATATGTTCAATTCGGAGGTCACACCTGGTCTCCCGACAAATATACCTGTCATGGAAAAAATAAGTACTAGATTAACAGGCACCAATCCATTCTAAAGCGTCACGTCGAAATATAAAAACCACAATATACAATATCCACGGCCTAATTAATTCCAAATCTCGTTTGAAATATAAAAAAACTACAATATCCCCAGCCTAATCCATTCCAAATCTCGCCTTGAAGTATAAAAACTACAATATCCACAGCCTAATCCATTAAAAATATCGACTTGAAGTATAAAAACATACAATATCCCCAGCCTAATCCATTCCAAATCTCGCCTGGAAGTATAAAAACTCCAATATCCCCAGCCTAATCCATTGCAAATCTCGCCTTGAAGTATAAAAACGTACAACATCCCTAGCCTAATCCATTCCAAATCTCGCCTTGAAGTATAAAAACCTACAATATCCCCAGGCTAATCCATTCCAAATTTCGCCTGGAAGTATAAAAACTACAATATCCCCAGCGTAATACATTCTAAATCTCGCCTTGAAGTATAAAAACCTACAATATAAAAAATCACCAGCCTACTTTCATTCCAAATGTCGACTGGAGGCATAAAAACTACAATATCCCCAGTCTAATCCATTCCAAATCTCGTCTTGAAGTATAAAAACATACAATATCCACAGTCTAATCCATTCCAAATCTCGCCTTAAAGAATAAAAACTACAATATCCCCAGGCTAATCCATGCCAAATCTCGCCTTGAAGTATAAAAACTGCAATATCCCGTGCCTAATCCATTCCAAATCTCGCCTGGATATATAAAAACTAAAATATCACAAGTCTAACCCATTCCAAAACTCGCCTTGAAGTATAAAAACTACAATATCCAATATCCCCAGCCTAATCCATTCAAAATCTCGCCAGGAATTATAAAAACTACAATATCCACAGTATAAACCATTCCAAATCTCGCCTTGAAGTATAGAAACCTACAATATCCCCAGGCTAATCCATTCTAAATCCCGCCTTGAAGTATAAAAACCTAATATATCAAAAATCCCCAACCCAAACCATTTCAAATCTCGCATGGAGGGATAAAAACTACAATATCCCCAGACTAATCAATTCCAAACCTCGCCTGGAAGTATAAAAGCTACAATATCCACAGCCAAATCCATTCCAAATCTCGCCTGGAATGATAAAAGCTCCAATATCTAATACCCCCAGCCTAATCCATTCCAAATATCGACTTGAAGTACAAAAACTACATTATCCCCAGCCTAATCCATTCCAAATCTCGCTGTGAAGTATAAAAACTACAATATCCACAGCCAAATCCATTCCAAATATCGCCTGGAATGATAAAAACTCCAATATCTAATACCCCCAGCCTAATCCATTCCAAATATCGACTTGAAGTACAAAAACTACATTATCCCCAGCCTAATCCATTCCAAATCTCGCTGTGAAGTATAAAAACTACAATATCCTTAGCCTAATCCATACCAAATCTCGCATGGAAGTATAAAAAGTCCAATATCCAATATCCCCAGCCTAATCCATTCCAAATCTCGGCCGGAAGTATAAAAACTACAATATCCACAGCATGATCCATTCCAAATCTCCCCCGTAAGTATAAAAAACTACAATATCCCGAACCTAATCCATTCCAAATGTGGTCTTGCAGTATAAAAAATACAATATCCCTAGCCTATTCCATTCCAAATCTCAACTTGAAGTATGAAAACCTACAATATCCGGGGGATAATCCATTCGAAATGTCGCCTGGAAGTATAAAAACTACAATATCCTCAGCCAAATCCATTCCAAATCTCGCCTGGACATATAAAAACTACAATATCCAATATCCCCAGCCTAATCCAATCCAAATCTCACCTGGGAGTATAAAAACTACAATATCACCAGTGCAATCCATTTCAAATCTCGACTTGAAGTATAAAAACTACAATATCCCCAGCCTAATCCATTCCAAATCTCGCCTTGAAGTATAAAACCTACAATATCCCCAGTCTAATCCATTCCAAATCTCGCCTGGAGGTATAAAAACTACAATATCCCCAAACTAATCCATTCCAAATCTCGACTTGATGTATAAAACTACAATATCCCCAGCCTAATCCATTCCAAATCTCGTCTGGAAGCATAAAACCTACAATATCCAATAACCCCAGCCTTATCCATTCCAAATCGCGCCTTGAAGTATAAAAACTAAAATATCCCCAGTCTATTCAATTCAAAATCTCGCCTGGACGTATAAAAATTACAAAATCCAATATCCCCAGCCTAATCCAATACAAATCTAACCTGGGAGTATAAAAACTACAATATGCCCAGGCTAATCCATTCCAAATCTCGCCTTGAAGTATAAAACTAAAATATCCCCAGGCTAATACATTCCAAATCTCGCCTTGAAGTATAAAACCTAAAATATCCCCAGCTTCATACATTCCAAATCTCGTCTGGAATATATAAAGTACAATATCCAATATACCCAACTTAATTCATTCCAACTCTCATCTAGAATTATAAAAACCTACAATTTCCCCAGACTAATCCATTCTAAATCTCCCCTGGAAATATAAAAACTCCAATATCCAATATCCCGAGACTAATCCATACCAAAACTAGACTTGAAGTATAAAAACTACAATATCACCAGCCTAATCAATTCCAATTCTCGCCTGGAAGTATAAAATCTACAATATCCAATATCCCCAGGTGAATCCACTCCAAATCTAACCTGGGAGTATAAAAACTACAATATCCCAAGCCTTATCTATTCCAAATGTCGACTTGAAGTATAAAACTACAATATCCCCAGCCTAATCCAATCCAAATCTAACCTGGGAGTATAAAAACTACAATATCCCCAGCCTAATCCATTCCAAATGTCGACTTGAAGTATAAAAACCTACAATATTCCCAGCCAAATCCATTCCAAATCTCGCATGGAAGTATAAAATTTACAATACACAATATCCCCAGCCTAATCCATTCCACATCTCATACTGAAGTATAAGAACGACATTATCCCCAGCCTAATCCATTCCAAATATCGCCTTGAAGTATAAAAACTACAATATTTTCAGTCTAATCAATTCCAAATCACGCCTTAAAGTATAAAACCTAAAATATCCCCAGCTTAACACATTCCAAATCTCGTCTGGAATATAAAAACTACAATATCCAATATCCCCAGCCTAATCCAATCCAAATCTCACCTGGGAGTATAAAAACTACAATATCACCAGTGCAATCCATTTCAAATCTCGACTTGAAGTATAAAAACTACAATATCCCCAGCCTAATCCATTCCAAATCTCGCCTTGAAGTATAAAACCTACAATATCCCCAGTCTAATCCATTCTAAATCTCGCCTGGAGGTATAAAAACTACAATATCCCCAGCCTAATCCATTCCAAATCTCGCCTTGAAGTATAAAAACTACAATATCACCAGTCAAATCCATTACAAATCTCGCCTCGAAGTATAAAAACTCCAATATCCAATATCCCCAACCTAATCCATTCCAAATGTCGTCTTGAAGTATAAAAACTACAATATCCCTAACCTAATCTATTCCAAATCTCGCCTTGAAGTATGAAAACCTACAATATCTCGGGGCTAATCCATTCAAACTATCGCCTGCACGTATAAAAGTACAACATTCAATATCCCCAACCTAATCCATTCCAAATCTCGCCTTGATCTATAAAAACCTACAATGTCACCAGCCTAATCCATTCCAAATCTCGCCTTGAAGTATAAAAATATAATATCCCCAGCCTAATCCATTCCAAATCTCGCCTTGAAGAATAAAACATAAAATAACACCAGCCTAATCCATTCCAAATCTAGCCTGGAAGCATAAAATCTACAATATCCAATATCCCCAGGCTTATCCATTCCAAATCGCAGACTATTCAATTCCAAATCTCGCCTGGACGTATAAAAACTACAATATCCAATATCCCCAGCCTAATACAATACAAATCTAACCTGGGAGTATAAAAACTACAATATCCCCAGCCTAATCCATTCAAAATCTCGCCTTGAAGTATAAAAACTTACAATATCACCAAACTAATCCATTCCAAATCTCGCCTTGAATTATAAAAACTACAATTTCCACAGGCTAATATATTCCAAGTCGCGCCTGGAAGTATAAAAACTACAATATTCAATATCACCAGGCTAATCCATTCCAAATCTCGTACTGAAGAATAAAAACTACATTATCCCCAGGCTAATCCATTCCAAATCACGCCTTGAAGTACAAAACCTAAAATATCCCCAGCTGAATACATTCCAAATCTCGTCTGGAATATATAAACTACAATATTCAATATCCCCAACTTCCAACTCTCGCCTAGAAGCATAAAAACCTACAATTTCCCCAGCCTAATCCATTCGAAATCTCGACTTGAAATATAAAAAGTACAATATCCCCAGCCTAATCCATTCCAAATCTCACCTTGAAGTATAAAAAGTACAATATCCCCAGCCTAATCCATTCCAAATCTCGCCTGGAATTATAAAAACTCCAATATCCAATATCCCGAGGCTAATCCATTCCAAAACTAGCCTGGAATTATAAAAACTACTGTATCCCCAGCCTAATCCATACCAAATCTCGCCTGGAATTATAAAAACTACAAAATCCCCCGCCTAATCCATTCCAAATCTCGCCTTGAAGTATAAAAACCTAAATATCCCCAGCTTAATCCATTCCAAATCTCGCCTTGATGCATAAAAACTACAATATCCAATATCCGCAACCTAATCCATTGCAAATCTCGCCTTGAAGTATAAAAATTACAATATGCACAGCCTAATCCATTCCAAATCTCGCCTGGAATTTTAAAAACTTCAATATCCAATATACCCAGCCTAATCCTTTCCAAATCTCGCCTTGAAGTATAAAAACTACAATATGCCCAGCCTAATCCATTCTAAATCTCACCTTGTAGTATAAAAACCTACAATATCCCCAGCCTAATCCATTCCAAATCTCGCCTGGAAGTATAAAAACTACAATATCCTCAGCCTTATCCATTCCAAATCTCGCCTTGAAGTATAAAAACTACAATATCCACATGATTTTTCTTTGGATTTTAACAAGGATCTCTAGATAAGTATACAGGAGTACCGGACCATATGTGGCAGTAATATTCTAAGCACTGAAGAATGGTAGACTTATAGATGTGTAAGGCAGATTCTGGTGAGAAAAATTGTCTAGAACGACGCAGTTTTACAGAAATCTGTCCAGGAATCTTCTACAAATATCCGGTCTTCGCTTAAATCCTCAGATGAAATTGCATGTGAAGGGAACAAACTTTTAATCGCTTCACTGCAAGCATGGTCACCTCTAGAAGACAGGGGTTACAGAGTATGAAAGGGAATGAGAAGAATTTAGCACGGAAAGTTGGGGATGATTGGGGAAAGAACAAAAAAGGAATAGCGTATAGGAAGACAGAAGATTGTAGTTATCAGGGAAGCCAGAAATCGGAAGGGTGTTCCACAGTTGGGAACGGTAAGAAAAGAAATGGTTGGGTTAAAAGACGAAGTTGTATCTATCTAGTTGAACACTAAAGAGTGAGAACTAGTTACCAATATAGTAGCAGGCTTAAATTCACGTAGTCATGAAACCATGGAAAAAGGATCTTCAGTAGTGTTGCCATTAAATATAAATAGAAAATATAGTGGGTAGTTACGACACGTCGGTTAGAAAGTGAATGAAGTCGAGATGCCAGGTCATGATCGATTACATTGAAAACACTTCTTTGAATTTTGTCAAGAATCTCGAAGTGTTCAGTAGGAGTAACGACTAGATATGGCAACATTATTCAATGCACGGACGAATTGTGATGTAACCGTACGTTTTCTCGTAATTCTCGCTTGTGGGACTCTTTTCTGGCTCCTTGCTTTCCGTTATAACTTTGACCTTCGAAAATTTAAATGTAAGTAACCCACCCCATCGTAAAAATGTTCGAGAATTAATCTCCCAAGAGGAAATCAGTAAGATAGGTCCACCACCGCAGAGCATCTTATTAAAAACTCAAATTGTGCCGCTAACTTTAGCATTGACTCTTTTACCATCTTGAGCTGTACTTGCTCTATATTGCAGACGAAGGTGTTTGGAAACAATTTATGTTCATTCCAGACAGCCTTCCCTCTGTAAACAGAGGGTATCTGTTAGGACTTAAAGTGATTTCAATTTAAATCGTATTCTGCTTTCATTAATATTACATATCTTTTTTATGTTTTATTTTCATTGCATTATATAATCCTCGATCCAGCTCTGTCGAATGAGGGCAAAATTGGTCGGCTGTGTTTGTTTTATTTTTCGCTTTTCTTTTTAATCATGAACAGTAAAATAAGTCTAACCTTTTTTTATTGCTATAATAAAATGTACCTCGCAGAAATATATATATATATATATATATATATATATATATATATATATATATATATATATATATATATATATATATACAGAGAGAGAGAGAGAGAGAGAGAGATTGCAAGTACAATTAATAAACATTTACGATTAGATTTCTTACAAAAGCCTGACATGCCCACTGCTGGTCACGAGTTCCCCAAGAAGATATATTGCCTTCGTAATGTGTCTTAATATAATCGAAAGTCTGTTCAGCGCATTTTTTGGAATACAAAAGCAAGGAAATGTTCATTTTTGGCGGGGATTCATAAAAACCTTGTAAGCCAAAATTTGAATTCATGTTATTTTGTAATGTACCGTTGATTCAGGTAAAATATTTGCGTGAGAGACGAACATTCGATAAATTTTCATCCCGCAAATTAAACTGTCAACAAAATATTCAAAATTAAGAATTAAAAATTAAAAAAAAAAGATCATTTTTCATGAGGTATATTATATTTTGACAAATTACAACACGCGTGCAATGTCCAAAACAGGAAGAGAAGAAGAAATCTATTTAATTTTAAACCTAGTATTAGTAATATTGCAATTATTCGTCCACTGAAGACTTATGAATAAAACATAAGACCAAAAAGGAGTACTCACCTCTTCAGTGTCAAAATATTGCTGCTGCAGCAATCGACACACAAATTAAAGAAATAAAAGTAAAAAGAAATAGTTGAACTAAGTTTGGTCACGTATCGAAAATGAATGGCGATCGACTTCTAAAACTCTAGAGTTAGATTAGCTAAAATACAGTTAACGCATCCTAGTATACAAAAACTATAGGGATCTTCGCAAAGTTTCCTCGTCTTCTGCGGTGTCGACTACGACAAATGGTTAATGAGGCTACATAATGACTGACAATCTTGGCGCCACAACATTTTTCCCCACTTCATCGACCTAACTTATTCAGTCCTCGGACTGAGGATGGAGAAGAGGCGGCAGTGTTTCAACATGGCGGTCCAAAATTGGGTCGTATTGTTGAACTCTCCTTCTTGAGGTAAATTCATTAAATACTTTTGTTGTTATCTACTATATATATATATATATATATATATATATATATATATATATATATATATATATGAAGATCTAGTGAGCGTGAAACTCGATTTGCGACTAATGGTGATTGTATTAAATAAATTTATACTTTAGTATTTCAATATATTTTTTTGTCATTTTGGTAAATATATATGTTGAAATGAGATATCAGTATTATTTTCATCTAACGTCAGTTGGACGACAATTTATTCATCGCACCCTGTATAATATTTTTGTATTTGTCACAGCTGGAAGAATTAACATATGGCCATGAGCCCCATGTGCATGAAAAGGCTTGACCCTTTCAGAACATTCAGCCTCTTGGGGTTGTGAATGGCCAAATGACATGTACTTCTTTTGTATCTGTCTGTCTGTCTCTCTCCCTATATATATATATATATATATATATATATATATATATATATATATATTCAAGAATTACCATGTTTCAAAAGAGAAACTAAAATTTTAAATTTAATTATAAAATTAAATTTAAAATCCATAGTTCCATTCCATTATCAAGCGATTTTGGAATATATATGTATATGTGCGTGGGTGTGAAAGTAAAGTATAAATAAATACTAAAGGACAACTTATGTTAGCCGACTCGTTTCGTCTATTTGCTTTGCCATCAGAGGACGTAATGTAATTTTGTCATTATTCATATATATATATATATATATATACATATACATACACACACACACACACACATATATATATATATATATATATATATATATAGCTAGCTAGCTAGATAGATAGATAAACCTAGTGAGCCAGACAAACCTACCCAGGTTTCACCTGACGATCCGCTTAGGTGAAACCTGGGTAGGTTTGTCTGGCTCACTAGGTTAATCTAGGACTGCTCTACGGTTGTATTGAGCTCTTTTGTTAGTTAGTTGTTTACTCGTATCGGTTTTTTTTCTTTGGGCTTCAAACCTGTATCTGTGTGATGTTTTTCGACAGACTTTCATGTTTCTAGCTCTTTCTTTTTTTAAAACTTTTTTTCCCTCGAGATTGATTTGATTATTGTCAAATCAAAAATTGGAGGGTTTTTCGAAACGTGTATAGTTACCTATATTTGTATATATATATATATATATATATATATATATATATATATATATATATATAGTTCTCTTTCATCCTCAAGAGAAATTTGGACGTAACGAGTCAGCTAAAATAAATTTTGTCATTATTCATATATATATATATATATATATATATATATATATATATATATATATATATATATATATATATATATATAGTTCTATTTCATTATCGAGTCTATATATGTATGAATAATGACAAAATTTATTTTAGCCGAGACGTTACGTCCAAATTTCGCCAGAGGATGGGATGAAACCGAACGAGCTGCTTTAATTTTATTTAATTTCTCCAAATGAAATTGAAGTTTTTAGCTTCTGTTTTTGAAAGATGAGAACTCTTATTTAGTAATGGAATCATATTTAAAAAAAAAAAAAATATAATATTGGCTCTACTGTTTTATCGAGCACTGTTTTTTTTTTAAACTACTAAAGGACTTATGATTTTTGACCTAACGTTTTTTTCCTATTTTTCTGCACACACACACACACACACACACACACACACACATATATATATATATATATATATATATATATAATGAAATATGTCTTAGTGAGGATTACAATAGGACGATGATTAATATCATAATTCAACAATTTGTGCATTTGTAAGAAATTCACAAATTCTAAATTTATTAATGATTTGGCCAATTCAGGCATTTCTAGATTTTAACGAAATCTTTTATTCATATAAATCTGTAGCATGATTATTCAGGCATGAAACTTTTTTAAATTAAGATTAAATTAACGTCTAGCTAGATATTTCAATTTCCACTATTTTTTCAGGAATTTTGTAATATCGGCCACTAATGCAACTGCTGGCAAATAAATGAGGCGTACGGTCATGAAGCGAAGGCAGATGAGAGGAAATTGTTTAGTGGAATATATCGGACAGAGAAAAATGCTTTATTTTAGTGGCATATATCAGATAGAGAAAAATGCTTTCGTTTCTCCATTCTACAATTATTTGTTACCTCCTCCCATTTACAAATATGAATCCCTTGTCCCGAAAACTACGAACTGGAGATGTCAAAATCAAAGAAGTATAAAAATATATTTGGAAACCATTGGGCAGATAATGTGACATCAAAATCCGAAGATGCGTTGAGATAGCGAAAGATATCTTCCAAAACCCGAGAAAAGAAACGGGTAAATTTTATGAAAAAAGAAAAAAAAATGGACAAATACTGAACATCTACATTTTATCTATGCTTCTATATGAGAGAGAACGCTAGACAATTTCCCTTACATGTCATGAGGATCGAAGTGACAGAATATGTAAGTAACGAGAAAGTTTCAATTTGGATAGTACGCCTTTACTTAGATTTGATGACGGTTTTCAAGGGCACATAAAAAGGAAAGAAGGCTTAGAGAAACTGATACTCACAGAAGATACTGCGTGTGACCTATGTAACAGCCCTGTGTAAATGGATAGCAGTATAGGGAGTGAGAAGTCTAGTAAAAAAAAAAGAAACTTCTTAAGATCTACGGAGAGACACATCACAAAAAGATCTTCTTTCAAGTGCTGTTTTTGGACGTAGTCGATCATGGCCCTCTACATCTTTTTATTCTATGTGGCTCTTAATAAGATTTTTCTTATTTCTCCCAAACCGTTCTCCCATCAAGCACATCAGTTATGTTACGCGCTGCTTTCCTCTGTCCCTCAATCTGCATTGTGAGTATCAGATTTTCCAAACCCTCCCTCCTCATTATGTGCTCCAGAAATTTCAACAGCCTCTTCCTGATCTTAAGTATAAGTTTTTTTTTTGTTTCCATTTTCTCTAAAACTTCGTCTTTGCTGACATGTTCGGACCATGTTATCCTCAGCATCCTTCTGTAGAACAACATTTCTGTTGCTTCAAGTCTCTTCTTCATCTTTGAGGAGATTGTCCAGCATTCGCTGCCATATAGGAGGACAGATATCATATAACAGTACAACACTCTGTCTTTTGCTTCTAACGAAATCTGTCTCTTAATACTTTGCTTAACTTTTGGAATCCATCTTTGGCCATCACAATCTCAGTGTCGCACTTTCCGTCCTCTGTTAAAACACTTACCAGATTTAAAAAATTTTGTGCTCGTTTGATTTTAGTATCCCCGATTTTTAATTTGCATTTTGAGCTCACCATTTTGCTGATAACCATTCATTCTCTCTTCTTGTAGTTAATAAATAGTCCTTTCTTCTCGCTTTCCTTCGCTTCGTAGGAGCTATGTAGTTGTCTTTCCGTGTCTGCTATACAAAACAAAAATTAGTTTGAATTCAAACGAGAACCCCACCCCATCATAAAAATGTTCGAGAAGGCATCCCACAAGAGGAAAGAAAGTAAGTTGAAAAGTTGTGGCCTTTGCCTTTCAATCAAATTTTACCATAAATTTGACGTTTGTCCCGCGCTCAATTTTGACAGAAGCCCTGCGGATCTAAAGACGGTTGATATTAAACTGGTGTAAGCCTCTATCTTCCGGTTCATACACCATTGTGCGGATTAACTGAAACAACTACTTTAATTCCCTTTCTTTCACCATACCGCCATTTTTAGACCCCACTGGAGTGACGGGGTCTAATCTATTTCTATTTTTCCTCAGATTAGGTCATTTGCAGTGGTCTGTAGCAATATGAATCTATTTTCGGGGTCTATGAAGAAATTTGTTTGGCCTTAAAAAAATATTGCGTCATCAGTAATTGCATCAGATTTTTATCACGTCCATGCACTATTGTCTCGACTGTCGATTAGTTGTCCTACCGTCATTGTCTGAGATGGGCGTTACTCCAAGGAGGCGTACGAAAATTGTAACGTTGCACGAACAAACTGGCAAGCCATACCAGTGAGTAAATCAAAGTATCATAGACTGGACCGGAAACTCTCCTGATTTAAATCCAGTCGAGAATCTGTGGTCAGTCTGCAAGGAACGACTTCGTGGAATGGATATACGAAGTTCTAACATGTGCACTGGTTCATATTTCATTGGAAAAAGAGTAAATAATCACGGAATTATTCGTTTTGTTTCAATTAATTTGAATTTGCTCAAGTGTGTATAACGTCCACGTATTATAGTAGGTAACTCCACGTACGTATAACAGGTTAGATATAAAATTACAAAATTATAAAATTACAAAAAGATTATAAAATCACTATAAATAATTATATATATATATATATATATTCGAACATTCAACATCATCACTTGATAAGACACCAGAGGTGTTGAAACAAAATGGCTATTTTTGTAGTGATTTTAAAACATATTTATGTTATAATTTTCGAATAAATAATTATATTCGGCCTACTCTGTATTGGGCACTCTTTTAAGAATAGTAATTGTTGGTTATTGGAATTTATTCCGTATACACCAATCCTATACTTGGGTGTATATATATATATATATATATATATATATATATACTTTATTTTAGGATATTACGTCGAAAAACATGCCAAAATCAGGCAATTGTAAATTAATGGCGTGTGAACGATTTGTTTAGATTTAAAAGCAAAATACATCCTTTTTTTTACGAAAGTGGGGTCATAAGGTTTGTGGGCTTTACCCAGATCAATCAATCGAATACGACGTACGTTAAATTTAAACTAAAGGAAAAAGCAAAAATTAAGAAATTATTTTTCATAAATGTGTCATGACCCGTAGATTTAAAATCAATGGCAGCAACAGACGTTAAACAGGAGCGGATGCAAATGGATACATATTATACACACTAGACAATGTCATTTCCTAAAAAAAAATTGTGGTAATTTAACAAAATGCTAAACAAGTTATATGCTTTGTGAGTTTCCTACATGAAAAAAATATAGTTGATAAATAACTACCTTCTTTAAGAAACCAGTAAATAAAGGTATAGACTTACTTGGTAAATTAATATGTAACTGTTGACTGAAGATTCTTTATATAAGGTGTTAATAACAAAAACTAATCAATGCAAAATGTCAAAATACTAAACAAATACCAATACATCCATCCAAGATATTACTAACACTACCAGGAGATTAATACAAAATTATATTAAATCCAAATTAATCCTACCAACAGAAAGGTAAGCCATATATAATTCAACTAATATCTAAGGGAAAATCATTGTCAAATTCCAAGTCTAACTGAAATTGTAAGGTAAAAGGTAGAATGAGATTACAATTTACGGTTAACTTGCAACTTTGGTTTAATAAAGCATTCATATCAAAGAACCTGATAATTCGCAAATTTTCATATAAACAGAAAACAGGGTTCATATTGGTTGATCTGAGTAAAGCCCACAAACCTAATGACCAAACCCATTTTGTTTTATCTTTTTTTCGGAAAAAGATGGAAGCCAGAATGTGAATGTTGGTACCATTACCAAAGTCCTGAATGATATTTTTCTTCTTACCATTGCTCAGTTGGGAAGAGGGTGGGGCTATATATATAGTAGTACACAATAAAATCCAAAATTACCCCATATAGGGTATAGACCTATTTCAACCGACGGAAACTTCATCAGACTTATTTAGCCCTAATATATAGATTGATTTCGTGTCGGAATTAAAAATTTAACTGTGACGACTGTCGAAAAATTTATACAGAATTTATCCATTTAATGTTTCAGTCAGACGAAAGGTATGAGGCAGTGGTCAGTGGAGGATGGTAGGTATTAGCTTTAAAAGGAAAAAGTTTTATAAAATTAAACCCGGATATTAACCTTATGACATTAAATTGGGTTATATGAAGAATGAAGAGTTAATTTGAAACTAAGAATGAAAAGTTCGTTTTTTTTTAAATATATAGATAAGGTAAGATTAATTATACAAGTTCCTATTAAAAAACTGTTCCAAAGATAAATTATACTTAAATAATAACATATAGTAAATAAATTAAAAATTAGTTATATTTAGATAATTTACCTTAAAATTAAGTAAGATTATATTTCTAAAAAAAATAAAAATAATTTAAAAAAATGGTTATATTAAAGAATAAAAAATGTTTAAAAATAAAAATATAATAAGATAAAATAAATTATAGATTAAAAATTATTCGCTCTGTATAATAAATATATTGAATTCTTTTTGTAGATCAGTTTTAATATTTTATATTAATAGGATCCACTTGGATTATATACCCACAAATTTATTAACTTTACTATATATATATATACATACATATATACAATACATACATACATACATATATATATATATATATATATATATATATATATAGAGAGAGAGAGAGAGAGAGAGAGAGAGAGAGAGAACATATTTGGGCACCAATTATATATACGGTGTGTGTGTGTGTGAAAGAGAGAGACAGAGAGAGAGAGAGACAGACAGACAGACAGAGAGCGTGCGTTTATAAATGATATCTCCCTCCAGGCATTTACTTTTGTTGGAACTTCGATCTTCATTGTTAAATCCACTGGTCTAGCCGCCTGACTGACCAAATGAAACTTATTAAATGACTATAAATGTATTCGTGTATGTTTCTGATTGCATTTTCGCTACACATTAGCACTTGTATAGAATTTTCTCTTGTCGATACCTAAACCAATATGAGACAAACCTATTCTATCTAAGAGACATTTCCGGTCATCAAATAACATTTCTCCTGAAATTGGAATGCTCTTCGAAAGGAAATTACATTTTTCTTTGGCGCAAAACAAATACTCGGGGTTAACAAGCTGAAAAAGTAACTTCTTATTAAATTTGATGACCTGAATATACAATTTTTTCATAGACTTCTTAACCAAATCAAATGATATTGTTCTACGATCTATAAAACTCGCAGTTCAAGCGAAGTATTTTCTTACACACTTAGGCTCATATTCAAGTACGAAGACAAGCATATACAAATCAATGAATCGATATGTCTGCATATAGATACTTATGCACACATATACATACATACATATATTGTCTTTGGAATTCACTTAAAAGCGTTATTGACTTTGGTTATAATGCATTTTTATGAATTTTATTGATCGTCCGGTATTATTTTTTTTACCACAGCCGTAATATTTACTGGACATTCGTTGTTTGAGTAGATCTCTCTTATTATAAATTAAGAAAATGGTTCCATTCATTTTATTAAAGATTCTCTCAAACCCAAAGAATGGTACATGAAATATACTGCTTATAAAATATAGATGTCTGCTAAGTCTAACGCACACAGAAGTATATATATGTATATATAAGTGAGATTAGAAGTCAACAATTCTGTTTCATGCTAGACGCAATTGTCAGGCCGTCAGGTGGCCTGACGATTGCATCTACCATGAAACAGACTGTCGCCTCTAAGTGTTGACTTCTATGTTCACTATTATATTTACACACGCTCTATCTCTGATATTGAGCACTTTATCCTATAAATATACCACAAATGTAGCAAGATTATATTTAGCGAAATAAAGAGTTTTTCTCAAAAATTTCGCTTGAGGATGAAACAGAGATTTTGGCTCTTGTTTTTGAAACATGGGACACTTTTACTTAGCGAACGAATCGTATTTTTAAAAAATTAATTATATATATATATATATATATATATATATATATATATGTATGGACATTTGTAAAACCTGTCACCATACATGATATCTATCTAAAAGCTTCTATATGAATAATAACACAAAGAGGTATAGTCAGACACACGCGCGATCACATACACAAACGTGTGTGTGTTTGTGTGTGTGTGTGTGGGTGTGTCAACACACACACGCATACTTGCACACTCCGCAAAAGTAAGTGGGCCCTAACATAATATTTTAAAAAAATGTACCTTTTTTCCAGATTATCAACAAATCTTAAACTATATAATCTTCAAAGGAAAAAATCACCAAAATATTAAATCTAAAGGTTCACTTACTTTGCACATCTTAATTTTGAATTAATATTATTATTCCGACTTGATAAAAGTTTTTTAAAAGTTCTTGAAATTCGTTTAATAAAGGTTTTTCTTAATGATATTTTTCGTGGCATTTTGGTAAATATAATCTCTTAAAATCACACGCCATGTGAAAATATTTAAAATTTCTTTCTTTCGGTTATCTAAATCATTCGAAATAAGATTATTATTATTATTATTAATATTATTATTATTATTATTATTATTATTATTAGTAGTAGTAGTAGTAGTAGTAGTAGTAGCAGTAGTAGTAAATTAACTCACTGTGTGTTCATGCCCGGCGTAAGGGGTGGGTTGTAATGGGGATTAAACACAAGTTTCATTAATAATCTGACAGTCTTGATGGTATTCTCGCTGTTTCCAATAATGCTGTCTTCTAAATAGTTCCAACAATCTCCTAATTTCCAGTTCGCGTACCATTTTTCTTGGTCTCTTGGAATCTTTTTCACGCATGGCACGTAGAACTAAAACAATCTACGCCGGCGGACGAAAAAAAGGTTCATTTTGAAATTCCAGAAGAAGGCCGAAGCGTACAACGACAGAAACGTCGTGAATATGGCAATAAAGATGAGGACAACAGTCCGTACAATGCGAATAATTACAGATATTTTGGAAAATAATTTTATACTTTCAGAGTAAAGTCATGTTTTTTTAGTGTTGCTTTGATTGTCATTTTATTATAAAACTGTACTGTTGATTTTTATTCGGGGATTCACTAAGTGACCATAACCGGGATCCTGATTGGTGCTACTCTCCGGGACAGGGTTGACTCGGAAACAAAAGCTATTGAGATATGGTTCCACCAACCTCAAAACCTTTCGATCAGAGGACGTATCATTCTGTATTAAGGGCAAACCGGATTTCTATATACTTTTTGACTTTAGGATAAACCAGATTTACCTACCTTTTTAGCTCAAGTAGTAAGTGGGTCCTAACCAGACATGCTTCTAATATTTTGCTTTATTGCAAACCGGACCCATGTCTGCGGTTTTGATTCTTATGCAAATTCGATCAGTGTCAATATTTATACTCCCGTGAAAACCAGACCTTTCCTTTGTGATTTTAGTGTATACCAGATCTCTTTCTAGAACTTGCCACACGCAAACAATACCCTGTGTCAAACTTCAATTATTC
>OZ010597.1:14725214-14752714 GCA_963932145.1 Acanthosepion lycidas
GAAGAAACTGTTAGCATAGAACTTACGGTTATATCGAGCCATTTCAACTGTAAAATGATGAGACCTTGCCGTAGTACTACAAGTGTCGAAGTGCAAAGAGGGAAGCTCCTCAAAACAATTACCATGAAAATATTTAGAGATATGACACAGGGGAACTATGTTACGGCGGTGGAAATTCACTGAAACCGAGATGCACAGCGACTAAAAAATATACAGTCGAAACTAGGGGGATATACAAAGAAAAAAATATCACTTTAGGCCCATCAACTACTTTTTCTGCTTACGGAGAGAAGGTTGATAGGAAAATGTATACTGACTCTATAATCTACATGGGTTAATTGGTCTTAGCCTAACTCAGCAATAATGTCCGGGTCATAAGACCAGAAATACTGCTGAACTTGATACATGATCGTTCCTATGTAAATTGTCTACCTTTCTTTTACGAGAATTGGCTGGTACATGTTGGCTGATGCGTGCCTTTGACCCGTTCTACGCCTATCGTGGGCATGGCACTGATCTGGTATTATTATGGGTAGATAGAACATCCTTCCAGATCGGTGAAAACATAACATAGATTGGCGGAGAAATAAGAGCTTCTTACCCGCATTGAAATTTGCTTAACGAATCTGGCACTTACCTCACCAATCCACAGCAACATTAAACAGACGGATCATTTCTGGAGTCCAACCGACCTAGGCTTGAGAACTGGACTCTGCAATATTCCGAAGGTAACCATTCCTGGATAGAATCATCCTCATAAATTGAATTTCTGACCCTAATTTAGTTTGAAGTACTGGGGCTCTTCGACGTGGTGTAATGGTTAACAAGGCTTGTCTCACTAGATCAATTGCAACTGAGTAGTGAGTTCAATCTTCACTAGATGCTCCATGCTTTCGACCTTGTGCCACACTTAAGCTACGCTTAGAAAAAAAATGAGGGAACTCCGACGTGGTGTAATTATTAGCAAGCTTGTCACGCTAAATCAGTTACGACACAAAAGTGAGTTAAATCCTCACTGGGTACCCTATACATTCGGCCTTGTGCCACATAGAAGCTACGCTTTGAAAATCTTTATATGACCAAGGTACGATGAACCATGGTTTTAAAGTAATTTTCAACTGTTTAGAACTGAAGGAATCCCATCGGGTATATAAAGCCGTAAAGTTTAATTTCCGGTACACTGATTTTAGAAAAACAGTAATTCATCTGTGTACTATAACATCGAGAAACGGAAGAAAACATATGTTTTCCTTTCCTCATGAGTAATGCAACGCTGAGTGTAACGTATTCAGTGCTTGATGGAAAACCCCAGCCTCAGCTGCATTTGTAAAGACACAAAAGGTATCATCCACACCTCTAATATAATCATCATAATCATCTATCGACCTCCCTATGGTTGGTTGGAACACTATTGACAATCCCTTTCCACATTGTTCGGTCCTGTATTATTGTCTCCAGATCCCCAGTGTCTGACCCTGAGTCCCGAGCCTGGGAAGGTCAATTTTCGTCAGAAGACACTTCAAGAAGGATGCCATAGGAGTAAGGAGAGCAGTAGCAGTAGCCTTCAAACGGTAATCGTTTCCGTTTGAGCATAAGAGAGGTTGGTCTCATTTCTCCGTAAATTGTGTTAAGCGTTACATGAGATTGCCAACTGATGTTCTGGATTTTCAAAGTAGGTTTGTATATGTTCCATCCAGTTGTCTTTCAAGGCGAAAAGATAATGTCCATGTTTCTGATCCATAGAGTAGGACTGATTCAATCAATGTTCAAAAGGTTTGGACGTTTTAGGAGGTTCGAGCGCCAATTACACGCATCCCATGCAAGAGCTTTGCGGATATTGACGTCTTTTTGGGAATCTATTATGTGAGATCAAAGATATTTGAAGTCATTAACACTTTGGATGGATGTATTATTGAATGACTTCAACTCGGATAGTTCAGGGGAGGTTGTGATATAATATAATACTTAGGTCCTTAAAAATCATCAAGTAACTCTTGCTCGACCAAAAAACAAAATAACAACAAATATATTTGCCATTGTCGGTCCTTAAAGACTACGCATCGCTATCTGTCTATATATGACCCGATAAAAGAAAATTTCCACGGACATAGTGGTAAACTCCATGTAGTCCATAAAGACGGCTTCAGGAATACGTGGGTGGTGAATAAATTGCTAGGGTACAATGTATCCACGCAAATATGTATAATGAACAAAGTGAAAATTTTAAATGATCACCCAAATTTATCATTAGCACTGAACGGAGAGTTCTTCATATAGTTGGCGAAAGTGAATCTTTCACGCAATTACTCGAATGACGTTCCAACACGGCTGTAACAACACAGCCAGCCATTTCGTTAAATTTGTACTGCACCGATTCAACTACAGATAAAATCAAACGCAAAGGAAAATTATCTTTATGAGTTTGGGGGTAAGCCATACAATTGCGGACGTATGAAACGCACAGGCCTGATAGCCTCATAAATATCCACCGGAAGAACTTTACTTTTAACTAAATTGAGTAGACGCTTTTGAAAGTTCAACTCAATTGACTTAGTCCTATCGGGTGTTTCGTCCGGTCCCAATCTAATAAATTCGACCGCATCACTCCCAAATCAGCATCATCATGTTGATAGAATTCTAGTGATGCATAACTGCCATCCAAACACCCTTTATTGGATTTAGTTATAATCAAAGATTTATTACGACGTAAGGAATTGATCACAGGAAAATGTTTGCGCCACCTTTTAAATCCAGTATCGCCAATCGGGATACCGGCATATTCATCAAAGATCAAATCATTAAAACCTGGTCTAGACCTGTCTGAAGAATGATGGGAAAGTTTCGAAATCTGAGCGAAAAACACTTCCAATTCTGTAAAGATCTTCTTTCTCTTAAAAGACAACAGAGGACAACGGAATTCCAACCTATCTGACAAAGCTTAAGATTTTAGTGGGAGATAAGTAATATTTATTAGGTTGGTGCAAAAATAATGTCGTTTTCTCACATATGTTACTATGTGAGAAAACGACATTAATAGATACATTTAAAACAACCTTATTATTGGAAATAGACGAGCTGCCAAACTTTTTGCTTATTAGAAATTAAAATTTCATTATTGACATAATTCAGGCTATTTTCCTCATATTTATCACAACGTTTCGGCCTTTGCACGCTCCGGCCTTCTTCAGGTGGTTGGAATGTTGAATTGAACCCTTTATTTCGCTCACTGGGGTAGACAGTTCTAGTTCCACGTGCCATGTTTGATGGATGTCAGTTATGAGTTATCTCCTGTTAATTTCTCTCTGAAAGTTCTCCACTGCTTTAACCGGGTATTGAACTCACACACTTAGGGTCCTGTCACTGGATCTAACCAACGCCTTTATCCACTGTACAACGGCCGAAACGTTGTGATAAATATGAGGAAAATAGTCCGAATAATGTAAATAATGTATATAGTACCTCATCTCAGAAATATAGACAATTATAATTTCATTTGATGATTAATTTAGAAATCAGTATAGACATTTTCTTTTATAACAGACAGATAGCGTCCAAAGCGTATATTGTCAAAATAGGTCCACTCCACCCACGCAAAAAAAAGCAAAAAAATAAATGCGTCAGTATTTTGACAATATACGCTTTAGAGACGTTCTAGTGTTAGGTGTTTCAAATTTCCGTGCAACTGATTTGTTAAGAATTCGGCTTCGATAATCCCACTAAGACACAAGCGTTTACTCGGAATGAAAGAGAACAGAAAGATTTTAAGAGAAGAAACAGGAAATGCAGACCTAAACAAGAAACAAGGGCTAAACTTCTACGCCTATTCAAAAGATAGGGAAGGATTGTCCCGAAGGAACGGTTCCTGTCTACGATACCGTTGGGAATTTCGGTTGAACCAAGCTTTGTGAATAACATTTGGCAGACAAAACTGTTTGAAAGTCGTCGATATTTGTGCTTATATGACAGATAGAGATGGTGATACGATACCAGACGGCCACTGATGGGGATGTGTCGGGCTGTAAAATGCAGTTCCAAAATATTTAAGACAAGTAAATTGCGCAGTCTGGCGGATACAGTGAAGTTAAAGTAAAAATATTTCTGCTCGGATTATTGGGATGCTGAGTAATCATTTACATACTGTCTGTCTCATATAAAATGTTCATAATGTTCATAATTTTCATAATATTCATAATTTTCATAATTCTCATATTGTTCATAATGTTCATATTATTGCTTATCACAACGTTTCGGCTGTTGTAACATCCGATCTTCATCACGTGTATTTCGATGTGGCCAAGCTATAAGAAATTACAAACTGAAGCCTTTATTTAATCTATGAGACAATGCTGTTTTCGTTCTACTGCCCATGTCCAGTATTATCTCGTCTAGTTCTTATTTTTGCTCCGTTTTCTGTTCAGTCATTGTTAAATCCTCTCCTTCCAGCACCATTGAGGTTCAAAAACATTTACGCGGCCTTGTAGGCGATTAATTATTTTCCACCACACAGTCCTTTTCCCATAGACGTAACGTTTCAATCCAATCGCTAATCCATCCTAATACTTATTCTCTTGGTATTCAATTGATAAGAAGTAAGTTCCATCCTAACAGCTTATTCCAAGAGCCGCTGATTTATGGGACAGACCCCCGAGAAGATAATTTCTTGAATGCTACATTCTTAACTTCTTCAAGTCTACGGACAACCGTTACCTATGTTAGATAACTTTATAATCTACAATTCCTACGTTCATAAAATAACCTCATTCAGTAACTCTCTATCTTGGAACTTGTATTGTGTGAATAACAGCGTAAAAAGAATGATAGTACAATCATACGAGCTAAAGTGTGCGCACATCGTCAACCTACAAACAACTTGCCTAAGATACTGACAACATGAACGAGATGGTTAAAAACACCGAAAAGAAAACGAGAAAACACTACCCAAAACGAAGCAAATATATGAACATTATGAAAATTATGAACATTTGAAAAATTAAGAACATTATGAAGATTATGAGAATTATGAAAATTATGAATATTATAAAAATTATGAACATTATGAAAATTATGAACATTATGAACATTTTGAAAATTGTAAACATTATGAACATTATGAAAATTATGAACATTATGAATATTATGAAAATTATGAACATTATAAAATTATAAATATTATGAACATTATAAACATTTCGAAAATTGTGAACATTATGAACATTATGAAAATTATAAATATTATGAAAATTATGAACAATATGAACATTATGAACATTTTGAAAATTGTGAAGATTGTGAACATTATAAAAATTATGAACATTATCGAGATTATAAAAATTATGAAAATTATGAATATTATGAATATTATTTCTCTGCTTGGCCGGCTTAGCAGATTTTTGTGACATAGCATATGTGCGGATTCCATAAGTTTTTGTATTTTCCAGTGATGTTCTTTATCTATTATTTCAATTTTATCCCACAGAGTGTGATGATGTCTGTTTTTTTCTTTTGCACTGAAGATATTTAAGTAGTTTGGTGAATTTACTACGATTCCCAGTTTTTTTTTTCTTAGGAGGTCTAATAGACGGATGTGGGGGATATTTATTTTTTTGAAGAAATTTCCAAACCTTCTCGAGGCTATTAAGACCACCTTATTTTTAATTTGCATAAAATGATTTTCAGACCTCTACCTTTTATTAACTACCCCAGTTTATTGGATATCGAAAAATAAATCGATGCCTTGATTGTATCAAAACGCTCATTGTATTAGACAGTAATTTGTCAGTTATAATATATAAAGAAACCATGATTAATTTTTAATTTCTGTTCTTTTGCGTAATTTTTAAATCACTTTAAAAAAACACCTAAAATTCTATGGATTTACGAATATCTCTTCCTTCGGAAAGCAATCCTATTAAAATTGTACTTGTCTCTTCCTTCGTACGACCATTACGCCCTGCCAATACATCATAAATAATGGAGTATTACGTTTTGATGTCGTGGAAAGAGAGGGAAATACACTACTTGGTTTCAGCGAGAAAAGGAAAGAAAGAAAGAAGGGGAGAAAGAAGAGAGGTTAGAAGTGTGTAATGTCTCCTTCCAATGCCTCATAAATAATAGACAAATTCGTTTTGATAAACACAACTCATATCAGAGACGCGACTTGGGTTCAGTGAGAAAATCAATAAAAGATAGAAAGAAAAAAGGAACAAAGGAAGAAAGAAAGGGAAGATAGAAGTGTTTAACGACTGTTGCACTGAAATAGATTAAAGTTGTCAATTTCAAATCTTTCATTTTCCCCAATTCTTGAGATAACGAGTGGTTGATTTTGTTTAGCGGCATATCTACCTCTATGGGTTATTTAACGCCTAAATCTAAATATTTTGAACACGATGTATTGCTTCAAGGAATGTATTTGGACGCCCTTCAATTACAGATAATATGTATTGTTGGTAATTCTGCTATAAATAGGTATTGTTGGTAATTCTACGATAAATAGGTATTGTTGGTAATTCTGCTATAAATAGGTATTGTTGGTAATTCTACTATAAATAGGTATTGTTGGTAATTCTGCTATAAATAGGTATTGTTGGTAATTCTACTATAAATAGGTATTGTTGGTAATTCTACTATACCCATAAATCGGAAGATGTCTGAGTTTGTATGTCTATGTGTGTATGCTATTTATGCACACCCACATTTCTCGAACGATTTCAATGAAATTGTATACACATGTTACAAATATACCCTACTTAGGTGAAGATTATCTTCTGTTGCGCTATATATATATATATATATATATATATATATATATATATATATATATATATATATATTCCAGGATTATTTTCCAACTAATCCAAGATGAACTTTGTTAGAATTTTTGGGTAGTTTTTGTACTAGTGAGCTAGCAAAAAATGAGCTGACTCATTTTATAGTCCACCAAGAGAAGGGTTAACCAATCAGAAAGCTCAAAATATTCAATCCGACGTGTATAATGGCAGCCATTTTGTTTTTTCTTCGAAAATATCTTCACCGCCAACCTCAAATATCGAAGACTTAAAGAATTAGCAGCCGCTACTTTCTCCGAATCTTCACTGCCAACCTCTGGTATTGAAGACATTACGGACTTCACTGGATTCCATATTCAGAGACCACGGCAAACATGTTGAAACTTGACTAATGCATGGAATAATAATGCAACACAAAATGTACTTAGAACAAAATGTATTGAAGCAAGAAAGTGTACACAATGTTTACATATAGTCTTTTGTATATTCCTAGGAAGACCGTTCCTGGAGAATGTGTTGACTGAGTCGCAGACGGGCAGAGTCTCTGGTTGAATCTCTTGATTCCTTCCCTCTCTTCCCGGTACCAACCATATTTATATGGAGGTACTCCACTATGCAAATTAGGTGGATCCTACCACAACAGTTAACAACAAACTTCGCGCTCTCTAACCTTCTAACTTTCATCCAAGAGTAACAAGGCGCCTCACAGTTTCACGTACGGTTTCATTTTCAAGTCTTTTTTGTCACTGCTTATTAGACTGTCATAGCTGAAGCTCCTCTCTCACGTGCCAAACGTCTTATAGATTGAGTTGGATCTTTTCTAATTGATCTCTTTCGTTCTAAATTGAAATGATGATTGCGCTTGCTGTTGCGACCTCCTGGTCCAGGTTTCCTCCCTACTGTTCCTTTTTTTTTTTTCATTCTCCGTTCTCATGGTGGTTCTTGAATGGACTTTAAAAATGGAATCCAGCGTATAAATGTTGGTACCATTACTGAAAGGGTGATAGATTTTTGTCCTCTCACTATTGCTGAGGGGACAAGATAGCAGAGCTGACACAAAAAGAGTTTAATCTCTTCTCTTTCTAGCTGAATAACTGAATTCTTAGGAAAAATAGTATCAAGATGGTAAAATGTCTTATTTGAAAGCCTGGAAAAATTCAATTAGTTCTGTTTTTTTTTTGTTTTTTTTAGATATTATACATTTTGTAGGCTTGGAAATTATGCTGCTATACCATTTGAACAATTTAGCCGTTACACCCTGTATATATATATATATATATATATATATATATATATATATATATATATATATATATATATATCCTATATAGATGTGTGTGTGTGTGTATGTGTATATGTGTATACATATATGTGTGTAAATGTATATGTGCGTATGTACATGGATGTATATGTATAAGCAGGTGATTTTATGTGTATATATGTATATATGTAAGTATAAGTGCATGTGGAGATATGTATGTAGATATGTGGGCATGTGTTTCTCTGCAGGTGTATATGTGTAAATATGGGAATATACATATAGTTTTTGGTGTGGATGTGTGTGCAGGTGTATATAAGAACTCATAGGTATATAGTGAGATATAGGTATGTGGATATAGATAGGGGTTTAGGACATGTGTAGAAGTGTATATGAGTATGGATATATAAAAGATTGTAAAAGAAGGACCTAATTTTCTCCTAGTGACATTTTATCCAAATCTCTCCTCTAATATTCTCCAATTGGAAGTGAGTTTTAAATAGCACGGAGGTAAAGTTTAAATTGGTAATTTAATTTAAATTGAAATATACTACCCCATTATTGATGATAAAATTATTTAAATTGGAATAACCGTTGATAATTGGGTACTTAAAAACAATCACGAGTTTATTTAATGAACAAAAATCAAACGAATAGATGTCAACTTAACAATCAATAAGACAAAAGTTTAGAAAAAAAAGATTACTAAATATAAAATGGATTACTCTTTCAATGTACTGTCTATGAGTTTTTCCAATCGACTGTTTCATAGAAAATACCCAAAACTCCAACGAACTTCAAATAAAATTCTTCGTAGATTGTTTAGACATTTAGATTTACATCAAACCTTAACCCCTCCCAAATATGCCCTTTAAAGTAACGCGAATTAACAGCGTCTAAGAATTTGAATGAAACCTGTCCTCGTGGAATGTAATTTATTAGGGTTGCAGTAGCTTCTTCCTTTAATGTCGGTCTTCACCCCTTACCCATCTATATCTAGAGACAAGACGCGTTAGGCTTAAGCAACGTCTAGCCGACATACAGTGGGGTTAAGAATAAGGAATTGAAATGGTACACCTAACCCACTCATATCTTATCTTCTCTCCCACCTCACTTCCTCACTTCGTTAATTTTACATATGCTTGATGAGGTCCATCAAAAACGTGTGAATTTCTTTTCATTTTTCATTTCAACCTTTGGAAGTAAAGTCTGATGATCCAGAGCCCTGTTAAAGGGGTTGTGGTGAAATCAATTATTACATGTAACCTTAAAGTGGTCTGTTTTTATTCAAACATATCTGCTCTGAATTTTACATTGAGCTCTCTGGATATCATCCTCCTTGTGTCTACCCATGCGGATTACCTAGTTTTGCATAAACTATATATATATATATATATATATATATATATATATATATATAGATAGATAGATAGATAGATATAAGCGACAGTCTGTTTCATGCTAGACGCAATCGTCAGGTCACGAGTGCTGTTATTTTTCTCGGCTTTACTACGTTAATAAAAACACCGATTAAAATAAAAAAAAAAATAACGACAAGCAAAATAATTTAACCCAAATAAATAAACAAATAAATGACTTCCGGTAAAATAACTGCCAAAATAGACTACCCACAATGCACCACTGACTTGTATATATAAATAGTCGAGAAAAATAACAGCACTCGTGGCCTGACGATTGCGTCTAAGTGTTGGCTTCAATGTTCACTTTTATATTTACACACGCTCTATCTCTAATATTGAGCGCTTTATCCCATAAATATTGCGCACCTTAGGACTATATTTCTTATATATATATATATATATATATATATATATATATATATATATATATATATATATATATATATATATATATGATTCACACTTTCTGTGTTGCTTTTTTAGATTTTACCAGTGAATGGTCAAAAGTTCTCATGTCACTTCCAAATCAATGTGTCAGGAACCAAACAACAGAAAATTGATTTTCGAAAATGAATTAAAAGCCGTATCTTTTCAGCACCACCTTTTAGACTAAATGACAAAAGAAATAAAGTTACTATTTGTCGTCCATCAAACGATATAGGAATTCTATTACAGTGAGAAATAAATGAAGAAACCAAAGACCTTATTAAACATTCATCCATGCAATTAATCATTCGTTTATTTCATGTCAAATATTCTATTTATAATTAAAGAAAATAATTCCTAATCGTGATACTAGACATTTCCTTATAAGGAAATATTCGGCATTCATTAGCCGAACAGTCAGTGCGACTGTCGGTTGAAATTTATCAAATCTTTCTATTAGAACACCCTTCTAGAAAAAGAAGATTCTCAAGTCCAGTAGCTGTTGTCGCTCTTTCCAGTATTGATATTGGTTTCCTTCCAACCTTTTGTTTGAAGTAGTGTAGAAAGTCAGCATCTTCATTGTGACATTATTTTCTTTTCGAGTTACTATCCATTTTAGTTGTTGCTGCTATTGAAAGTCTGCAAGCGTAGTACCTCCTGTTATTTGTGATTATGTAGCGCCAGTTCACATGGTTCTAAGAAGGATGGTTCTCGGTAAGACCTACAAAATTCGTTCGCCGAAAGATATGTGTTAACCATTGATCTGAGGAAGCGGTTGCATATAGCTGACAGTTTAGATATTTCATGGTTTCGCGCCATACGTTAATATGAATGTCTCGATCTGACGAGGCTATTTAACAATATAACAAGATTTTACTTTAATTTTTTGGTTTGGTAGCAACATGCGGTGTTGGGAGAAACTAGCCCTAGCGCAGTCTATTCTATGTTCAGTTACCTTATCTCCTATATTATTGTTTTTAAAAATTATTACAAAACTCTCCAGCAATTACATAACTTTTCCTGTTATCCTCTACTTCTACTTGAGCCAGGTCAGGTCTAAAAATTGATCACTGCTGCCTAGTCTTCACTTTCCACTTTAAACAGTTTCCAAAAGCGTCTCTGCGTCCTTGTTGGTGATGGATTATTTCCCACCCTAAAACCCCATTCTCACAGAGGAGACGCTGCATTATAGCTATTTCCACGGAGCGTGTTCAGATGAACTACACTCTTTATGTCCATCAGTCTTAACCTTCACGAATATGACTCGTCATGGCCCAGACATTATAGCGGACCGCCTTCATTTCCTTCGTCTTCCTTTGGTGGGATGTAAGTTCCACTCGTGCAGCCTCTTCCTACGAACCGCAGCCTTGTGGACCCGAAACTCAAGAGGATGATTCCCCAATCATTACAATCTTAAGCTGATCAAGTCTCCAGTTAACCGCATATCCGCATAACACATATCCGCATAACATGTGCCCCTTACTATGTCACACTCTACTTCGAGGGGCCCTCGGGCCCTGTATAGGGAGAAAATCATTGTAATAAAAAATGATAATGTATTTGAAGTGTTTAGTATTTACTAATTCTACAACCAGAATTTTATGATGGATTCAGGGTACATGCCATCACTGCTTTTATTCTAGTTATCACCCGTTTCACACTCTACATGGTTAGGGAGGATTGTGAACCCCGAACAGGAGTAGAGGTTTATCCCCTGTTTCCTGTTTAGGATTGGGCTTCTGGCTTCTTTTAAATCCCATTTTAACACTATACTTCTAACTTCTGTTTGAACTCTGAATTATTTGTCACTTATCAAGTTTTTCTCAGCCCCCAATAAGAGTCGATAGGTTCGCCTATCGTCCGGTTCATACTCCTCCCCGTTTTTTTGGAAAAGGAGTAGAGGCTTATCCCTTGTTTCCTGTTAAGGATTGGCTTTCCGGTACCATCTAAAGTCCATTTACACACTGTAGTATTAAAGTATCCCACTGAAGTCTGAAATGTTTATTCAAGTATTAGAGTAATTATCTTTACTGCATAGCCATAAGAATTTCCTTCTTGCTCTTTCTTACATTAATACAACACCATTGATTAAGCCTCTACTCTGAGGTACTCTTGGGCCTTGTATTGGGTGAAGACTTGGTATGAAGGTTAAGACCACGGATATATAATTGGCCGACTAGTTCAAATTCTGAGTGAAGTAGCTGACCATAGAGCCGTTGAAGCATTACGTTACAAAACTTAACTTGATTATTGAACACGGTTGAATAGCATGAAGCCTATTGGTAGAGAAACTCAGTAGGCAGGGATATGAATGAGCGAAATTCAGCTGAAAGGGAAATCACATACAGCCCCTATGTATGTGGGTGCGCATATATATATATATATATATATATATATATATATATATATGAATAAAAACAGACCACGTTAAGGTTCCATTAACGTGGTCTGTTTTTATTCAAACATAACTGCTCTGTATTCTACATTGAGCTCTCCGGATATCATCCTCCTCGGGTCTACCCATACGGATTACCTAAGTTTGCATAAACTATATATATATATATATATATATGATTAATACACAATAAAATCCCAAATTGCTTCATATAGAGAATCAGTTTATTTCGACAGACGAAAATTTAATTCGTCAGTCTTATCAACTCCGGTATGGACTGAGTTCGTGTCGTGAGTTTTCCGACATGAACTCAGTCTATACCGGGGTTGATAAGACTGACGAATTATATTTTCGTCTGTCGAAATAAGCTTATGGTACATATGATGTGATGTGGGATTTTATCATGTATTCATTTTATAATCTGTAATAATAAATACATTGAGCTCTTTTTGTGAATCATTTTGATTATTTTATATTACTAGGGTCCACTTGGATTATATCCCATCTGATTTATTACCTTTATTATATATATATATATATATATATATATATATATATATATATATATATATATATATATAATAATAATAATAATAATAATAATTATATATATATATATATAACAGTTACAATGGACTGGTCATGTCTTGAGAATGCTAATGTACAGCCAGTTAGATCAGGGCTACAGGAATGTAGGACGCCCATGTCAAAGATACAAAGACAAGCTGAAAAGCAACTTGACAGTAGTTAATATACCACATAACTCCCTTGAGCGCTTAGCTCTGGAGCGGGTAGAATGGAGATCAACGTGTTTTAGTGGATTCAGCAATTTTCAATCTGATTGTCTGAATCATCTTCAAGAAGAGAATGCAAGATCTAAAAGGTCAGCCAATCTAACAGTGATCTTATCTCACAATTCTCACACCTGCTCCATATATGGCCTCTTTTGTAAATCACTAGCGGGTCTTAAATGCCACTTAAGATTATCGCATAAACTTTCATAACTGAATCAATAAGCTGGCAGATCTTCATACGTGGAAACCGACGGGAGAGTCCATTATATATATATATATATATATATATATATATATATATATATATATATATATATATCATTCCAGAAAATGCTTAATTACTTGTGCCCTGCTCTATCTTTACAAGTGTCAGATCAGATCGACAATGGAGGTTAGCGGCCATAGTCTTAGAGTTTAGGAGTAGTCTTATGCATCATTATAATTTAAAAAAAGCAATCAACATATCTGTCTTTAGTCATATTAGTCCTAAATGCCGGCTAGTTCCTCTATAAGCTTTCATCTCTTTTGTTAAATTTTAATTTTGCTACTATGTTTTCAGCTACGATGTTCTATCCTACATCTTCCGTTCATGACAACAAAGGAAAGGAAACAGCAACAAAAGATGACATTTCTCCAGTCATTTCACCTGGAATTCGCGTTTTTAATGTGCTTCTTATTGCTTAATTAACAGCGAATGCTACAACTTCAAATACCGTTTACAGCGTCGTCACTCCAGTTGACAGTGATATATAGTTAGTTCCGAGCGAGAAAGCTTCAATTAGTGGATCGCGATCTTTCTTTGGCTGCTCTGACCTGAGAAATTCGAAGCGCAGACGAATCGACACGTGAGCCGCGTTTCACAAGTTCTGAATTAATTTCCCCTCACAAAAGAATCAACGGTTTACATGTAACAATCGCCTTTTCTAAATAAGTAAATGTAAGTATAGTTAATTCAGCTATTATTGTATTATATATTGTAAATATATTTATATAAGTAAATATATTAATAGGCATTCATCCTGACAAAAGTTAAATTTTACACATGGTACCATTATTTATATTAAATATACTGTCATATTGAAAATACATAATAGAACGTATATATATATATATATATATATATATATATATATATATATATATATATATATATATATATATATACTATTGTGCAAAGTAATTGAAAAAAAAGCTTTAGTTTCCTGTCTTTCAAAATACGGTCAGGTTTAGACCCACTGGAGTGAAAAGGTGTAATCGATTTCTATTTTTTAATCAGATTAGGTCATTTGCACTGGTGTGCAGTAATAGGATTCTATTCTGGGGGTGTCTGATGAAATTTGCTTGACATTGGAAAATATTGCCTCGTCCATGATTGCATCAGATTTTTATCACGACCAGACACTATTGTCTCGAATGTCGATTAGTTGTCCTACGACCATTGTCTGCGATGGACGTCACTCCAAGAAGGCCTACGAAACGCTGCACGAACACACTGGCTAGCCTCATAAAAGTATTATAGCCTGGCCCGTAAACTCTCTTGGTTTAAATCCAATCAACCTGCAGGGAAAGACTGTGTGGAATGGACATACGCAGTGCTAAAATGTGCACTGGGGCATGTCTCATTGGAAAGATATGTAACAAAAGTAAATAATATTCCTTTTGTTTCAATTAATTTTCACAAAGGTATATATATATATATATATATATATATATATATATATATATATATATATATGATGTAAAGCCACAGAGCTGTGATACAGTGAAACAGTCTGTTTGTGGATAACAATATATATGCTCCTGAAAAATTTATTTCGGTTGAGCTCTCTGGGGAGGAAGTGTGAGTCTGTAAACAGTGACTATTACTGTTAATAGTGCAAGACTCTTCGGTAAATCGAATCGAGTTCTCTCAGTCACTGTGTGTTTATCTAAAAATAAATACACTTAAATTCGTCTTCATTCCTGCCATGCGCTAAAGGCTTAGCGGTAGCATCCCCGACTGATGCCAATTCAGCCGGGTTCCGATCTTAGCTAGAGGTAACCGGACGTCTAGCTATACTGATGAGCTGTGATAGAGCGAAACAGCTTATCTATCTATCTATCTATCTATATATATATATATATATAATGAATACCTCTGTTGTATTACATCGAGCACAGTTTTATTAACACCAGCACTATCCGATATTATATATATATATATATATATATATATATATATGTGTGTGTGTGTCTATGTGTGTGTGTGTGTGTGTGCGTGTATGTGCGTATGTGTGTGTGTGTGCGTAATATTCATTACGATTTTCTCGAGTTACAATGTTTGTTAGTCTCGAAAGATGTTGATTTTTGTCATTTTAGAAAAGGGGGTCCTCTTCCTAATATAAGCATAGTGTAACCTCGATCCCTGATTTTATGCCATGCTAAATACGGGATATCATTGGTCTGTGTCTCTATTTCATTGTAATATAATAAAATGTGTGCTAGACCACATTTTGTTTTCAATATATGATTGTTCTACAGCAGATAGACAAATAAATACTCTATGGGTTTAACGTAAATTAATGATGTTATAGTTTTATATTGCACTACAAAGCCTACCTATGTGATGGCAGTTTAATGAAAAATAATGGTGATTTATTGAATAAAGATAAAATTAATACAATTACTTTCTAAAAATATTGCGTCCCTTTAGGACGGACACAACAGTTCAAAAGTTTGAAGCCGCCCCTAGAATTAACATGGGATAAACTTGACAGAAAAGAAAAAAGAAAAACAAAAAGATCTCTTAGAATCATCGAAAAAAAATGCAATCTATTATCAAACTGATACTTTGAGAAACTTTTGCAACTAATGCCAAAAGTCTGTGCTGAAGTAATCAAGGCTAAAGGAAGATATTTTGACTTGAGCAAAATTTAATCATAAAAAGTTATTTCCTTTTTGTTCTAATAAAATTTTATAATAAAAAATCGTGTCTAATTTTTTAAACCACGTATAATAATTTTCTAATATTTAAAATACAAAACAACTACTTTTGGGGCCAATTTAAAAAATGATCAAGTGTAGTCTCAAACTTGTGATTTGTAGTTTACGTGAGAATAGTACTTCACAAATTCTTTTTCTTTTATTATCCGTGAATTGCTATACATACTTTGTCACAAATACTATTTATTTCTGTATCTGTATACAGATACAAACAGAAAGAGAGGAGGAAAGAGAGAGAGAGAGAGAGAAGGTAATAAAAAGAGAGAGAAGGAAAAAGAAAGAGAGAGAGAGAAGGTAATAGAAAGAGAGAGAAGGAAAAAGAAAGAGAGAGAGAAGGTAATAGAAAGAGAGAAGGAAAAAGAAAGAGAGAGAGAAGGTAAAAGAAAGAGAGGGATTATGTGGACATGGTCAGTGCCACAATTTTTGACTCTCTCTCATTCTTTTCTCTCTGTCTTTTTTCCCTCTCTCTCTCTTTCTTTTTCTCTCTTTCTTTCTTTTTTCTCTCTCTCTCTTTCTTTCTTTTCTCTTTCTTTCTTTTCTCTCTCTCTTTCTTTTCTCTCTCTCTCTTTCTTTCTTTTCTCTCTCTCTCTTTCTTTTCTCTCTCTCTTTTTCTTTCTTTTCTCTCTCTCTCTTTCTTTTCTCTCTCTCTCTTTCTTTTCTCTCTCTCTTTCTTCTTTTCTCTCTATCTTTCTTTATTCTCTCTTTCTTTCTTTTCTCTCTCTTTCTTTTTTCTCTCTTTCTTTCTTTTCCCTCTTTCTTTCTTTCTTTCTTTCTTTCTTTTCTCTCTCTCTCTTTTTTCTCTCTCTTTTTCTTTTTTTCTCTCTCTCTCTTTCTTTTCTCGCTCTCTTTCTTTTTTCTCTCTCTCTTTCTTTCTTTTCTCTCTCTCTCACTTTTTCTCTCTTTCTTTCTTTCTTTCTTTCTTTCTTTCTTTCTTTCTTTCTTTCTTTCTTTCTTTCTTTTCTCTCTCTATCTGTCCGACATTCAGAACACACATATTGCAAAAATAAATATATTGAAATTGATTCAAATGTTTTGAAATAGAAAATTTGTGAAAATATTCTGATCCACAAACACAGCCTATGACCTTTACCTTCAAATGATGTAGCCTCTGCCAAATTTCAGTTGACAAGGTACAAAAATGTTGTCTACAACTTGAAACAGGCATACACTACAGTTGGAAAATTTAAAACGCCCATCATTAGACTTAGTTATGGGATGAATTCGACAGAGGAGTGAAACCATTCCATCTAAAGAATGAAAAGGAACTCTTTGACTCATTGAAAAAAGAATGGAATCAATTATTAAACTGATACTTTGAGAAACTTTTGTAACGAATGTCGACAATCTGTACTACAGTAATCAAGGCTAAAGGAGGATATTTTGACGAGAGCAAAATTTAATCATCAAATGATTTTTTCTTTTTGTCATAATAAAATTATAAACTATGTATAATAATTTACTTTTATTTAAAGTACAAAACATTGCACACTACTTACATTATTCGGACTATTGTCTTCATCTTTGCTGTCACATTTCAGACTGCGTTTAGGCCATTGTACGCCCCGGCCTTCTTCACAAGGTCACATGGCACAGTGGATAAAGGTGTTGGTTAGATGCAGTGACAGGACCCAAAGAGTGTGAGTTCAATACCTGGTTAAGGCGGTGGAGAATTTTCAGAGGGGAATTAACGGGAGACAAATGATAACTGGCATCCATTAAACATGGCACGTCGAAGTAGAATAATCTACCCCAGTGAGCGAAATAAAGGGTTCAGTTCGATATTGCAACCACCTGAAGAAGGCCGGAGTTGATAACTGAAATCCATTAAAACATAGCACGTCGGACGAGAACAGTCTACCCCAGTGAGCGAAATGAAGGGTTCAGTTCGACATTCCAACCACTGAAGAAGGCCGGAGCGTACAACGGCCGAAACGTTGTAATAAATATGGCCACAAAGATGAGCAAAATAGTCCGAATAATGTAAATAATGTACATAATACCTCTTCTCAGAAATATAGACAAATTTCTTTTTAGTAATTAATATTTCTTAATATAAATGTTATTAAATTAAGAATATAGTCAATATGAAAGAAAACATTAATTGACTTATAGTTTGACCTTTAAAGTAAATATCCAGCTTTAACCATAAATAAATTTAACTAACAATGCCATATGTGGAATGACAGGAATAAATAGTACAACTAATTTCTCATGCTAAATCATTATACTAATTCCCCTAAATGGCGCCTCCCTAAACATGCCACCCAGGTCGGATCGCTCTTCCTGCCCCACTCTAAATCGGCCATGCCTTATGTCTTCAGGCGTGGCATGATGTCAAGAAAAATGAAAGCGAACAAATAGCAGCATTTGATTTCTCTGGCATTTGCGCCAACGTGGATAGGCCAATGCGCAGTGGCTTTGTTAAAATGTCGATTGAGTTATCGCGAAGTTCCGGCCAAGGATTTTTGAATAGCGGAAAAAGAATATAAAATGACAGAGGAAATCAAGAGGGGGAAAATAGAGAAAGAAAGAAAAAAACTAAATAAAAATAAATAAAATAAAAGATGGAAAAGAAAAAAAAAAACAACGAGGAAACTTGAAGTAGAATTAAAAACAGAAAAATTTGAATTGGAACTGAAATTTTTATTTGTTTTCTGCAAGTTGGAATTTCTTCTTTTTTTTTTTCTTCAAAAGAACCTGAAATTGAACGTGAAGAAGGGCAAGCAAAAAGGAGGACCAACAAATAGTAGTAGTAGTAGTAGTAGTAGAAGGCGAAGATGAAAACTTTTAATACTAGTACTACTATTACTTCTACAAGACCGGATATAATTATAAAAGACCTCAGAACAGCTCAGCAAAAGAATTTCACAAACTTTTAAAATAGAAAAACCTGAAAAAAATAATGGAAAGAATTTTGAATTTAAACGCAAATGGTATTCCAACAATATAAAAGAAGTTCTTCTTATTCTTCTTCTTGGCATTGTTTTTGTTGTTACTGTCCTGGGTATGATGATAAACTACATCCGCATTATGGGTAAGTCGATAAACTATCTTTAACAGCAAGGCCTGAGAAGCGTGGAACTACCTCTTAATTGCTGGTGTTCCCAGGTCCACGTTGACCCGAGGTGGTAGCATCATTTAGGTTCCCACCTATGTGCAAATAGTTAACCCTAATAATGGGGTCAAAACGTATAAAAAAAGTTTTTAATACCAGAATAAATATTTGTATAAAAATTATTACCAGTAATAAATTTTTGAAGAAAAATTATTACTAGCAATACAAAATTACCAGCAATACATTTTTGAAAAAAAAATAATACTACCAATACATTTTTGGAAAACATATTACCTGCAATAATAAATCTTGTCGGCATTAAATAACCCATTGTAGTTGATATGCCGTAAAACAAACCAAACCAATCTTCTTCTTCAGGACGTCGGGGATTATGGCCCTTCACAACTTTCTGTCCTTTGTATCCCTATAATAATACTGCTATCCATCTACACAAGCTCCTTACGTAGGTTACTCACTGCTTTCCTTTCTCTTTCTTGCCTTAGATATGTCCTCTGAGTGTCAAATTCTCCAAGCCTTCTTTCTTATGTTTCCTAGAGATTCCAACTGTATATTTTTGAGTTTGTGTATAAATATCCCTTTTGTTTCTATTTCCCTTAAAACTTCCTCATTACTCACATGTTCTTCTCATGATACTCTCATTATCCACATCTCTGTTGCCTTAATTTTCTTCATCATCTGTAAGGAGATTGTTCTGCATTTGCTGCCATATATTGCGTAACAGTTCCATATTCTTTGCTTTGTTTTTCAGAAGTAAAATGAATACTGCTACACACATTAAGAACTTGCCAGGAGACACTTTACTGTTGGAAGGAACAACGATTGTTCTCATGGGATCATTCAATATATTGGGAAACCTCTTTGTTTAAAAAGCAAATCTGAGAAACCAGAAGAAAAAAAAAGTAATAATAATAATAATAATAATAATAATAATAATAATAATAATAATGTTTTCTGGTAGATGTTGCAAATTCAATCGACAAAAACGAATCTTGGAAAAAAAGTTTCAGAAACTAAAAAAATAAACAGAGAGAGAGAGAGAGAGAGAGAGAGAGAGAGAGAGAGGAGAGGGAAGAGAGGGTGAAAGAGAGGGAGAGAGAGCACGTAATTACTTCCAGAGATTTTGGATTCCTGCCAAGAAGAATGGGCAAAATTTTCTAATGAAAAATTCTCGACCTTGTTCCATTCTAATGTGACATCGAATTTTGGCAATTATTCTGGCCATATTATGTTTGTTTTTTCTGTAATAATAAAAATCAAGTTTTACAAAAAAAAAAAAAAAAAAAAAAAATTAACTGCTGACCCAGTAACTTGTTTTATGGTCATAAAGAATCATGAAATTTCTAAGAAAATTATGGCGTTAATCACTTTCGATTTGAGGGTAAAATTAACAAAAGTAAAATTATCAAGGTGGTCCAAAAGTTTTGCTCAATCGTGGGAAAAGGAGGAGGTGGAGGGGAAGAAGAAGAAAAGAAGAAGAAGAAGAAGAAGAAGAGAGAGCGAGAGAGAGATGAGTAGAATGTGACGTCTCAAGACACCGAAATTTACTGTTGTTATTGGAGGCTACAGGAATTTTACCAAAAGGAGCAAGCATAATATTCAGTGGAAATTCCTAGAAGCCCTAAAATATAGGGATTGCAAAAAAAATAAATAAATAAAAAATAAATAAATAAATAAATACTCGTTAGTACATCTTCGATCTTGTGTAGATTTCTCTCCATACAGTGACTACAATCAATAAATTTTCTCTTTAATTCGATGCCATTACATATGTTTGTATCTTCGGCAAAAAAGAAAAAAAAAAGAAATTGCTATCTTTCAAAGTCACTGGAGAAATTCGTACTACACAAAGCAAATGCAAAACGGGACATTACTACTATTACTACTACTACTACTACTACTACTAAAACGACTAATAATAATATTAAAACAGATGAACATCAAGCATGGCATACATGACTTGATTGATTGAAAGTGTTAATATCGGAAAACGATATATAAATTTGGATATATCAAGAACAATTTTAAGAAAAAAAAAAACTATGACGAAGCGGAAATGCTTTTCATTTGACGTTTTTCGCCCATTTGGACTTTATCGGACTAAATGTTATGTTGACGTTAATGTGACTAAACATTCACACCAAGGAAACGATGGCAGAACGCTGACGATTTTAAAATTTAAATTTATTCTATTTAAATGTTTTTGTTTTGTTGGTATATATTCTAGTTAATTTCATTTAGTTTCTTTTTCTTTTTGTAATAATAATAATAATAATAATAATAATAATAATAATAATAATAATAATAATAATCCGGACTAATGCTTGTTAACTAGGAATTATCAACACATATACTAAAATATTGTGTTAGCCCAAAATGCAGATTTTGTGATAAATATCCACAAACAATTGATCATCTTGTATCAGGTTGCACGATATTTGCACCCACTGAATATAAAATCCGGCATGACAGAGTGGGCCAATATCTGCACTGGAAAATCTGCAACTTCTACGGGAAGGAAACTGAAAAAAAACTGGTATGATCCGGTTACGATTCAATGGGACTACACAATACACACTGACAGAACAATCAAAGCCAACCGCCCAGATATTGTTATTAGAGAACACAAACAAAAAAAGTGCCTCCTTATTGATATGGCAGTCCCTGCAGACTGCAATGTATCTTTGAAGATATTCAAAAAGCTGTCAAAATACATGGACCTTGAAATAGAAATCTCGAAAATGTGGCATATGGGAACATCAGTAATCCCTGTTGTAGTTGGAGCCCTAGGATTGGTTGGGAAAGATTCCAGTAGACTAATTGAAGGGATTCCTGGAAGTCTATGCCTCAAAGAGATACAAAAAATTGTTCTCACAAGTACAGCCTATACTTTACGAAGGGCTTTATATATGTAAATTTTTTTTTGTAAGTGGAAAGTGTCATGATACCATTTCTAACCTTAGGTCTCTGGAGGGGGCCCGGAACGAAATGTGTAAACGCCAGAAATCAAAGGAAATAATAATAATAATAATAATAATATTACACTTGTGACATAATTCTAGTCTTTTAGATTGTCGTTTAAATTTGATTGCATTTATTCACTGCACATTACGTTTATCTACCGAAAGAGATATGCATTTTAATTATAATTAAAATTATTACCCGACCAACTATACCAATAACCCTGATCTTTTAACTTGAAGTCTCTTGAAGTTTCAGGTTGAAACTTCAAGGCAGCTCGTAAAAACAAGCAGACCCAAAACAACAACAAAACAAAAACAAAACAATAACAATAATAATTTTAAAAAAAGAAAGAAAAATTACTGCCATATCAAAACTGCCTCCTTATTTTTATGACAGTTTCTGCAGACTGCAATGTATCTTTCAGGATCTTCAAAAAGCTATCAAAATTCAAGGACCTTGAAATCGAAATTTCAAAATTGCGGCACATAAAAACAATCGATGGTGTAGTTGGAGCCCTCGGAATGACTGGAAACGATTCTAATAAAGTAATTGAAGAAATTCGTGGTAGCCCAATGCCTTAAAGAGATACCAAAAATTGTATTAACAAGTATGAAGTGTTTTATCTATATAAAATACAAGTGTGTGTGTTTTTTTAAATTGTTCAGTGGAAAATATCATGATGCCATTTCTGATCTTAGGTCTCTGGGCGGGACCCGGAATGAAATGAGGGCACACCAGAAATCAAAGGAAATAATAATAATAATAATAATAATAATAATAATAATAATAATAATAATAATAATAAACCAAAGGTTTTATTCTTGCTGCACAGGATTAATATTTGCTAACCAGAAATTACCAAGCACACATCCTGAAAAACATTTTTAGCCCAAGATGCAGATTCAGAAATATGAGCAATGAGAAACAAGAGGCCATCTTGTATCAGGTTGCATGGTACTGACACCCATTGAATATAAAAATCGGTATGAAAGAGTCGGCCAATATCTGCACTGGCAAATATGCAACTTTTACACAAAGGAAACTGCAAGAAATTGATATGGACACCGCCGAGACCCGGTCACAGAGATAGGACCTGTAATGATTTTATGAGACTTTAAAATACACAATGAAAGCTAATCGCCCGGACATCATAATCAGAGACTGCAAAGGCAAAGTGGGCCTTCTTCTTGATATGGCTGTCCTTGCAGACTGCAATGTATCATTGAAAATCTTGTACAAGGACCTTGAAATCGAAATGTCAAAAATGTGCCTCGTGAGGACATCAACAACTCCAATTGTATTTACACCCCTCGGTTTGATTGGAAAAGGTTCCGATAGACACATTGAAGAGATTCCTGGTAGCCCAAGCCTTAAAGAAATACAAAACATTGTACTAACAAGTACAGATAACACATTAAAAAGGGCTTTATATATGCAAAATGTGGGCAATGTTAGACGTTTTTTTTCCCAAAAATTCTTAGTGGAAAATGTCATGAGGCCATTTCTGACTTTAGGTCTCTGGTTGGGAGGCGGAAAGAAATAAGTATACATCAGAAATCAAAGGAAATAATAATAATAACAACAACAACAACGATAACAACAACAACAACAACAACAATAATAATAATAATAATATTAATAATAATAATAATAATAATAAGAGAGAGGAAGTCTTTTTAATCTTTAGATTTTTAAATTTATATTTCTATAAATCTCTATATTTATATATAAAAGAAAACAAAAAATCCAGAACCCAACTCAAGAACAAAAGAATTAGGATGCTATATCTAAAAACAGGAATCCTTAAAACTATGCTATAAATAAAAATCTAACAAAGACATTGAGACTATACGTGTCCTGCAATAATGAGAATTTGGCAAGATTTACAATGACTCAGTCAGAAGCAATGATGATCAGACGACTTATATGTAAAACTGAAAAAATTACCAACTCATCAGTGAATACAGCGAGCTGGCCCCCAATAATACACAGATGGACAGGGCAGGAAGACTTATGCACTGAGAATAGTGCAAACAATGCCAATTCGATCATAAAGACAAATGATATCAAGCTAGCTAGAAACTGTCCAGGAAAACACGAATCGTAAGTTACTGGGTGATTTCGAAACACAAGGCCACCTTATCTAAGTGTAAACATTGGTTCTAATAATCTAATAAAAAGGGAAAACTATCAGGTCGTAGATATGAAGGTGGAGAAGAAATTAGATTAATAAAAAAAAACATTGCCCGGGAGCTGAGAAATATATGTAATATAAAGGTTAGAATCGTGCCTATAATAGTATGCTGGAATCGGGATTGAATGAGGTTACTGGAGAAACGTGCCCATGGTAGTGAGCCCATTTATAGATGGAATCGGGATTGGATTAGGTTACTGGAGAATTGTGCCTATAATTTTAAGTGCATTTGTAGCTGGAATCCTGATTGGATGAGTTTACTGGAGAATCGTGTCTATAATATTAAGCGCACTTGTAGCTGTAATCGGGATTGGATGACGTTACTGGAGAATCGTGCCTATAATTGTCTGCACACTTTTAGCTGGAATCGGGATTAGATGAGATTACTGGAGAATGATGCCTAAAAAAGTAAGCGCAGTTGTAGGTGGAATGGTGATTGGACGAGTTTACTGGATAATCGTGCCTATAATAGTAAGCGCACTTTTAGCTAGAATAGAGTTGGATGAGGTTACTGGAGAATCCTGCCTATAATAATAAGCGCAGTTTTCGCTGAAATCGGAATTGGATGAGGTTACTGGAGAATCGTGCCTATAGCAGTAAGCGCACTCGTAGCTAGAGTCGGTATTGGATGAGGTTACTAGAGAATCGTGTCTATAATAGTAAGCGCATTTGTACCTGGAATCGGGATTGGATGAGGTTATTGGAGAAGGTGCTGCATATTCGACGGGAATGGCTGTGCCTAGATCGCCAGCAATAGCTACCAAATAAAGAAAGTAAATATAACGTGAAACTGTGACAGGAGAATTTGAAAGAAAAATAAAGAATAAAACGGAAGCGAGATGATAAAGAACAAAAAATGAGAAAGAACACCCCTTTCACCATTGGATTGATCATTACCATTTTCATATCTTGGTAAAATTCTAATACTCCATTCGCAAGAAAGGAAGCGGAAACGATAACGTTAGCGTAGCTGTCCTCGATAAGAGGAATCAAGAAATGCTATTTGAGGTGAACACCTTTGAACTAAAATCGACCATTTTAACACGAAAGCTGCCACCATTGAATTCTCCCCTTCTGTTTTTACCCTTATTAAGGTTTTCTGGTTTGATAGCGAAATAATTTAAAATAAACCAAGAGAAAAGAAAATAAAAACAATCGGAAACAGAAAATTCTGATTGATGAGTTTTTTCTATTTTTATTTTTTTATTTTTGGCTTTTCTTGTCGTTCGTTTGAAATTGATCGCTTCTTGCAAATGCGGTGAAGAAATTCAACGAAGCATGAAGACAATTAGAAAGTTTGAACTGAGCAGAAAAAGGCAGATCCCAATGCTATTAACACTCTTCTGACCATGGGAATGAAATAGTTTTATTTTAAGGTTTACAACTTCCAGGTCTAAAAGAAAATTAGAAGTAATCGAAGAAAATAAACTCTAAAAGTGAAAGGAAATAAAAGAAAACCTCACATTTTGAGGTTTTTCTTCGAAGTTTTACCATTTTTTTTATTGCGTTCTTCCATTATCTTTCTTCCCAGCGAATTCTTACTTCTTCCATTCCTTTTTTTCTCTTTCCTTAATTCTTTGCGAACGTTACTTTTTTTCTTTATTAATTATTGTTTGTTAAAAAAAAAATACAGCCTCCTCTGATTTTATCTTCCATGTTTTCTTTTTCTTCCTTTCAACATAGACAAGCTTTACTTTTTCTTTCTTCCCTTCTTTCTTTTTTCTTTTTTTCTTTTATATATCTTTCCTTCTTTCATTCTTTCTTTTTATATCATTCTTTCTGTTTTTCTTTCTTTCTTATTTATATCTTTCCCTTTTTTCTTTGTTTCCTATATCTTTCTTTTTATTTCCTTCATTTTTATATCTTTCTTTTTTTTCTTTTCTTTTCTTTTCTTTTCTTTCTTTCTTTCTTTCTTTCTTTCTTTCTTTCGTTAAGAACCTTTCTTTCTTTCTTTCTTTTTTCTTTCTTTCTTTCTTTCTTTCTTTCTTTTATCCGTCTTATCGTTTTCTTTCTTTTTAGCTTTTTATCTTCTTTCTTTCTTTAACCTCCCTATATTTTAGTCTTGTTTTCCTTTTCTCTTTCTTTCTCTAAGAGCCATTCTTTCTTTCTTTCTTTCTTTCTTTCTCTCTTTCTTTCTTTCTTTAAGAGTCATTCTTTCTTTCTTTCTTTTTTTAAGAGCCATTCTTTCTTTCTTTCTTTCTTTCAAATAGAACCAGTTGCAGTGGGATTTTTTTTCGTTTTTTCTAGTACAATTCTTGGATTAAGGAATTTGTTTTGCGCTGTCGACTGGCAATTCAGAAAGTAGTGAAGAAGAAGAAACCAGAATAATGTCCCCCCCTACCCCCACACCTAACCTCGACATCAAATCTAAAATACAAAAGCTAAATTAGTTCCAAGACCGAAGGGAGGTTTTCAGAAAATGAAAAAGTCGAAGAGAAAACAATGTTCCGAAAGAAATAAAATTACAGTTAAAAAAATGAGAAAGGATGACAGAGAGAAAGAAAGAAAGAAATATGGACAAAATGAAAGAAAAGGTAAGAGAAGAGAGAAAGGATAGGAAAAGAAGATAGAAAGATGCTAATAAACAAAGAATAGGTAAGGGAAGGAAGAAAAAAGTGAAAAAGAGAGATGGACAAAAAGAAAGAATAGGTAAGGAAAGGAAGAAAAAAAAAAGAAAGAATAGGTAAGAGAAAAAGAAAGAAAGGAAGAAAGAGAGAAAGAAAGGATAGGAAAGAGAAGACAGAAAGATGGTAAGAAAAGAAAGAATAGTTAAGGGAAGAAAGAAAATAAAAAAGAGAGATGGACAAAAAGAAAGAATATGTAACGGGAGAAAGAAAGGGAAAGACGCGAAAAGAAAAAAGAAAGTAAGAACGAAATGGAAAGAGGCGAAGCGAAGAAAAAAAGAAAGAAAGAAAGAAACGAAGCGAAAAACAAATAAAGAAAGAAAGAAAGAAAGAGAAAGAAAAATTATAAAAAAGAAAGAATATGTAACGGAAGAAAGAAAGTAAGAAAGAATGACGGGCAAAAAGTAAGAACAGGTGAGAGAATAGAGAAAGAAAAAAAAGAAAGAGTAGGTAAGGGCATAAAGAGAAAAAGAAATAAATAAATAAACAAACAAACGATGAGAAAGAGAAGAGAGAAAGATGGTAAAAAGAAAGAATAGATAAGGGCATAAATAAAGAAAGAAAGAAAGAAAAAAGAAAGAAAG
>OZ010597.1:14762714-14782714 GCA_963932145.1 Acanthosepion lycidas
TATTAAAAGTATACAGATCTTTCAGATTACGGATTTTTACTTTTTGTTCACAACTCGGCCGATGGAGTCTACGGTCACCATTAGGTGTACTATCTATATGGCAAATATGGCTTCTTTTTTTTTTAATGTAAGCAAAATCGTTCGATCGGAATAAGACATTAAGCTTAGAGAACCGTATGCCTCACAACCAAACTTTGCTCTTTCACCAAACATCGTATGATTCGTTGGAGTCAAGAATACAAAAAAAAATGAACCAATTGTTTTGGGGTACATATGTCTATCTTTGTGACGGACGCGCAAACCGAAAGCATGTCTAGTTTTTTGATACTCGTGTAAACACTATGCCGTCCTGGGTATGATGATAAACTACTTTCACGTCCTGGGTATGACGATAACCTACATCCACGTCCTGGATAAGACAATAAACTACATCTGCGTCTTGAGTAAGACGATAAACTACATCCGCGTCTTGAGTAAGACGATAAACTACATCCGACAGCAAGGCCTCTGATCAGGAGGTTTTGAGTAGCGTGGAATCACTTCTTAATTGCTGGTGTTCATAGATCCACCCTGACCCGGGTTTGTAGCACCTGTTACGGTCCCAAATATGGGAAAACAGTTAACCCTCAAACCGGGATCAAAACAGTATAAAAGTATAAAAATAGTTTTTAATACCAGCAATAATTTTTTTGAGGAAACATTATTACCAGCAATACATTTTTGGAAAACAAAATATATTTCCAGCAATAAAAATCTTGTCGGCATTATTGTGGTTGGTATGCCGTAAAACCAAACAAAACAAGCAAGACCTATGTCTACATTTCTGACTTCCTTGCAAACCGGATATATATCTATCTTTTTTGACACTCATGCAAACCAAACCGATGTCTTTTTTTTTATATCGTGCGTGCAGATCGTACCTATGTTTACCTTTTTTGACGTTCAAGCAAACCAGAACTTTGTCGACCGTTTAACTTTTCATACAAACCGAACTCATGTCACCATTTTTGACGCTTACACAAACCGATAATGTCTACGTTTTTGACACTAGTACATAACTAGCCGATTTCTATAATTTTTGAGTATCACGGAAAGCAAGCCTCTTAGTGTAAACCAAATCTATGCCTTTCTTTTAAATTCTTGGACAAAAAAAACCCTGTATCTACCTTTTTGACTCTCGAGGAAAATTGAACCCATTTCTATTTTTTACGCGCATTAAAACCGAAATAATTCAACTCGTAATTACGTTCATTTTTTTTTTTAATCTCGTGGAAACTGAACCTGTGTCTAAACTTTTTGAAGCTCATGTAAACCAGAAACATGCGTTCCTTTTATATTCTTGTACAAATCAAACCTGGATCTAACTTTTTTGACGCTTATCTAAACCAGAAACGTGCAATTCTTTTACATTCATGTACAAACCGAACCTATGTATATATTTTTGACTCTCGTGCGAAACAAATATGTCTATTTTTTACCATCATATAAATCAAACATATATCTTTCTTTCTGACACTCATGCAATGAGCGGACCTATGTACAACTGTTTAACTCTTGCGCAAATCGTTGCCATAGTTACCTCTCTCTCGTTTATCAATACAACAGAATTCAGCATTAAATAACCTAGAAAATTTGCTATGACGTAAAACAAAGCTAAGAACCCTTTCCGTAATCGACCTTTGAATTATGCCCGAAGCCAGTACTTGTTAATCGTTACATCAAGCTGTAGAAAATTGGTAATTATCTGCCTTTAGAAACGAATCTCTGTCGGTAGTGGAGAATTAATGATTAAATGGGGAATTCTGCAAATTTTAACCTATCAATTATTTTTACAATTATCAAAAATTAGTCTGGAAATATGAATTAAGAAAAAAATAAAAAAAACGAACTGGATCGCCATTGCTCAGAAATTAATACAAGACTTAGTAAGAGATAAAACCATTGTGTATACAATGGAAATCAATTACAAATGATATACTCATTATTAGAAATGTTATTTTTTCTGTGAAAAAGAATTGTAAAAACATTGTTTCGGAATACATTGAAAATCATGAAGAAAAGTATCGTCAGTTGTCAGAATAGGGATCTTATATATAGAATGTAAAACTGTTGGTAAAGATTATACGATGGAAGGGTACTGAAAATCAGGAAGAAAGATATTGTCAATGGGCTGGAATTAATGATAATATTACTGACATAACGGGGCTATTTTATTTTGACTGTAAACGTATTTATAATAATTTTAGTTACAAATACTTATAAATCTGTATCGTCAGCGGCCAGTATTTAACACAAAAGTTAATGACAAAATACAATTAATAGTTGTTTAAGGCTTAAATACATTTTGAATTTTACTATAGGATTACTTGTAAATCTGTATTATCAGCGGCCAGTATTTCATGCAAGTATTAATTACAGTATAGAATTAATATTTGTCTAATGTAAATACATTTTGAATGATTTTACTATTGGATTATTTGTAAATCTGTATCGTCAGCGGCCAGTATTTAACTCAAGAATTAATGACAAAATACAATTAATATTTGTCTAATGTAAATACATTTTGAATGATTTTACTATATATATATATATATATAGTGCTAGCGGTTGTTTATCCAAATGCATTGTATGTTATTTTACTATAGAAATTGAAGAGGAACGGAAATCTTATTGCCAACGAATAAAAATAAGCCTTACATTAAAAAAAAAAAACGTCCGCAATACGTATATTATAAATGAGTTACGGATGATTTTATTGTGGCAATATATTGCAAATACATACCGATAAGAAATGCGTTTAAATTAATTTTACTAGACAGGGAAATGAAATTTTCCACAGCATTTTATTGATTTTAAATATTAACAAATAACATCTTCAATGTGATTTCCATCATTTGTGATGCAAAGGTTGATGCGCTTTGCAAGATTCAATGTGAACTCGATGCAATAACTTCAAATTGACGTCAATTTTAGCACATTCAATCTTTATGCGTTCAATCAAGTGCTTTCCATCTGTGATTTTCATTGAGTACACCTTCTCCTGTGGCATTCCCAGAAAAAGAACGCAATTATTTCTTCTTTCGACAAAATCATGTTTAATGGTAATATATATATATATATATATATATATATATATATATATATATTGTTAATGAGATTTCCTGTGTGTCCAAACTTTAAGGACAACCTGACTAAATATACTGAAAACAATCAATGTAAATACAATGCCGAGCAAAAATCATCAGCCACCTTAAACTATTTAAAAAAAAAAAAAAAAATTAGAAAACCTCCATGCCCGTAAAAAAAAGGTGTCACAAGGAAGGTTTTTGCCTTTACGACGGTTTTTCATTGGAGACTCTTTTACCTTCTCGACAATATATTTTCTTTTAAATTGAAATGTTGATTGGAATTTTAATAAAACCTAAATATATGAGAGTGAATAAATAAATTTCATCTTTCTAGAGAATTAAAAACAAGAAGTATTAAGTCAATTTTTTTATTTGATTGTTTATTTACAATAAAATTTTATATTTACAATATTACTAGTGGGGATACCCGTCGGTGCTCGGAAGATCTCTAAATAATAGTTTATTATTGACAATTTATTGATATTTTATATATTATTATGCCCTATATATATATATATATATATATATATATATATATATATATATATATATAGATAGATAGATAGATAAAAATATGCGAACCAACTAATGCAATGCATCTGATTTATCAATTTATAAAGAAATAAATATGAAAACAATTTTTTATTCATAAATTTATAAACGTTTACTAAATTATAAGACATATGAATCAACTATAATGAAATGTTTATTATTTACCGTTTTATAAAGTTCGAATCGGTTGGCAATTAGTCGAAATATTGACAAATATTCGAAAAAACACAATTCGCTAGCAGCGTCAATTGAATTAGTCAATGGGCTTTTTAGAAAAAAATAATTTAAATTCTCTTTTCGAAATTATATTTTTCCATAAAAAGTGTAGGAAGCTGGGTAACCTATAATTGCTGGGCTCTCAGGCCTGGAATGTCTATTTAAAAAGAAAATTTATAATGTCGGGAAATAAAATGGTGAATAATAAATACAGTAGATTGCCTCATATGCGGAATCCCTCATATCCGTAATTCCTCATATCCGGAATCCCTCTTATCCGTAATTCCTCATATCCGGAATCCCTCATATCCGGACATCATTTTTATATGTACATTTAAAGAATTTGGGTAATATGCAACTGATTTGAGATTTCTGTTTTTCAGGAAATTTACTTTGGATAATTGCTTATGCTTATTTAACCCTAATGGCTTGTATTGGTGCAAAAGATAATGGGAACAAGAGGAAAAGAACAACCTTGGAACTATCGCAAAAAGTGGAAATTTTAAACAGAGTAGACGCTGCTGAAAGTTCATTCTAACTAATGGCTGAGTTCAATATAGGAAAGTCAACATTGTTCCAACGAAACTGGTCTCCAGCATTCGCACTGTCACGATGTACAAGAAAATAATTAAAAAAAAATGATTGTGAACTGTGATGGTCCAAGTTCCTTTGTACCACGGTGATGGTCCAAGGTTAGAACCAATGAAAGAATAATACGAACATAGGTATGGAATACAAAGATATATTACAACAGAAATATAATACAAAGAAGTAGAAGTACTAGTAATGACTATCAGATTTGGTTAGAGTGAACTATGTTGTCTCGACGAGTATCACTATTCCAATGTCCTTACAATATGCTCTCAATTATCTCTCCTCGTCTTACAATATCCTCATACCTCTTGAGAGACGCAGTATTTATAATGTCAGGAATAGTCCATTATTATTATGGGTAAGTTCCCATAAAATGAACAAACCTGGACTGAAATTGAAAAAGCTATTGAAAAGGTTGTTCAGTTTTATGGGAAGTAAACCAGCATTCAGCTATGACGATTGCAATAATATTAGCAATGTTAAAATGTGTCTTTTGTTAAAAAAAATTCAAGAGCAAAAGCAAAATGAAATACGGAAAAGTGTTGAGAATGACATTAGAAGACAAAGAATCATTATGCAACAGCGATTAAAAAATCGTCGTTATATTAGTTTTGCATACCTAGCAGACTTAATTTAATGAATTTTCATTAACATTACATCATTTATTTCTTTTCCCTTAAAATCAATTCCGTTATATTTCGCTCACCATTAGCTTATTTTGTTTACTATAAAATATTGAAAATAAATATTAAAGCTGATTTCTGTTCTTTTATTTTAATCTAAATATAACCCCTCATACCCGGACATTGTAACCAATTCCTTCATATCCGGAAACCCTCATACCCGGACTTTGTAACCAATTCCTTCATATCCGGAACCCCTCATATCCGGACTTTGTAACCAATTCCTCATATCGGGAACGCCTCATATCCGGAATTTGTAACCAATTCCTTCATATCCGGAACCGCTCATATCAGGACTTTCTAACCAATTCCTTCATATCTGGAACCCCTCATATCCGGACTTTCTAACCAATTCCTCATATCCGGAACCCCTCGTATCCGGAATTTGTAACCAATTCCTTCATATCCGGAACCCCTCATATCCGGACTTTGTAACCAATTCCTCATATCCGGAACGCCTCATATCCGGATTTTTTAACCAATTCCTTCATATCCGGAACCGCTCATATCAGGACTTTGTAACCAATTCCTTCATATCTGGAACCCCTCATATCCGGACTTTGTAACCAATTCCTAATATCCGAACCCCTCATATCCGGATTTGCAACCAATTCCTTCATATCCGGAACACCTCATATCCGGAATTTGTAACCAATTCCTCATATCTGGAACCCCTCATAACCGGACTTTGTAACCAATTCCTAATATCCGGAACCCCTCATATCCGTAATTTGTAAGCAATTCCTTCATATCCAGAACCCCTCATATCCGGACTTTGTAACCAATTCCTTATATCCGGAAGCCCTCATATCCGAACTTTGTAACCAATTCCTTCATATCCGGAACCCCTCATATCCGGACTTTGAAACCAATTCCTCATATCCGGTACCTCTCATATCCGGAATTTGTAACCAATTCCTTCATATCCGGAACCGCTCATATCAGGACTTTGTAACCAATTCCTTCATATCCGGAACACATCATATCCGGACTTTGTAACCAATTACTTCATATCCGAAACCCCTCATATCCGGAATTTGTAACCAATTCCCTCATATCCGGAACCGCTCATAGCCGGTCTTTGCAACCAATTCCTTCATACCCGGAACCCCGCATATCCGGATTTTGTAACCAATTCCTTCATATCCGGAACCCCTCATATCCGGACTTTGCATCGAATTCCTCATATCCGGAATCCCTCATATCCGGGCTTTGTAACCAATTCCTTCATATCTGGAATCCCTCATATCTGGATGTTCTAACCAATTCCTTCATATCCGGAACCACTCATATCTGAACTTTTTAAGTAATTCCTTCATATCCGGAAACCCTCATATCCGGATTTTGTAACTAATTCTTTCATATCCGGAATCCCTCATATCCGGCCTTTGTAACCAATTCCTTCATATGCGTAACCACTCATATCCGGACTTTGCAACCAATTCCTTCATATCCCGAACCCCGCATATCCGGATTTTGTAACCAATTCCTTCATATCCGGAACCCCTCATATCCGGACTTTGCAACCAATTCTTCATATCCGGAATCCCTCATATCCGGAATCCCTCATATCCGGACTTTGCAACCAATTCCTTCATATCCGGAAACCCTCATATCTGGACTTTGTAACCAATTTCTTCATATCCGGAACCCCTCATATCCGGACTTGGTAACCAATTCCTCATCTCCGGAATCCTTCATATCCGGACTTTGTAACCAATTCCTTCATATCCGGAATCCCTCATATCCGGACGTTGTAACCAATTCCTTCATATCCGGAAGGCCTTTTTAGCCCGGTTGTCAGGGATTCTACTGTATTGATTTTTAGTCAGTTCACATATTTTGATAATTTTGTAGATTTTTATAAATTTTTCAATATAAAATTTTCCTATAAAATCTATTCTTTTAATAAATGATGAATATTAAATCTTTATAAAATAGTAAATAATAAATATCACATTGTACTTGGTTCACATATTTTTATAATCTTATAAATAAACTTTGCCGAGGGAGTCTCGGTAGTACTGTAATTCCTCATATATAATACACACTCTTAAACTTGTGCTGAAAGCTTGATAAAATGCTTCTACTCACGCATAATACGCACCCCTTGTTTGGTAATCAAACCCTATAAATTGTACCTCTCCAATTTCATTACGGCCATTTCCTACTTTTATTAAAAATGGTTTTAAACATAGAATAATATTATTCTAATTTAGTTTTATGATGGTTCTTATTTTAGTTTACGTTTAAGTATTGTTAGATATGATTGCATTTGACATCCTTTTGGGGGTCGCAATCGCTGAATGTTAGTGTCAAATTGTCATATAATTTTGATTATTATCTTTTAGAAAAAAATAAAGCCTATTATACATGGGGAATTACGGTATATAGTAATAGCAGTTTCAATAGAAAATCTATGCTTAGAAATAACGTTTTTTGAGATTTATTAGTGGATTATTTTTCATTCGCTATGTCGAAGAATTTTTCATATTTATTTTTTTTATATTTTATTGCAGGGATTTTCAGTGAGGACAGAAGTTGCAAGTATAGGCCTCATCAAAAAATATATTGCGTGTTTCTTTTGTTTTTGGTTATACAAGGCCCGAGAGCCACTCGAGATAAATAGTTACGTTTGGAGGACATTTGTGTGTATAGGAGTGGAAGATACCGGTTAAGCATGGCCTTGAACAGGGCAGTGGTTCGGGGGATGAAGCGGATCGAGTATGATCACTAATGTTAAGCAACGTCGAGCATGGTCATTACCGAGATGGGTGGTCTTCCGGGAATACGAGATTCTGTAAACTTGGATGTGAGGGTGATGAAATGAATAATTGCTCGAAATTATTAATCGGAGAGCAGAGTTTGTACTCATATTGGGTTCGTTATATTCATAAATGTCATTGGTAAAGGTGTGCATCAAACTCTTAATCCCTGGTTTGCGTGGTACTGTAGATTTTATTAGATTTTATTGATTTTATTAGATCTTATTAGGTTTTATGAGATTTTATTAGGTTTTATTAGATTTTATTAGGTTTTATTGATTTTGTAAGGTTTTATTAGGTTTTATTGGTTTTATTAGGTTTTATTGATTTTATTAGATTTTATTAGGTTTTATTAGATTTTATTAGATTTTATTGATTTTATTAGATTTTATTAGATTTTATTAGGTTTTATTAGATTTTATTAGGTTTTATTAGATTTTATTGATTTTGTAAGGTTCTATTGATTTTATTAGCTTTTATTGATTTTATTAGGTTTTATTGATTTTGTAAGGTTTTATTAGGTTTTATTGGTTTTATTAGGTTTTATTGATTTTATTAGATTTTATTAGGTTTTATTAGATTTTATTAGATTTTATTAGGTTTTATTGATTTTATTAGCTTTTATTGATTTTATTAGATTTTATTAGATTTTATTAGGTTTTATTAGATTTTATTAGGTTTTATTAGATTTTATTGATTTTGTAAGGTTCTATTGATTTTATTAGCTTTTATTGATTTTATTAGATTTTATTGATTTTATTAGATTTTATTAGATTTTATTAGGTTTTATTAGATTTTATTAGGTTTTATTAGATTTTATTGATTTTGTAAGGTTCTATTGATTTTATTAGCTTTTATTGATTTTATTAGATTTTATTAGATTTTATTAGGTTTTATTGATTTTGCAAGGTTTTATTAGGTTTTATTGATTTTATTAGCTTTTATTAGCTTTTATTAGCTTTTATTAGATTTTATTAGGTTTTATTAAATTTTATTAGGTTTTGTTAGATTTTATTAGATCTTATTAAGTTTTATTGATTTTGCAAGGTTTTATTAGGTTTTATTGATTTTATTAGGTTTTATTAGATTTTATTGGATCTTATTAGGTTTTATTAGATTTTATTAGATGTTATTGATTTTATCAGATTTTACTAGATTTTATCAGGTTTAATTAGATTTTATTATGTTTTATTGATTTTTTGTTTCTATTAGATTTTATTATGTTTTATTGATTTTATTAGATTTTATTGATTTCATTAGATTATATTAATTTTTATTGATTTTATTACGTTTTATTACATTTTATTAGATTTTATAAGATTTTATTGATTTTATTGATTTTATTCTTTTATTAGATTTTATTGATTTTATTGATTTTTTGTTTTATTAGGTTATATTGATTTATTAGGTTCTACTGATTTTATTAGGTTTTATTAAATTTTGTTCGATTTTATTAGGTTTTATTAGATTTTATTGATTTCATTAGTTTTTATTGTTTTATTAGATTTTATTATATTTTATTGACTTTTTCTTTCATTAGATTTTATTAGGCTATATTGATTTTATTAGGTTTTATTGATTCTATTAGATTTTATTAGGTTTTATTAAATTTGATTGGATTTTACTAGATTTATTGATTTTATTAGATTTTAGTAGAATTTATTCCGTTTTATTAGATTTTATTATGCAAGTACTGTAATAAATGTGGGTATGTAATGATTATAATTATGCAAGTAAACATTTCTACACAAAAATAGTGTAAAACAATGGAGGGTTGGAATTTTTCTGAGTTCAAGTGTATTAATATCAATTTTATTGTATAAATATGGACTTCTATAATAAAATCAGACATAATGTATATTGGCAATGACTTTTATTATCGGATTCCATTAAAATCTCTACGGAATATCAGCAATTAAGAAATCATACAGGCCTTATTAATAAAGAGTATTATACGCTTTTTATTATTATTCAGTCGATTTCTCGACATAAATCATTGTTACTTTAAATTTCTTCTATTTAACCAACTATAAAAGGTCGTAATTAATTTGTCACCTCTCGCTAAATGTTCGACTGCGTAATTTTTGTGGATTCAATGAATTATCCCCCATTATCCAGTTATTTTCTTTTTCTTCAGAATTGTAACTTAGCGGCGAAAAGTCTTGCCATAACCAGAAGAGTGTACGAATTAATGGCAATAAGACTTCAAACAAATGCGTGAACCTCTCGGATCAGATCGGACAATAGATCAAGTAAATGAACATCCGTAATTGATACAGATGTCAAATCGAGCCCTGGAATGACGAGCTAACATGAAACTTCTGTCGCCTGCTGTGGCTATTTTATCATCACTTTCCTCTAGTTCGCAAGAAGCGCGAGGCTTTTACAAAACCGACGCCATTGTCTTCTGTAGGCGCGAAAATTAAATAAGTCACAATAAAATATATTTATTAGCGCTGGGACAATGCTTAAATGATAGAAAGAAAATTAAATTGAAAAAATGCGGGAGGGCAAGATTGGAATTGCTATAATTTATCGATCTAATGCAATGCAAAAGAAGTGAATAGGATACTTTTTGTCTTCTGTATTGCCTTAAAAAGAGGCGGAACAATGCAAGTAAGACAAAACAACAAAAAATCAATTTCTACATTTATATACATATATATATATATATATATATATATATATATATATATATATATATATATATACATATATATATATATATATGTGTGTGTGTATATATATATATATGAAACATTTCTCAGAGTTAACCTGTAGAAAAAAACAATATTTAATAATGTAAAAGACAATAGGAAAACTGTAATAGTTACCAACGCGTTTCGTCCGATGTCGACTTTTTCAAAGCAAAAACGGAATGAAATTTATTAAACAACGTTACTAATAATAACAAAACGCAACAACAAAAACAATATTTCCACACGTGACAGTAACTGAAGTAATTTTCAGTTAATAGTATGAAAATAGCGTTCTCTAAATTCTTCCACTTGCTAAGGACATTTTGCTTTTTGTTATTATTAGTTATTTTGTTTAATAAATCTCATTTCGTTTTTGCTTTGAAAAAGTCCACTTCGCACGACTGAAGAGCTCTTAGCTGTTAAGTCCAGCGTTCTTTGTGGCCCCTCCTTTAAGTCGTGACATGAGACGACGTGAAATAACACTTTTTGATGACACCTCCCTATCATTTTAGAAATTTCTAGGGTACATTTACCTTATTGAGAGTTTTGGGGTGAGAGTTTTCTTTTTAGCATTACTTAAACTGCTTTTACGGCCCATCTTTTTACTAAATTCTTACGCTTTTCTAATAATTTAGCACTCTCAAATCACCGTGTTGATAACAAATATGGCCCCAGTTTGTTTACATTGCGCAGATCAGGTCGAAAGTGATTGTGCAGGTCAGTGTTGCCAACATTGTGTGAAAATTTTGTGTGAATTGATTGGACGGTTTATGAAATATTATAAAAAAAGTTATCTCGATAATAATTTGGCACGCAGTGTATATATGTATGTATGTGTGTGTGTGTGTGTGTGCGCGTGTGTGTGTGTGTGCGCGCGCGGTACATATATACAGGGTGCGATGGATAAATTGCCGTCTAAATTACGCAAATATGAAAATAACACTGGCATCTCATTTTAACAGATATATTTACCAAAATTCCCAAAAATATATCCTGAAATACTGAAAAGTAAATTTATTCAATAAAATCGCGATTGGCTTCAACCACGGCCTCCAGACAACATTGGAATCTCCTGCATCTCTTTTGAACAGTCTCCCTGTTTAAGTTGGTGAATGCTGCCATAATACTTGTCTTCAGTTCATGTTTGGTTTTACAAAGAATTTTGTTGGTATCTTGCTCATCTGCGCCCCACACATAATTATCAAAGAAGTTGCAGTCTGCAGAATTAGTTAGCCAGATAGAAGGGGCGATGTGGTTGCAGAACAGCCATGACTGCTTGTATGGCATGTTGCAGTCCTGTTGCCAAACGTAGGGTCTCTCAGAAACCATCCACTTGACCCAAGGCAGCAGTACCTCGTCTAGGCATTTGATGTAGTCCTCCGTGTTGAGTCTGAGGCCCTCGCCGAAAAATTCGGGAGTTCTTTTCTTCTCAGAGTGAGTTTTCCGACCTGCCGTACATTCGTAATCACCAATAGATTCATCCAACTCTTTCCGAATCCTCTGCATTGTCCTCAGATTGACACTCAAACACTTTGAAATGTTTGTATTGGGGCTTGCGGCGCGAATGCCAAACAGTACGGTATGATGCTTTTAAATTTCTGGCGGAGTGAATTGCGTCATGATGCGCTTTTTCTCACAGACGGTGCCAAACTGACCATACTATAATGTGCAGTCGAAATGAAGAACAAACAAAGCGCATGCGCGAAATTAAAAATGTAAAATGTACCCATCACATCTTGTATATATATCTATTTTTATGATTTCACACTAAGCAAGGCAACTATGCCAGTAAAACGTGAGGGGCTACTGAGAGTGAAGGAGAAGGACATGACTTTAGAAGAAATAGGAAATTCAATCCTAAACATAAGACAATGGTTAAACTTCTACTCTTGTTAAAAAGGCGAGGAAGAAGTGTGAACAGGATGATAGGCGAACACATAGACACACACGCATATGCATTTTATATATATATATATATATATAATGTCATCCACAGACAGACTGTTTCGCTGTATCACAGATCATCAGTGCGGCTAGACATCCGGTTACCTCTAGCTAGGATCGAAACCCGACTGAATTGGTATCAGGCGGATATTCTACCACTAAGCTGTCGGCGCACGGTTGGGATGAATGTGGATTTTTGGCGTATTTATTTTAGGAAACACGACCGTGACCGACAGTGACTCAATTCGGCTTGCGAAGAGTCTCGCTATATAGCTATAATAGTCACTGTTTACAAACCCATACCTCAGCCCAAGAGTGCTCAACTGGAATTAATTCAGGAGCTAATATATATATATATATATATATATATATATATAAAGATATAAAGATATGCTTTGTGGTGCAAACTTTTATGACCGCCATGTAAAGAAAGGACTTTATTACCACTCATGATGATAAAAGTAAAATCAGAACTGCCTCAGGTAACAAGTCCTTTCTTCATTTGTGGTTGACTAACTAAGTCTGTCTCCATTTTATTGCTTTTAGAATAAAAAGGGTTAATTTGCATCCAGGAGAGAAAATTGAAGAGGCTTTTACTACCGATTTTATATGTAAGCTCTCTTATAGTCTTGCGAAATATTATCAATTATGGAGTAATACAAGGGGCTTACTTTCCTATTTTGATAGGATTCATTTCGTCTGTTATGCTACACTTATTCGTGAGCGCAGTCGTTCCCGCCTTGTGGCTAAACATCAAAATAAGTTGCAGCATATACCTTATAAAAAAGGGGTGTTCTGCTAATCCTGTTATTGGTCGGAATGTTCTGAATCTTTCTTCCTATCAGTTGTCCTCACTAGAATTATCGATCTCTCGCATAGATTGAATTTTTTGTTCCCCACTCGCATATTAAGCGAGAAGTTGATTCAGAATTTGAGGTTTTTGTTTGCTAAGCTTCAAGCTGAATCTGTTAGCAAGGTCAGTGACCTTAAAGCAAGGTTAAACAATATAGCACATTCTTTTGCAGGTACTCCTGTTTCTCAGAATGAATCAGAGTGGAACAGTGAACAATAAACAAAGGTAATCAAAGCACTTCGTAATAATAAATCTTTGGTGATTACCAAACCTGATAAAGGCTCTGGTGTTTTCTTTCTTGATTATCAAGATTATGTTAACAATTTTGACTATTTTGGGAGATTTGTCCAGTTAGGCCAAATAGATAAATTTGATTCTACATTATCTATTGAGGCTAAGTTCCAAAAACGTCTAGTTAAGTTGGTCAACAGTGCGAAATTGCCCACTGATATTTCTAATTTAATTAGACCCTTGGGTGTCATTCGTCCCCGTCTCTATGGTTTACCTGAAACTCATAAAGTAGGGTTCCATTGAGACCTATCCTGTCTATGGTAGGGTCTTCCCAACATGGCGTGGCTAAATGCCTTTCCACCATATTACAAGTTTGGGAACAGTATAACTCTGCTTGTATTAAAGATTCGTTCGAATTTCTGATTTTATGCACCGTTAGTCGTTGGATAAATTTGTGTGTTCCTACGACATATCCAGCCTATTTACCTGCGATTCACTTGCTGAGACTATCAATATATGTGCTGATGATCTATATCGTAGTCAATTGTCTCCTGTTATTCATGAGGACGTTTTCGTCGAACTGATGAAATTTGCCACGATGTCAGATGAATTTAGTTTCAACGGCGTCATGTATAAGCAAGTTGACGGTGTTTCGATGGGTTCCACCTTAGGACCCATTTTAGCAAACATCTTTATTAAATTCCACGAAGGGAGTATGTTATTGAAACCTAATGAACCTGACGTTTACATCCGTTACGTTGATGACACCTTTTGTCTCTTTGATAACAAGATTGAAGCAGACCATTTTCTTTCTTCCTTTAATAATATGCATCCAGTATTTAAAATTTACACAAGAAAAGGAGATTGATTCTTCTCTTCCCTTTCTTGATACTTTGGTTAGTAGATCTTTGTCGAGTTTTGTTACATCTGTTTATCGTAAAGCGACATTTACTGGTTTATATAACCGTTGGGATTCCTTTTGTTCCGTAAAGCCGTAAAATTAATCTAATTAAAACCATTAACTATAGGGCTTTAATAATCTGTTCTAAGATTAAGTTGGATGATGAACTCATGTTTATTAACACTACTCTCTATAACAATGCCTATTCGTTGGGCATTGTTCAATCAATAATTAAGAATAAAATTGCTGAATTCATTAAAGTGAAACACCGTTAACAATTGTAGAAAATATTCAGTAGATTTAAGTGATATCACTAAAATCTCGATTCTCGCCAAACATAGGTTCACACAGACATCAAATCATTTTGTGTAAAAGTTGGTTCACAGGAGCTTCAACTTCAAATTTACGCATTAATATTTATTAACCACTCAGCAACGTTATCTCAAACGCGGTTCCTATGAAATTTTGATGACTCATGATTAACAATATTTCCCTGCTAAAAATAGAAATTAAAAATTGAGAAATATATTTTTTATACAATGAACTTCTGAAATTAGTAAATTGATGTTAACTTCTTGTGATTCGATATTTTCCTATAAATTGCGTAACGTAAATTAATAATTTTATTTTTTCAGTATTTCTTAACCAGGGATGTAAACAATGTTGAATTTCTCGCATCCTGGAACTAACTTATTAATTGAATTTTCAAGTCTAATTATATCTTTTAAGAAAATTAATGTATCACAAAATTCATACTAGTGAGATATATAAACGAAGCGAAATGTAGCTGTTGTACAAGTATGGTCAACTGATAGCTTTGCCTGTAACTGTAATTACACAACACATTAACACACATACATAACAACGAAATCGGAAATTTTCGCATAAAGTATTTCATTACATATTTTTATTCATATTAATACAATTCACATCTTTCGTGTTGTAAATAGAAAAATATTTTCTGTTGAACTATACTTGCAAGGCACTTGTTTCATTCAACTTGAAAGAAGAACAATATATTTTAAACTCAATTAATAGATTATTTAAATTTGTAGAACAATGTTTGAAGATTATATCTTTTCTTCGCTTTTCACACACTTTTCCCTCTGCGAGCACACACACAAACACACACACACATACAATCAATTTTCAATTAGTATGGTTAAATTGAAGTATGTTTTACCGCACTTATAGGGTATTATGTATAAACTAATCGAAATTTGATATATAAAAATTTTAGCGCATTAATCGATAACGAATTAATCGAATAAACATTAATCTAGGGATGTCTGTATATCGAGTATGCTTTTTGCCACCAGCACTCACTGCGCACTATTTCATATATATATATATATATATATATATATATATATATAACGAAAATGACAAGTTCATCATTAAATCGTAGCTGTAGATCGGAAGCTCATGACGTATTGAAATAATGTTCATATATATATATATATATATATATATATATATATATATATATATATATATATATATATATTCCAAGATCATTTTCCAACTTATTCAAAATGATCTTCACCCACTCTAATTTTCTAACTTTCTGTCCTGGAGTAACAAGGTGCCTCACACATTTCATGTACGATTTCATTTTCAAGTATTTTTTCACTGCTCTTTGGACTGTCATAGCTGAAACTCCTCTCTCAAGTGCCAAACGTCTTATTAATTGAGTTGGATCTTTTCTAATTGATCTCTTTAACTCTAAGTTGAAATGATGATCCTTTTTCCTGCTGGTAAGTTATTATCATGTAAGACTTTTTTTAACTGATTAGTAGTTATTAGTAGTACTTTCGTTATGAAAATTGGTTCCCGAAAACGGAAATTACTTGTGACTCAACCTAATAGAATTATTTAAATACTTTGGAAGTAAAGAGAATTAATAAAATTACATATGTCTACCGTAGCGTATTAAAATGAATAGGCAGATATACAGACGCATATTGACTTACAGGGAGGTATAGTAATGACTGGCCGCTGGTATCCGAGTACAGTTGTCTGATGAGGCGAATAGCCAAATCCTGCTGCAGGAACCTGTGTTACGGTTTTTTGTGTATCTATATATATATAACTAGTGAGCCAATCCAAATGACTCAACTTCCTTTATAGTCTACCAATAGAAGCTTAACCAATCAGAAGCCGCAGAACATTGTATTCGTCGTGTATAAAGGCGGTCATCTTTGTTTAACCTACCGGAAGGACCAGCGCTAACTTGACAGCCGAAGAGGATAGAAGGAAGAACTACGCTCTGATAAGATATCCACTGCGAACCTGAACTACGCTTTCCTACTGTCTCCGAAATATTCACTGCCAACCTCTGGATTCTATACTCGAAGACGACCGTCATGAAAATGTCTAACAACCTGTTCAGGCAAATTTGTATTTCTTAATAATTTACGTAGCTCACAACAATACTGAACGAACCGTAGTTATACTTGTTGAGAGTGAGTTCATCATTTATCACGATCACGAATTTGAAGACGGGCAGCACGATTTGCAGTGACCGAATGTTTGAGCCTATTGTCCTTCGTACAAACTTAATTCCCTCAGAAGGCTTTAGCCGAAACATGGTATCGTTTTCAGACACTTCCCAATGCTGTCGAAAATTTGGATCGCCACCCTAGGCTGACAATATCAATAAATCAATTATCAGATCGATAATTCGAACGCAGTACTAGATTGGCGGTTAGGTTTAATCATTTAATCTAACACTGTTAGATGTTAAATTGTTAGATGTAATCGAAAGTTTTGATCTAATAGTTTCTTTTCTTACATTTCCCTCTATGGATCTCTCTTCCAGGTTCTTTGATTTCAATTACGGTCATCAAAAATTTAAATGCAACCGCAATCGCCATATTTTATCTTCTTGAAACCTGTTTTTTGTTTTTATTGACTTTTCTCTTCGATCACGTTTATTTTTTTTTTTGGTTTTCTTCATTCTCGGTAACGGTTTGTTTTGGGATGAAAATGATTGAAAAAAAAATGTTTAAAAAAATAAAAGAACAGAAAAGAAAGGAAAATCTTTCGGCGACAGGAAGTGCGCCACGGATCGTAGCTTCAAGACAAAACAACATGAAATGAGAATAGGCGAAATATTTGTTAGCGTAAATATAAACCAGTGTTCCAAACAGTGGGGCTTGTGGCCAAAATTTTAATTAAAATTATCCATCACAAACTGAATTTTATCGAGTTGTCTATACAAATCCGATCCGATGATCGAATCAATCAATTCTTTCTGTCGCCCTTGCCAGCTATACACCGATGTGAATTATTCGCTTCCTTAGCAATTGATTGCAACAATAGCCGTGTACATGTGCAGAAATATCTGTGGCAACCAGGAAATTGCTAAGTAAGGAGATAGATCGATAGGTACAAATAAATCGATTAGAAGAGATATTTACTGAATTTCTTTTGTCCGAAGTAAAGAGGCAAATTTCGCCGTTTCTCAAAGTAGGGAGGGCATGGATATCAGTATTATTGCCTTTAATCTGGCCTAAACCTTTAGGTATTAAAATCCTTCATCGAAAATTAGATTTTGGCGCTACAGAATCACAACGAACCTTAATAAGAAATCACTTGAACACTTTCAACAACATGAGGAAATAATCAAGGTATTGGTCTTCCACTCAACCTGAAACAAAAGTTTAGGAAGGAAACTCTCATTTGTTATGGAAATATCGATATCAGTGATCGCGAGAAGTTTGATGTAATGCAAAAAAAATTGTTATCGGGAGACTCCTATTATAATTATGTCCGTCCTTCTTTTCGTCAGTTCGCCCGACCCTTATGTCCTGCCTATACATTTAAATAGTGGCCTATTACGTTTTGATCGCATGGAAATAGGGGAAAAGAAACTATTTAGTTTCAGTGAAAAAAATGAAATAAAGAAGACAGGAAGTTTATCATAAGACGGTATAATTTAGCAACTTAAAATTTAAGGCAAATATACAGAAGCATTGTAATTTATTATGTTGGTGCAAAAATAATGACGTTATAATGTCGTTTTTTGACGTTAAAAATACGTCAAAAAACGACATTATTACGTCATTATTTTTGCACCAACCTAATACTTTGGAGTTATATAGTTGTTTATTAAAATGCATATGTATAAATGATATATGTAATAGTTAGCAGCTAATACACACACACACACACACACACACACACACACACACACACACACACACACATATATATATATATATATATATTATATTATATTATATTATATTATATTATATATATATATATATATATATATATATATATATACACATACATACATATATATATATATATATATATATATATATATATATATATATATATATATATATATATATATATATTATCCCTCCATTAGTTCGTTAATTAGCAATAATCAACTTTTTTCGTAAAAAAAAGAATCCCAAGTTACTGAAAATCTGCTCTGAATCGAAAAATTCAAATAAATGCAATAAAACTAAGATCTTATTTAATTAGAAAAGCTTTTAATTGCTTTTGTTAATAAAATATATCATGGATACTTAATATTAATTAGTTAGATTTATTTTGAGTAATATTTAACAGATAGCAAATATGTGTATACGGTTACTTAATTAAGTAGTTAGCTTATTTTTGTTATTTTTTTTATCTATTTTTTAGATTAGACCATTGGATAATTTTTGTCGATAAATCGTGAAACGGGGAAATAACTTCAAATAAATTGTACGAGTTAATTTTTCAATGGCTGGTTTCGTAAAAGTAAATTAATGTAAATGAGTGGGGATAGAATTTATGTATGTATGTATGTCCGTGCATGTGCGTGTGAGTACATTTCCTACATCTATATGTAGATGCGTGTACGTACATATATGTATAGGAAATTTTTGTGGGATTTTCATTTGATTAAGAATATTAGGTAAATGTAGATTGAAACATTTATCTGATAGTAAGAATATCGAATAATTTTTATTTAGAAACGTTACTATTAGTGATAAGTTAGACTAATTTGGGGGGAAGCGTAAGTGCTAGTATATGATAGATTTGTGCTGGGTACGCGTGCAGGGTTAGTTGAGAATTAGTATTGTTATGGGTTTAGTATTTAAAACCTATAAAAGATTTGGATTAAATTATGCAAAAAAGAGCCCATCTTACTGAGTTAGGAATCCAGGGGAAGTAGCTCGAGCCTAAACGGATAAAGTAAAAAGACAACAGTATATAGGAAAGAGGAGCATGAAAATCCTTTTTTCATTAGCTGACACTGACTGACGTATGTCACTGTCGAGGTGTGTAGCACGACGCTTTCAAGGAGGTGGCCTTATTCGTCTGGAGTCAAGTCGAGGTTGCTTTTTGAGCCGATATGATGCAAAAACCTAAATCGGAGATGAAGTTAGTGAAGACCACACTTGATGTATCTAAAATGTATTATGCA
>OZ010597.1:14787714-14945214 GCA_963932145.1 Acanthosepion lycidas
GTAATGAAGGAAAGCGTGAAGAAAGGATTGTTGTCAACAACAGGAACAAATGGCAAATTGGATATATCAAAATCAAGCAAGTACAAAAATTTAAATATCTGGGAAGCATTTTATCAGAGGACGGAAAGTAAATGCCACCGAAATCCAAAGGCACATTGGGAGGCCTTCCAAAAATTAAGCAAAGTATTAAGAAAAAAGCACAATTTTGTAAAAAACAAAGAAAACAGTACTAGACTTTTACGTGATAGGAATATTCCTATATGACAGTGAATGCTAGACAATCTCACACATGAATAAGAGACGAAGCAACAGAAGCCTGGTTCTACAGAAGGATGTTGGGAATGTTATGGATTGAACAGGTGAGCAAGGAAGAAGTTTTAGAGAAAATGGAAACAAAATGGACACTTTGAATTCACATCAGAACTAGACAGTTGAAGTTTCTAAGGCACATTAAGAGGAAAGAGGGTTTGGAAAATATAACACTCACAGGATGTATTGAAGACAAGAGGGAAGGAGGAAAACATCGTATAACCTACTCAGTGAGATTGTGTAAATGTAAGACAGAAAAAAGGTTTAGGAGGGATACCAAAAAATAATATTTACTAAGCGCGAACGAGGACAGGTAACTGTGGATGGACAGAATTGTTAATATCGTGAAGAGACATGGTACAAAGAAGAAGACAAAGAAGAAGATGACGAAGTAAAAGATGATGAATGTGAAGAAGTCGAAGACGAAGAAGAAGACGAAGAAGAAGGAGAAGAAGACTACGAAGAAGAAGACGACGACGACGACGAAGAAGAAGAAGAAGAAGACGAAGAAGAAGATGACGAAGTAAAAGATGATGATGAAGAAGTCGAAGACAAAGAAGAAGACGAAGAAGAAGGAGAAGACGACTACGAAGAAGATGACGACGACGACGACGACGACGAAGAAGAAGAAGAAGAAGAAGAAGAAGAAGAAGATGACGAAGTAAAAGATGATGATGATAAAGAAGTCGAAGACGAAGAAGACGAAGAAGAAGGAGAAGACGACTACGAAGAAGACGACGACGACGAAGAAGAAGAAGACGAAGAAGAAGATGAAGAAGTAAAAGATGATGATGAAGAAGTCGAAGACGAAGAAGAAGACGAAGAAGAGGGAGAAGAAGACTACGAACAAGACGACGACGACGACGACGACGACGACGAAAAAGAAGAAGAAGAAAGATTATGTTAGATGCATTGAATAGATCAATCATTCTAAAACATTAACTTCTGATTAGTATAGATTTAATTTTAATTTTGGTTGTTTACATTCTCTGAGAAGAAAATGCATTGAAAGTGCACTGATCTCACAGTCCTTAACAGTGAATCTAAGACCAAGCACATGCGTTATTCCATCGATCATTGCAAAGACAATTCGTATACTGCACAGTGCAGTATACGAATTGGCAGAGACAAGAACATTGACCTAATTGGAGTCAGCTGATTTAAAAATCTACAGACCCCAACCCCTCTAATATGCATGTATATGTGTGCATGCAAAGAGTAATATCTGTAAAGCGTGACTCAAACACTATCGAGGAATCAGGTGTGACTCAGATTAATAAAATTAGAAGTAAGTCTACCTCCTATTCCTCTCAAAAAGACAAAAGGCAAATCTCATGTCCTAAATTCCGCAGTAACCAAAACCCAAATAAGTTAAAGAAACCGCCCGGACCATGTTACCATTGGCATGATGAAAATGGCATTGGATGAAATTCTGTCCAGTTAAGAACAAAAAATATTGCAAAAATTGCAATAAAAGTGGGCATACGTTAACTTCGTGCTGGTACGCCAACAGAACGAGAAAACCCCAAAATAAAATTAGGCAAGCTCAATCTGACAATATTGTCGATAGGAATTTAAGAAAATATTTAACAGTGGATATTTTCAATAAGTCCATTAAATTCCAGCTTGACTCGGGCTCTGATCTTTCAACCATTAACTGGCGTACTTGGCGAATATTGAACCAGCCGACCTTATTAAAAACGGATAAAACAGCAAAATCCGTAACTGGCGAAAATATTAACATTTTAAGCGAGGTAATACTTACAGTAACACTAAATGGAGTTACCAAAAAGATCCAAGCCTACGTATTAAAAACGTCAGACAACTTATTTGGAACTGATTGGATAGAAAAATTCAATCTTTGGGATTGCCCAATGAGTACATTTTGTCGCAAGATACACAGTACAACGTCCAATTGGGTTAATCTAAAAAAGGAACTCAAACAACAATTTCCCCATGTTTTTTCTGACGGCCTTGGGAAATGTACTAAAATGAAAGCTAAGTTCAAGGTGAAGGACGGTGCACAACCGGTATTCAAAAAGAAACGGAATGTCCCTTTCGCTGCTCTAGAGCAAATCAATAAAGAGTTAGATAGACTCGAACAAGCAGGTATTCTGTCAAAAACAGATTTCAGCGAGTGGGCAGCACCTACGGTCTACGTAAAAAAGAAGTCCAATCAAATACGAGTATGCGCAGATTTTTCCACGGGGTTAAACGATGCCTTGCAAGATCACCACTATCCTCTCCCAAGCCCTGTAGAAATTTTCAATAAACTCAATGTTGGAAAATTTTTTTCTAAAATCGACCTCTCGGACGCATACCTTCAGATAGAAGTGGAAGAAGAAAGTTCCAAATTGCTCTGCATAAACACCCATAGAGGGTTGTACAAATACAACATGCTGGCTTTTGGAGTAAAGGTTGCACCTGCAATTTTCCAGCAGGTCATGGACGCCATGCTGGGCGATCTTGACTCCGCAACAGCCTATTTGGATGAGATACTAGTTACTAGTAAAACTACGTCAGAGCACCGGAAACATATAATAAACGTATTCGAAAAGATACAAGAATACGGATTTACGGTTAAGGAGGCAAAGTGTGACTTTTTCTTACCAGAGATTAAATACTTAGGAATCATCATAAATAAGGATGGTCGTCGGCCGGATCCAGAAAGAGCCAACGCGATCAGAAACATGCCGGCCCCAGATAACGTTCAAGCGTTACAAAGCTTCCTCGGTCTAGCTAACTTTTACCAAGGGTTCATTAAGAACATGCAAAATTTGAGAGGGCCTCTAAACCAACTTTTAAAAAAGGAAAAACCATGGTCATGGACCCCGGAATGCCAAGATGCATTCGAGAAGATCAAGAAAACTTACTTCAGACCTCTCCCTCACACATTTCGACCCTAGTCTCGACGTCATAGTCGCAAGTGATGCAAGCTCGTACGGCATTGGTGCTTGCATATTAGATAAACTGCCAGACGGTTCGCGAAAAGCTGTGGCTCACGCATCAAGATCTCTACTTCGAGCTGAGAAACAATAAATCCGAAGAGGAAAAAGTATTAACAGTTTTATTTTTTTCTCTCCTTTTCAAAAAAGAATACTCTTTGGAAGGGGGTATTGTGAGACCGGAAACTACCTACACAATAGACTCTTCCAGGCCTATATTAAGTAGGCGACATAGCACTCTACAAGAGTGATAGAGACTGACAGAGAGTGACAGTGAGAGTCTCGTACGACTACCAGTGTTGGACACTAACTTATAGTAAGCTCTGCTTACACTATCTCTGTAACCTGTTGTTAATATATCTTTCTTACATCTAATCCGTGTTCCGTGTTTTACTTCTGTGGGTCCAACTTTGGCACCCACATCACTATATATATATATATATATATATATATATATATATATATATATATATATATATAGATAGATAGATAGATAGATAGATAGATAGATAGATAATAATATTAAACCCGTAAGTGGAAAGGATAATCGAAGTGTTTTTTTATGATATAAAATATTAAAAAGATATATCTGTAGAGAGCTCAATGTATAGACTATAGAGCAATATCATTTAGGTCAAAGAAAAGCTTATCACATCACGAAAGTACGGTAATATATCATGATTTATTTCGACCAGTAAGTCTTATCAGACCGAAAATGTAAATGGTATAGATTTACAAACAATGGTTCAAATTATCCCGCCAAAATTATTTTTTAAAAAAAGAAAGAAAGAAAGAAAGAATATACCATTTACATCTTGATTCTGATGGGACTTATGGTCGAAATAAATCCTGATCTATTACCGTATTTTCGTGATGGGTTAAGCTTATATATATATATATATATATATATATATATATATATATATATATATATATATATATATATATATATATGAGTTAAAGATAAAATTCAGAACAATCGACAGAATGATAAAATAAAAGAATAAATAGGAAACGTATATTAATCTACCATGTTTCCCTTTCATGAAAGCTTCGTCAGAGATTGAGAAAAAACAGAAAGAAACACTGGTTTTTCTTTGGTATGTTTCTTAAATACACATAGAATTGTCTACGGTTTTAAGACATCTGACCCGTTTCTGACCAATGAAAACTGATCCAAACATACTTTTAAATACCAGTGTTTCTGTCTTTTTGTCTGTTTTCTCCCAGTCTCTGACGAATCATTAATAAAAGTGAAACATGTTAGATTAATATACGTTTTCTATTTGTTCATTTATTTTAACATTCTGTCGGATTCCGGTCCATATTTGATCAGCATTTGAACTTTAACTCATATATATATATATATATATATATATATATATATATATATATATATATATATATATATATATATATATATACATATATATATATATATATATATATATATATTGTGATATACGGTTTCCTATTTGTTACTATTTTATATTATCTGGAACCTTTTTATTAGATGAAGCCTTGACAACTGGTATTATTTTCTGACCATTTTTTCTATAATTTTAATATTAATTGCTTTTTATCTAGCAATATTATTAACTTGAATATGTTTATTACACGAGTTACTGTTCACCATTATTATTTTTGACTAGTATTTCATTCGTTTTTGTTTTATTTTTTGTTTAGATTTTTCATCTTAATTTCAATTGCTTTTTTGTTGAGTGTTAGTGTTAATATTATTTTTAATGTTTTTATTAGATGGTGTATTATAATTGTTATTATTTTATATTATAATATTTTATATTATTATATTTCATATTTTTTATATTATGTTATATATTATATTTTATATAGAAATATTTTATATTATAATTATTATTATTATTATATAATTATTATTAGATGACATATAATATGTTCAATGTTATTATTAGATGACGTATTATCACGATTATTTATTTCCGTCATCCCAATAAATATTGAGAGGTAAAATTATGATTGGATTAAGCTCGGATAATGACAGGCTGACATTGAGAGAGTAAGACGAAGCTAACACGGTGGATATGTAGATGAAGAGAAAAGATGGAAAGAGTGACATTTCTTTTGTACAAAGGGAAGAAATTAAGTCAATTAAATTTAATTTAAAAAGACAGGTGGATAAGGAAGGCGGAGCGCGTTTGTTATCAAATGACTGTCGCGCGGTTTGACACGGTCGTCTGCTGCAATCAAATTATGGTGGTTTTGAAATGGATTTTATTGCCCCCAAATGTATGACAGCAAAATAGTAAACTTATTTTTATGTGCTGTTATGAAAATCAACTCGAAAGGGAAAGCCATAATTTGTACTGTAGAAAGATGGCTCGGATGTTCGCAATTATATCTCCATAACTAAATACATAAGAATGGCAAGCGTAGTGGCTACTGGAAGGGAACATGGAATCAGCAAGCCGGGTTCAAATACTGGCGTAGTTTAACGAATTTACGTTTCTGCTAATGACCTTAAGAAAGGCATGAACGCATCTATTCTCCTTCAAACTATGGATAGACTGGGCATATAGTCTTATATGGCAGCCAAATTCGGAGAAGAAAAATTCGAATAATTACAAATTGTGGAGAAGGCAACACAAAACCACAACATTATCATTTCTATGAATTCTTGTAAGCAGATAATAAAGAGACACGGTAATAATTTATATAAATAAATCGCAGTGTACGTGTGTCCATCCGTTTTTCGATATCGGCGAAACCAAAACAACCTGAAGTAAAAGGTAAAAATTTAAAAAAGTAAAAATATCTAACAGAGTGAAAGGTTTAAAAAAAAAACATTTCTTTATTAAAGGCCGAACTTTATGTTGTCGAGTAAAGAGTACGCCACCGGGTGACTATGGACTCATCCAATACTATAAAAAGTCCCGTGGCATAAGGTTGTGGCGAGTTAAATCTCTGTCAGTCCTAGTCTTGAGGCAAGATAAGATAAGACAAGACATCTGTTGGAGTTGGAATTAGGCAGTTTGCTGTCTGGCTTATGACTGACAAAACTTCTGTCTTCAGGCAGAGGATGATAAGAATTCTGTCTTAGGGCGAACTGTGATTTAATCGGGGTTTTATCTTTGGGCAGAGACCTGTCTCAGAAAAATAGACAAGTTGGATTTAGGCAGTTTTCTGTCTGCCTTACGACTGACAAGACCAATGTCTGAGGGTGACTCAGCCCGGGCTCTGTCATCGGATAGGGACTCGGCTGAGAAAAAACAAACAAGTAATGTACCCCAGCCCACTTTCGCGGAGGTTGGGTAAATTTTATCTTAGTGGGGGGATGACTGAGTATATACCAGTCGTGATGGAGTCAGTTTTCATACTAACTATACAGACTTTACGGCAATAGCCTAAGCATTACTTATACTTTAACGAATTACATTATATCAGGTACGAATGTGTGTTAAAAAATAACCTTACAATAGAAAGTTTGGCTTGGTTTGGTTTGGTTTGTTTTACGGCATATCAACACCTCAATGGGTTATTTAATGCCAACAAAATTTTTATTGATGATAATATGTTTTTCTTCAAAAATCTATTTCTGGGAATATTGTTTCCTTGAAGAAAACTATAGCTGGTTATATTTCCTTCAAAGAATGTATAGCTGTATTGATGGTATTTTTAAAAAAATATTGCAGATAATAATTTCCCCTCAAAAATTATTGCTAGTAATAATTTTTTTATTACTAAGTATTTCTGGTATTAAAAACTATTTTTACACAAATCTGGGTGTTAACTATTCGCCCATAGCTGAGACCCTAACAGGTGTTACCACTCCGGGTCAGGGTGGACCTGGGAACACCAGCAATTAAGAGGTGGTTCCACGCTCATCAAAACGTCCTAAATTTGCTGCTGGACGTAGTTTATTGTCATACCCAGGACGGTACAATAGGAAGTTATTATATTTGGCGACGTAGAAGTCGAGCACAATCTTCGAGATAAAAACACAACAATATAACTGGAGTTATAATAATTGAGGACAAGTAAGTAGAAGTCAAGCGCAGTTTAACAAGTACCATGATGTTATAATAGTGCGCGACCATATTTTCGAAATTCATACGTGTGCAACAGAAGTTACAAGAATTTCAGCCATGTTGGTTTAAAAAATAAAAAAAATCTTGCAGATATGAAGAAAATTTTGGCTTCACTAGTTGAAATTCAATGACAACAACAGAAGAAACAGCAACAAAATGTCCAACACACAATGGGCTTAGATAGGCTAACTTTGGAAATAGAAGTATGATGGCGTATAACTTGGCCCTACCTGTTCCTGATAAGTGATTAAGAGCCTTTTTGGAAGTTTATTGCCAAGCTGAGTAGATAAAAGCCGAAATTTCTCAAAAATTGGGGGTTTCCAGTTTGATTTTCTTATTTGGGCATTGCCGTCACAAGGTACAAAAATCGCTCTAATTTAAGTTTGGATAAAGATTAGAGATTGGTTGAGGGCTTGTTGGAAGCGTATGCTTAAGGTCAATTTAATGCCAGGATAAAAGTTTCATTTGTATAAAAAGTTGAAGATTAGGGCTGTATAACATCAAAAAAGACAGAGATGGGTTCAGACAGAGCAGAACAGAATCATGTTAAATAAAATCAAAAACTTTCTTTAAAACACGGATCCGAGAAACTGTTATTCAGCAAAAGACCTCTAAAAAGACCTCTAAAAAACTTTACAGTATGAAGTCATGCTAAAGTTCCATGAGTTTCAAAATAACAATTTAGTGTATACCAAGAAATATATCTTCAACAAGGCTGGCATACCACATCTTCGGCAAATTGAACAGCCGAGAATGCGAGCATATGGTATGGTCTGTGGAACTATATTCTGTACAGTACTTTTTTGGCTGACACTGAGTTAAAAGATTGGCTAAGTTTGGGGTCAGAACTTTCAAGGAGTCTTGATATGAAATCAGTGAGCTGATCAGCAGGAGAGATTTTCCTGGATACAAAATTGCAAGTAATTTCTAATGTCCTTGTTGTTTGCCTCCAAACATTCTTTAGACAGATTGCTGAGACCATGACCATCATTGAAACGAATCAGTTCTACAGAATGGTGTAAAGTTCCATGATTAATTCTTACCCATGGAAAGTTGTCACATAAATTGAAAGCAGGTGAGTCAAAGAGATCTTTGAATTTTTTCAACTCGACTTTATGCGATGAAGATATAACTGGGAAGATTGTCGATAACTGACAATGGAGAATAAGGTTATCATTGTGTTTCTGATCAGCTAATTTTTCTACGGCTTTAATCAATTCTTTAGAAAAAGTTCGCTTTCTTTTGGTCCATCAGTTGAAATCCCACCTTTCCCATCAGCTGTATTGACTCCGTCAAGATAAAGTGCTTTTTCCTGGTGAATGGTCTTAAGAACGTGATTCTTGGATTTACCAATTTTTATCCACTGCTGGTAGTCAATGAGACAATGGTACAGAACCTTCAGGAACCATGTTTTACTTTTGATATAAGATTGTGTTATAGTTATGTTTATTTGATCAGATGTTGTGAAATGTGTTTGAGTTAAACTTTGATGAGTCTTGAAATCTCCACTCTTTGTTTTGTTATCGCCTTCTTCATCAACCAACTCTTCATACAAATGATTGACTTGAACGAGGAAGGTTTTGAAAATTCTGAAAAGGTTTAAACAATACACCTTTGGTATTGGTAACTTACAGTGTATAGATGTTTTGAGTATCTGATGAATTAGAGCAAGAAAATTGTTGCATTTCGAGTAAAATCGAACCAATTCTCGCCCAATTTTGGGTGGAAATTAGCAAAGATAATGAAAATTTTTATGTTTCCAACTATTTTGATTGTATTCTGCGGCAATTCGTGGCTAATATCCTAGCTGTGATCCCAAAGTAGTAATATTACAACCATTTTCATCCATTTCGAGCCTAACTTTTACTTCTAGCATATACACACAAAGTTAAACAATTCGATAAATTTATGGTCTCTGAAATAAACTTTGTTCCTGCATTAAAGAAGAAAGGGATAAGAGTCACATGGCAAACTGAAAATATTCTAAATGCGCTTAGCCTGAAGTTTTAAAAAAAGTATATGCTTTGGTATGTGAATCTTGGCCGTTTTTTTTTGTTTTTTTTTAAATATTTGCCCTTTTTTGACCCCCCACCACCAAAAAAGAAATAGTGCAATTTCGTGAAAAATCGGATATATTCTCAACACATTTTGTAGCAATTCTGATTTTACTTTGTAAAAATCTTAATGAATTCATTATGAATCAAAGATATTTTTCCAATCAGAATTCAATTATATGGTTATTCAAAATTAGAAAAAGGATACTAGCTGTATTTCCTCAGCTAACTATAACCGATTTTATCCCATTCCCTTATCAAGGTGATGTAGCATTTAAAAATATCTGGTCAGAATATGGCCAAGAAATAGATAAGATTTTATTCAGATTTCCATAAATAACATAAAATCATTTCTAGATATGCTAAAGTCATTTTTTTTTGGTTTTCTTCAGAAATTTAATGTAGATTTATTTTATAAACAAAATTTTAAGTATGAAATAACATGATTTTTTGCTAATTTCAACTTCTGGTCCCACTGTGCGACAGCTGCTACATTTGCAAAAACAAACAAAAGTTGTTGGAAGTTGTTTTGAAGGAAAATTATTCTCTTATGCCAGACGTCGTGCAAAACACAGTATTAGAATTAGTATACAACCCTGATGAAGGACTGGCTTTTGCTGAGTATTTTCGCAAACATGAAGGAATATTTAGTCATGAGTGTATTTGCTAGGAAGAAGATAAAAAAAGTTTGTTGTTAAGAAAAATAGTGCTAAGAGAGTACGAAATGTACTCTAATTATATTTTACCAAGAAAACTAGGGGAAATAGCATTTGTGGACACAGTACACATTCTGACGAAAATCTTTAGTGCTCTCTGTTCCATACTCGTTGGAGGTGCATGAATTTAACCAAAATGAGGATGAAGATTTTGTCACGCATACGGTTACCGTCAACAGATAATGTGAACAATTTAAACGATAAGGAAAATGACTCGTTCAAGGCATTAGATTTCGTGGAAGCTCTAACAGCGGAAACAGATGCTGAAGTACTAACGAAAAATTTAGCAAAGATTGAACATAGTAATAACATAACACTACAGGAAATAGTGGATAATTGCCAAACAATGTTAAGTCTGAAGCATAATGTCGAAAAACTTCAGAATAAATAATGCGCATTGGTATAAGCTAAGGTAAAAGGCACAACGAGAATTATAAAACCTTGTTTCATATGCGGAAAATTATATCTTGGACTATCCATCAAAAAATGCCGTCCTCGGTGTGACGATAAACTACACCCGCGTCCTGGGTAAGACGATAAACTACATCCGACAGCAAAGCCTTTGATCAGAAGGTTTTAAGGAGTGTTGAACCACCTCTTAATCGCTGGTGTTCACAGGTCCACCTGACAGGTGCTACCACCTTGACCCGGAGCGGTAGCACTTCTCAGTGTCCCAGCTATGGCCAAATAGTTAAACCCCACATAAAAGGAGTCAAAACACTATGAAAGTATAAAAATATTTGTTAACACCGGCAATATTGTTTTGGAAAAATTATTACCAGCAATACATTTTTTTGAAAAAAATTATTAACAGCAATAAAAATCTTGTCATCATTAAAAAAAAAACAGACATTGAGAGTGATATGCCGTAAAACAAAACAAGTCAAAGCAAATTATCAAGAGAAAAAAATGCAGAATGCTATAACTGTGGTAAAAACAAAAGACATATCAAATCACACTGCAGAACAAAACAAAGAAAAAATTTCGCGGGAAGAAATTATTACACAATATTGTGACGGAAAAATAGGCACGCGAAACAAAAAGAAAATTTGTTTCGCGTGCAAATGAAAAATGCGCGAGTAAAAATGTAACTACCTACTGGGAGTGACATTTCAATAATAAATGAATCGACCTGGAAAGAAATTAAAAAACCTTTATTAAAAAGGTCATACAAAGTCGCAACTTCAGTTTCTGTCGAGAAATAATTTTTTTATGGGTGGGGGAGATTTTACATGTGATATCTTTGAAATAACCATGTAAAAAAAACAAACAAAAAAAACTAATGTTCTAAGAAATGCGACGAATCTATTCGGTACGGACTGGATGGAACTCTTCGAAATGTAGGATTTGCCGATAAACGCTTAATGTAAAAATAAGCGACCAATTTAAAAATAAGTCTGAGCGAAAATCTTAAGAAACAATTAAAAAAATGTTTTCCTGATGTTCTGTCTAATGAATTGTGTCGGTGTCCAAATTCAAGGCGAATTTTAAAATAAAAAAGTTTCGACGTCAGTATTTAAACTGAAACAGAGTGTACCATTCGCAGCATTAGAACAAATAAATGAGAAGTTGAACAACCTAGAAAGAATTGGTGTATTGCAGAAAATAAACCATTCGAAATAGCCTGTATTAGAGATGGATGTAAAGAAAAAAAAAGACAAAATTCGTGTTTGCACGGATTTCTCGACTGGATTAAACAGTTGTCACGAAACACACGAATTACACATTACCAAGTCCCGAAGAAATTTTTTGAACTTGAGCGGTGTAAAAAATATTTTCAAAGCCGAATCTCTCTGAAGCATATTTACAAATTCAGATAGAAAATCAATGTCCTGAATTAACGACTATAAATACGCAAAGAGGTTTATATAAGTTTAATCAACTTCCTTTTGGTATAAAGTTGGCACCAACTATTTCGGCGTATTTGGATGATATTTTGATCACGAATGTTTCGAAGGAAGAACTTTTGGGCATGTCAAAACAATTATGCAAAAACTAAGAATATTGATTCAAGCTTAGCGAAGAAAAATGTGAATTGTTTTGCCAAAAATAAAATACCTGCGTCAAACTATTGATAAAAATGGTAGGAAACCAGATCAGTCGAGGAAAAATCCAATTAGAAATACGCCTACAACAAACCTTTTTTAGGACTGGCTAATTATTATCGAATTTATGTACATAATATACATAATTTAACAGCTCCACTTAACAATCTACTGAAAAAAAGAATTAAAATGGAATTGGGATCATAAATGTCAAAAAGCATTTAACGAGATAAAAAAAGTCTTACGTCTAATTTATCATTAGCACACTGCGATACGAAAGCAAAAATTGTAGTAAGATCAAATGCTAGTGATTACGGTGTTGAAGCCGTGATTTTACCCAAATATTAGGTTGGTGCAAAAATAATTTCGTTTTCTAACATATGTTACTATGTGAGAAAACGAAATTATTTTTGCACCAACCTAATACAACGATGGTAAAATGAAAGCTTTTGATCATGCTTCTATCGACAGAGTTAGCAGCTTACAACGCTGGGGTACCATCCTATTAAACTGTAATTTTACGTTGTACCGAACGTCTAAAAAAAATAGGACATGCGTATGGATTGTCTAGGTTAATACATAAAAAAGCAGAACCATTGATGGATACGGTCATCAGTCAGTTATGTGCCATGCGTGATACACGCTTAGGCGATCATGTATCTTTCGATAGATGACTGACGAGGCAGATTTTTTCCCGTAGTAGGTTCCCATTTCTTTCTGCGGTAGACCAGTGGCCACCCAAATCTATAGAGCACGGTCTGTCCTGCTATTTACCCATAGCTGGGGGTAGAGAAGAAGAGGATTCATACCTTTCCCAAGCCGTTATCCATTACGTCATCGTGTCATAGCAACGCTAAAAAGTGAGATGGAAATTAGAAACACCTTGTATGGCAATTTCCAGTTACACAGGAGGAAATTAAAGAGAAATTAGAATAGGTCGTCTTTATTGTTAAAATAAAGAAGCAATTAAAAGATACTAAAAATAACAAAATTAAGAATTGAACGCGTACTCGATATGCTATGGTGTTGTAATGTACAGAGAATTGTAATATCGAGTGTATTACAGAAGTATATATTAAAGGATTTTCATTCCGGATATCCTGGCATTTCAAGAATGAAATCTCACAAGAGAAGTTTTGTATATTGGACTGGAATGGATCAAGATATCGAAAAAAACAGAAAAAGAATGTAGAGGTTGTGCTCTACAAGCGAAACTACTTATCAAAAAGATAGGATTTTGGCCAAAGACAGACACTCTTTGGTCAAGATTGCATACAGATTTTTGCAAGTCCTATGGATGGAGCATATTATCCAGTGTTAGTTGATAGTCTTACAAAATGGCTGGAAATTTACAAGTACAAAAATCCTATATCCTCAAAAACAGTCAATTTCTTACATGAACTGTTTGTGAGATATGGCATACCAGATACCATAGTATCGGATAATGAAACACAAAGAATTTCAAGACTATTGCAAGTTATTCTCCATAGAACACTTTATAATCCCACCGTATCACACAAGGTGTAAAGGACGGGTAGAACGTTTTGTGAGAACATTCAAAAGAGCGTTGAAAAAAAAAGCAAGTCTGGCAGTACTCTCCTCACTGCACTAGAGAACGTTGTCGGTAGTGATATCGATGCCAGTGCAACCAACGGTTGCGGAATTTGAAGATTTTTTGGCCCTGACCTGGGTATACGGGCTCGGGTGCTTCACATTAAACCCGTCACATCATGTCGCAGTGTGCAGACGGGTAAATACCTACGCTCATACACACCGGCTGTTAACGAGAGTAGAAAGATAGATACGTTGATAATTAGATAGATAGATAGATAGAGAGAGAGAGAGAGAGAGGGAGAGAGAGAGAAATGCCTCTCCATATCTTCCTGTTTTTTATAGCTCTTAGTCACATTCGTCTTTTCTTTTTCCCTCCTACTCCTTGTTCTGCTAACCCTTTACACAAGCTCTTTAGGTACTCTCCCTTTTGATTTCAATACGTCCTGTGATTGGCACATTTTCCAGGCCTTTTATCCTCATTATGTGTCCTCGAACAAATTTTAACGGTTTTTTTTTAATGATTCTCTGTATAAGCATTCTTTAGATTTATCTAGCCTTTTTACACGCTCTGCCATCATCACCTCCGATCTCTCATTTAATAACGTATCCAGATCCGAATATCTCATTAGCGACAACTTCTCTTCCTGACGCAACTTACACAATGTATTAACTACGCCTAATGCGCTGGTTTTCATCACTATGTTAATTTCTACAATAGGACACTTTTTCGGTTTTTACTTTTTGTTCCCACACATATCTAACCAGTTGTGTGCTATTCATTTTGCCGGTAATGCTTGTAATAACGTGATTTTCATTTTCATTTTCCGGCTCCACATATGATCTGTAAGCATTTCTGCAATAATATTAAATATTAGTAAAAGGTAAATATCTACTACGGTTCAAAAGAGATTAAAAAGTTTTGGGTTATTTGCTTGATTTTGAAAGCTCCAATTCGTAGCTCGCATGTCCTTCAGCCTAAAGAGTATACGATGCAACTTTTAACCTCCAATTGCAAATTGATAGTTTTTTTTTTTTTTTTTTACTTATTTCAACACTCTTATCAAAACGGAAGAGATGCTGACCTCTGATCATAGTTCCATCCTTGTCTGAGGATGCTAAAAGCAAATGAAAAGAGAAAAAGATAAAAGTTAAAAGATATTCGATTTGATCATGCAAAATCAGGAAAAAGATTGAATGTGTTGTGTCATAAATGCTTTATATGTGTAATACAACGATAGTAATACTGTATTAAATTAAGAACAAATGAATTTTATGCACAGCTTCACAAGTATAAAAAAATAAATATCTGATAATTGTTTCAACAGAGGACGGAATATGTGACACCGAAATCCGAATAAACATTGGAGTGTATAATAATGCCTTCCAAAAGATAAGCAAAGTATTAAGAAACAAAAAAATTCGTTAGAAACAAATTATGTAATTATATAACTGTTATGTAATATCGGCCCTCCTATATGGCTGTGAATGTTGGACAATCTCCTAATAGACGAATAAGCGATAGGAGGCTAAAAATACTAAGCATTGAACATGCGAGTAACGAGCAAGTTAAAAAAATGTAAAGTATATTTATACAGAGAATCTGTTGTGGATTCCGAGATGAATTCGGTCTCCAAGGAATGAGAAACGCAATAATTAAATATAAGAAATAAAATGTATTTACACAATCATACAAAGAGTAATACTTTTAGTAAGTCCAGCAACGTGGTTAGTAGCAAATACAGATATATATATATATATATGCAATCTGGAAGTAGGACTGCCTTAGAGTCTACGTGCTTGTAACTGACTTCTACAAGAGGTTACCTCACACTATCTCCGTTCGTATATTCTCTCACTCTCCGTATATCCTCTCACTATCCGACTACCCGACTAGTATTTAGTCACCCCTCCACGAGGGCATCATGTGGCACAAGGCCGGTTTAACGTGGGGTCTCCGAGCCCGTGGGCTCGGCCAAAAATATACCATTTGAACCCGTATAAACGGGTTCAGGGTCGGGGTTTACCTCCCCGAACGAGATTCCGCCCTTCGGCGTAGCCTCGTTCGGGTTCCTCCCCGCCCGAAGGCAGAGAGTTCAACCGTTCAGCCGGTTGTCCGACATCGACTGACATCCGACTACCGTCTACTGACTGTAACTCTCGGTATTTAACGACAGCAGTCCAGGTACACTTAGTAGAGTCCACTTATATGAAAAAGGGGTGGACCCCATAACAGAATCATTAAAAAAAACGTTGAAATTTCGGACGCATAGTGTGGACAGAAGGCCTGGAAAATATGCCAACCACAGGACGTATTGAAAGCAAAAGGGAGAGTATCTAAAGAGGTTGTGGAGAGGGTTAGCAGAACAAAGAGTAGGAAGGAAAACAAAAAGACCAATGTGACTAAGAGCTATAAAAAATAGGAAGCTATGGAGAGGCATGATTGCCCACTTCCTGAAGAGACACGATGTATAGAAGAAGATTTACTGGCATAAGAGATCGGAGGTAATGACGGCACAGCGTGTAAAAAAGCTAGAGATTGTCTCCAGCAAACTACGAAAGGTTTATAAATCACCCACACATTTCTGTCTATCTGTCTATCTAATTATCAACCTATCTTTCAACTCTCGCTGACAGCCGGTGTGTATGTGTATGAGAGTAGGTATTTATCTGTCTTCCCACTGCGTCATGATGTAACACAATCTCGGGTTTAATGTGAGGCACTCGAGCCCGTACACCCATGGTTCAGGCTAAGCAGACCTTAGTTACAGTTTCTGGGAAAGAGCGTGATGAACAATTTGAACAATGCCAGCATGTTTAAGCCCTCGGCTACGATGTCTTGTTACCTTTTGCTCGCAAGGCTATTGACGTTCCACAAGGTTTCCGTCTAGCCAATTTCACTTTCAAGGCTTGGGTCAGCCCGTGTTATTGTTTTCAGGCACTTTCTAAAAGTGCCGCACGGTGAGATCCAGTCCGAAAACATCAGAGAGTCTCCTTACTGACAAATCGACCATGGTGAGACTCGAACCTGCGTCTCATGGTCAGAATTTTAACGTTCTAACCACTTGCCTGTAGCTAAATATACTACGTGAAGTTTAATGGAACAGGCTAGACCAGAATTTGAATCCGGATCGCCGAATCAATTGTCTGAGCCGACAATCGTTACAATAACCACACATCCCCAAACGCGCGTTACTTTCGAATAACGAGACAAAACATAGGATGCCTCAGCGGAGAATAATGTTTTGCGAGCTCAGCATCTAGATTACTCCTGAGTGGAGAATTTGATTTTCATTCGGTTCTCTGTTATGACCTTGTGCCAAACTTATCTAAGCTTAGTAAACACTCTAACTAAAACAACAAACCCCACTGAATATTACTTTTTCGTTGTCTATTCGATTTTAAAAATAGATTTCTGCCTTTTCTACCAGTAGTTATCTAAAGAACAATGTTAAAAAAGAATATGAAACGGCCTTTTTTTTTTTTTTTTTTTTTTTTTTTTTTTTTTGGTAAAGACAAAAATCAGCCGATCATTTCCGGTTGAAGCAGACGATAAACAAACATCGTTATTGAATAGGGAAAGAATCGAGCGGAAAATATGTCGCCTCCAGCTGATCATTGCCAGACAACATAACTATAATTAAAGCTTACAGGGCACCAAACTCTGTTCTGTGAGATTAACGTTTTGAGAAAGTAGTAATGAAACGGGGTAGTAGTTTTGGAACTGGAAACAAATGCAGGAGAAAAAAAAATCTGAGGGGGTAAACATATGTAAGGCTTTCATATATACTTACAAACACACACACACACAATATATATATATATATATATATATATATATATATATATATATATATATATATATATATATATATATATATATATATATATATTCTTGGGTTTATATGTATATATATATATATATATATATATATATGAAGAAAAATATACGGGAAAAAACAAACAAAAATCCTTATATGCAATAATGCTGTTTTAATTTTAATATGTCGACGTCGGACATATTAACATTAAAACAGCATTATTGCATATAAGGATTTTTGTTTGTTTTTTCCCGTATATTTTTCTTCATACTGTCGGATCTATATCCATATATTTGCTTACATATATATATAAATATATAAACTCAAGTATAAAATTGGTGTATACGGGATAATTTCTAATAACTAAAAAATACTATTTTTAAAAGAGTGCTCAATACAGAGTAGAGCAAATATAATATATATATATAATTATTCAAAAATAAAGGTATATGCTTAATTATAGATGGAGGATGATTAGATCTAGGGTGTATATATAAAGGATTAGTATTGTTTTTTATAAGGTATATACACATTTTTCATTAGACCTAATGTTATATCAAGGAAGTTAACTTTTTTCAGTTTAGTGCTTACCGTAATTTTTAAGTTCAGGCATCTAAATTCTTTATATATCTTTCTAATTTTATCGGGTTTAAAGTTACTGGTGTTCTTTATAGCCATTACATTTATTTGTTTTAAAAAGAAATATAATCTATTAGTAATTAAAAGTAAATATAATATTTTATAATTGTAAATCAATACACGTAGGTTAATCGAAACACCCCTTTGAGAAAGAATCTATGTGTATAGAAATTTAACGAATAATATGCCGAAAACCCTTTTGCCGTTGATAAAAAACCAGACGACATGCGTTGAAAGGATGTCATAATTCGTTGAAAAAAGGGACCTCTACCCTCGCTTGACTTAAAACGTAACGTAACTCTGACTAAATGATTGGATTTCTCTGTATCCTTGGAAACAAAAATTATGAATGTATGTGCTTTTAAAACTCAGTAAATTTTAAAATAAGTTATTCCAAAATTCGCTGCTCCAAAAACATTGTTGCTATGCTCGTAATTGACTTTAATTATTTTTGGCTATATAAAGGGGGGTTCTACAATGTTAAGTTTTTACTTATTATTATCTTGATGAAGCACTGATGTATTTTAGACTAATATCCGTGTAAACTCTGAATGTGGGTGTGATTGTTCCTTTAAATGTTCTCATGATCTATGATCATTTAGGTGAAACGTAAGCTTTCTCGTCATTGTCGTTTTTTTAATTCCATCATACGAGTTAAAAAAATATTTTTCACGGTATTAACACATAAAACATCCATATATATGATATGCCACCCTTAAAGATGGTCTCAGGTGAGATAGAAAGTACTTGGGAAAATAGAATTTATTCAAAAAAAAATTAGAATGTTTTCTTGACCAATTTTTTTACAACCACCAAGAAATTAATTCGTGGACTGAAAAAGGATTAAAATTAAAATGAATAGATAAATGACCCTAAATTATTGGACTAAATATGCCTGAATGAAAATAAGCTGAATATATATATATATATATATATATATATATATATATATATATATATATATATATATAATGTATAGTTTGGATTTCTTTCAAACGTCTCATTGAATGCGACCGACAAAGAAGATTGAATTAAGTTTTATTAAATTAATAAAATTAAATTTATCTAGCATACAAATATTTTTTCGTTTTTGTAGGAGTTAAAGAATATAAAAAATGTTCATAATGTTTGTTGTTCCAGGGATTTTCGGCTACTCCTCTAGCCATTTTCAAGGTTTTTGTTGTAACAAGACCAGAGAAAGGGCTTAGGACAATACTTAATAAAATCCAATTTATTCAATGATTATATATATATATATATATATATATATATATATATATATATATAAATATAAAAGTGAACATAGAAGTCAACACTTAGAGGCGACAGTCTGTTTCATGCTATATGCAATCGTATGAAACAGACTGTCGCCTCTAAGTGTTGACTTCTATGTTCACTTTTATATTTACACACGCTCTATCTCTGATATTGAGCACTTTATTCCATAAATATAGCACACCTTAAGACTATATTTCTTTATATATATATATATATATATATATATATATATATATATATATATATATATATTAATATCTAAAAAAAGAAATAAGCTAATTGAGTTTCTTTTTTACCGGTTTAGCCATGTTGACACCATTTGTCGTAAGAATCACTACAAAGCCCTTTGAGTTATTCAGCTAATAAGAAACCAGGTTAAAATTGTTTTATGCCAGACCCACTGTCTTCCCAACTGTGCAATGGTGAGAGGAAAAAATCATTCAGGCCTTTAGTAATTGTACCAAAATTTATACTCTGGCTTCCATCTAGTAAGTCAATTCAAGGACCATGAAGTGAACGGTGAATAAGTTTAAAAAAGATGGAAAAGTGGATCAAGTAGTCACAACAGGAAGAAGGATCATCATTTCATCATGTTACTCCAGGACAGAAAGTTAAAAAATTAGAGTGGGCAAAGATCCTCTAGAATAATTTTGAAAATGATCCTGGAATATATATATATATATATATATATATATATATATATATATATATATGTAGGAAGAAATATAATCTTAAGGTGTGCTATATTAATGGGATAAAGTGCTCAATAGAGGTAGACGGTGTGTAAATATAAAAGTTAACATAGAAGTCAACACTTAGAGGCGACAGTCTGTTTCATGCTAGACGCAATCGTCAGGCCGCGAGTGCTGTTATTTTTCTTGGCTGTTTATATATACGGGTCAGTGGTGCATTGTAGGTAGTCTATTTTGGCGGTTATTTTACCGGAAGTCGTTTATTTGTTTATTTATTCGGGTTAAATTATTTTGCTTGTCATTATTTATTTTTATTTTTTATTTTTATTTTTATTTTTTATTTTTATTTATCGTATGCATTTATTTATTTTTTATTTTTTTTTCTATTTTAATCGGTTTTTACTAACGTAGTAAAAATTTGATTATATCGCTTATTTACTAGTTTTGTCTTAGTTTGGGAAGATAATTAAAGCTATTTATTCAATTTTGGGATTGATTGTAGTAGTTTATTCTAACTATTATTTCGGCGGGGGCAGGTTTTAATTTGTTTATTACTTGATATATATATATATATATTTGGATTTACTATCTTTATTTGTTTTTTCTGACGGTTTATTTATCGGGATCGGTTAGTTTATTTATTTATTTGGATGAATTTAGATTAATTTATTTTACTTGATTATTATTATGTGTTTATTATACTGTATATTTTTATTTACTGCTTTCGGTTTTCGATTTTTAAGGAACGTGGTATTTTTATCGTTATATATCAGTTATAGCTATGTTTTTCGTCCGATTTTTGGTTTGATTTTTATAATCTAAATAATATTTTGGTCATAGTGGTTTGATAATTTGTTTATTATTTAATTCATTTATTTGGATTTATTGATTTTGTTTTTTATTATTTATTTATTTATTCTATTTCGTCTATTCTAACGTGTGTGATTTGGTAATTTGTTTCGGTGAATTTTTTACTTATTCTATTGTCATTTTCAGTAATTCATGAGCTTCTGATCCTTAGCTTTGATTAATTAATGATGAACATACCATTTTCGTTTATGATCGATTTCATCACGATATTTCTGTTAAACTTAGTAATTATACTTGCTAATTATTCTTGCTGCTGGGAGTAGAGTCCAATAGTGTTATAAAAACCTCGGAAAATTGCAGTAAAATATATTTGATCATTTGTAAGATACAAAGTTTCAGCGCTCAATCTAAGTATTGGACAATTTTGCTGTTACGCGATTTAGACGAAAAAATGCTGTTACACTCGGTATATATATATATATATATATATATATATATATATATATGTATGTATATGTGTGTGTGTGTGTATATATATGTATATATCCAAGAATAGGATTGCTGCATACGAAATAAATTCCAGTAACCGACAAATACTATTCTTAAAAGATTGCTCAATAAAGAGTAGAGCAAATGTAATTATTCGAAAATTATAACATAAATATGTTATAAAATCATTACAAAAATAGACATTTTGTTTCAACACTTGTGGTGTCTTATTAAGTGATCATCACTTGATAAGACACCACAAGTGTTGAAACAAAATGACTATTTTTTAATGATTTTATAACATATTTATGTTATAGTTTTCGAATGAATAACTATATAATGATATATATATATATATATATATATATATATATATATATATATATATATATATATATATATATATATGTGTGTGTGTGTGTGTGTGAAAAATATATAGACAATAGGAAAGAACGGGTTAGGTTAGTAATCCAAGGTTCTTTAGTATTTTAGTTATTATTTGTAAAAAATAGTGCTCGATACAAAAGTAGAGCATAAATATAATAATTTATTTAAAAATATGATTCCAACACGCTACATAAGAGGTCTCATATTTCAAAACAAGTGCCGAAAACTTCAATATAATTATTTGAATTAAATTGAATTAAAGTAATCTCTGTTCCATCTTCAAGCGAAATTTTTTTTGGAATAACTTATTTCTGAAATTTACGTGTTTTAATAGCATATTCATTATTGAAATCAAAATTTCTATGGTAACGGCTAGAGCTATTGTGTAAATAAAAAGGGGTGTAAGGTGTTAATAATTTGTATCAGTATATATTTTAAAGAAAAATAGACCACTTTAAGGTACCATTATAATAATTTATTTTACCAGAGTCCTTTTAAAGGACGCCGGATCATCAGGTAGCACTTCCAAATATATATATATATATATATATATATATATATATATATATATATATATAAAATAAAATAATTGATATTAAATATAAGAACAAATTTGAATTTTTGAAAACCAGTTGGATGTTGAAAATTCTTTATTATTTTGCTAATTTTTTATTCTTTACGTGCATTCTCCGAACAATTGAAAAAAATCGATGTAAAAATTTGCTATGAAAAACTTATATAGAAACACAGCAGCTGATTTGAAAAAAAAATATCAGTTAATAAATTTAAAAAATAAACTTCTGTGAATAAATCAATTAGACTCCATCGGAAATTATGCAAATATGATGGGGTGATAAGAGAAAGATTGAGGGAAATAAAGCGCGTATATATATATATATATATATATATATATATATATATATATATATATATATATATATGAAAATAAAAATGACAGTAGGAAAACTGTAGTTAACAAGAGCCGAAAACTTCAATATAATTATTAGAATTAAATTGAGTTAAAGTGAGCTCTGTTTGATCTTCAAGCGAAATTTTTTGGAATAACTTGTTTCTGAAATTTACGTGTTTTATATCGGAATCTAAAATTCCCATGGTGACAGCCATCGTAGATATTTGAAATAGGTAGGGGTGTTATCTGCTAATTATATGTATCAACATAGAGTTACGTTCATAGATGTTAAGTCAGGGTAAGGTGGGGGTGTCTAAATTTAAAGCGGAAGATGTTTTCAATCAGTCAGGTTAACTTGTCTATGAAGATTAATTTATTTTTTTGTTTTATTACTTATTTGTTTTATTACTTTATGAAAGGGTTTTGTGTATATAAAAACATTTGTTATTTGACGACTTCATAAAGGGCTATCATTTTTTGTAGGGTGTTAAAACTTTTTATTGGGTCCGTGGATTAAAAAGTTAATTTATTGTATGGTAGTTTTAAGCTAAATTGTTCAATGCGTGAATTTGATGGTGTTCGCAAAAAACCGTTAACTCATATCTATTGTTTAATAGATTTTTATTATTTAGAAACTTGATAATGTGCAGTTTCTCATGGGGGCACAAAGGGCATGGGTCATCCCAAGTTTTACATGTTTTAGGACTAAAAAATTTTGCTTGAAGATGAAACAGAGTTCACTTTAACTCAATTTAATTCTAATAATTATATTGAAGTTTTTGGCTCTTGTTTTTGAAACATGAGACTTCTTATGTAGCGTGTTGGAATCATATTTTTAAATAAATAATTATATTTATGCTCTACTTTTGTATCGATTACTAACCTAACCCGTTCTTTCCTATTTTCTATATATTTTCATATATATATATATATATATATATATATGTATATATATATATAACATGGAAGCTAACACTTAGAGGTGACAGGCTGTTTCATGCTAGACGCAATCGCCAGGCCACGGGTGTTCTGATGATTGCGTTTAGCATGAAACAGACTGTCGCCTCTGAGTGTTGACTTCAATGTTCACTTTTATATTTACACACGCTCTATCTCTGATATTGATCACTTTAGCCCATAAATATAGCATACCTTAAGAGTATATTTCTTCACACACACACACACACACACACACACATATATATATATATATATTTATTAAAGACATTTTTATGTTTAACGTTCTTTTTATTAAATGTCTTTAATAAATAAATTGTCGGACTTTTTCCATTTCTTAATATATATATATATATATATATATATATATATATATATATATTACAATGATGCTCACCCTGTACAAGCCTCGTAAGCAACTCGAGGTATAAGGTTACAGAGGCAGTGGATATGTGCGGTAGATAACGGTTGACCGTTGACATGAAAAGGTTACGATTAGTAATCGGGAAAGTATCCTCTTAGTAATCGGTTCCCCAAAGCAGCGGTTCGTGAAAAGAACCTGCTCGAGTGGAACTTACATTTCACTAATGGTATACGAGATCTTTCGCTAGAATGTACGGAGCTGGCCAGGTCTTAGTCATGAAGGTTTAGAACCGGTGAAACTAAGTAATGTTTTTTGTTTGAGAACTTTCCATAAAAATAGCGATAGAGCAGTGTGATATTTGCGGTGGTCACATCTGTGAGAAAGTGGTTGTAGAGTGAACATTGATTTATAACTCGCAAGGACATAGAGGTGATTTAAGACTCTATCGAGACTGAATAGGAAAGACTGGATAGCTCCTGACCAAGTATAGCATCAGTACTCCATTTTCGGCCTGGTTTGGCTCATGTAATGGTAAAGGATACAAGTGTGAGTCAGGTTCTCCTGCACGCTGAAAATAGTAAATTGTGACATATATACATACAATATTGAATCTACTGCCCCGTAATGAGAAAGTGGTTTATTACTCTCAGGAAACACTAATTTTTAAACATAATTTCTTTCCATATTAATGCAATTAATTCAGCCATATATTTATATAAAACTGTCATTTCAAACGGTCTTCAACATTGTCCTATTAAACATGATATTTGTCAAACTTTTTTCTCTTAAAATCGCAGTTGCTTCCCTTAGACATAATTTGACAGATCTCACTAGAATCTATTCAAACAGAAAATTATAGTTTAAAAATTTGAAATCGAACTTTTTAATTAATTGCTTACTGCTTTCATTTGCTCTAATTAGGAACAGTACTTGATCGAATCAATCATTATTTCCACAGAAAAAAATCATAGTAGGTAACTTACAATTCTACAATAGACACAGTTAATTTCTCTTTCGCTAGGATCTAGTGTGTCCAGCAGGATAGACGGACAGTTGCATACCGGACAATTTTGTCCCTAGACAAATGCGTCCCTGGATAATTGAGTCCCAGAAAATTGCGTACCAGGAAATGTGTGTCCCTAGACAAATGCATCCCTGGATAATTGCGTACCTCTGGTAATTTTTTTGAAGTTACCATACATTCTTTTCTTAAGAGTTGATAAATTGCAAACCAACTTACGTCCTGGGTATGACGGTAAACTACATCCGCGTCCTGGGTATGGCGATAAACTGCATCCAACAGCAAGGTCTCAGATAATGTTTTCAGAAAAATAATATTGCCAGCTCTAAGTTTTTGAAACAATAATGTTGCCAGCTATACATTTTTTATTCCATACAAAATAGGCATTTAAAATTCATATAAACTGTATTTGGCATTAAATAACCCACAGTGGTTGATATGCCGTAAAACCCAAACAAACAAACAAACAAGCAAACCAACTTTGAATTATTCTAAACAAGCAAAAAGGTAGTTAACATAAATTTTGAAAGAAAAAAAAATTTAAAGTCTTGTTGATTATAGAAATTTGCACACCAATATTTTTAATTACTCGAAACAAACAGAAAAGTCGTTACCATAAATAAAAAAGAGAGAAAATTTCTTTTTTTTTAAAGGAAAAGAAAATTAAGTGAGCAGTTTCAGTTCACTCCAGCAGTGCATACCACAAACATCTTATAGATTCTGGATTTTATAGATTATATTTTTATTTAGAATTCATGGCTAAGTTCCAAAAATCAAACACAAAAGATAAATTACAATTCTCACTATCATACGAAAAATGCTGATGAAACAAAAACATAACAGCGATGTGTAGAGCGATCTTGCAATACTGTTAATCTGTCATTGCATTTTAAACAAAAATAAACTTTTATTTTATTTTAAATTTTATTCTTTTTATTCCTTTTTAAAATTGAGATTACTACCTATGTTTTTTTTTTTCAAAATTTATGGTAATTGCCTTTAAATCTTCAAAAAATTATCCAGGGACGCAATTATCCAGGGACGCAATTATCCAGGACGCAATTGTCTGGTACGCAAATGTCCGAGACGCAAATGTCCAGTACGCAATAGTCTTAAAAACTTCCAACGCTAATGTAAAATGTCTGGTAACAGACGTACAGTGTGAGACAGAAATACTTTCAGATAATGACGAAGATATTAAAGTTACAATAAAATTTTCATTAGAAACAAAGAATTTTGAGTTGCTATGTAATTTCTAATTTTCTATTTGGCAATGAATGCTGAATAATTTCTGGAGAAGAGATACGAAGCGACATATTTCTGGTTCTCCAGGGGAAAGGGCGAGATATCATGACGAGAACAAGTAAGCAGCCGGGAAGTAAAAAGGAAGAACAGGAAATACAACAAAACTTATTGGTGCATAAATAATGTCGTTTTCTCACATATGTTACTATGTGAGAAAACGACATTATTTTTGCACCACCTAATACTTACAATCAGAAGGAGACGGTTGACATTGGTAAGAGGGTTTGGAAATTTGAACACTCACAAGATATATTAAAGATACGAGAGACGGAGGGAAACAGCAAGTCGCCTACCGCGTTCATTTTTGGTGAATGTATGAGAGAGAGGAGACAAAGCCGGGCGGTAAAGCGTCAAAAGTTGATAAGAGCTACAAAGAACAAGACACTGTAATGGTCCATGAGCCATTATATCCTGAATTAACATGGCGCAAAAAGATTTGCTATTCATCGCATGTCTAAAAGGGACAGTCTGGCTCTCAGAAAGAAGATGCAATCTTGTTTTTTCCTCAGTAAACATGCGGAAATCACACATCAAAGTGACTAATATAACAAAGTAACTTCAAAATTCTTTCAACGCTTAATGTTGATATACCAAGTATATCATTTTTACGGGTCTTGTAAAGTCGTTTATTCTCAATAAATGTCAAGGTTCATCGTTACACATTTCAACAAGTCGAGACGGAGAATAATTTAGCCCAGAATCAAGAACACAAGACATTGCAAACTACTTTTAACATATTCGATTATTCACAGAACCTAATCCTTAAGATGCATAACTAATTTTTGTTTATAAGTTACGTTCTAACCATCCTTAAAACCGTATATTTCGAAAGTGTTGATTTAATGTGAAAACTGACAAAAAAATATGACAATTCTCGTACTTATCCACCCCTAAAATAAATAACAATATAACGGACAGGGATATATGTCTGTCGGTCCAATTAAAATTGATCTTTTTAAATGACTATATATATATATATATATATATATATATATATATATATATATATATATATAATCCTAGTGAGCCAAAAATAACCTAGCCAGGTTTCACCGAGTTTCACAGTTCAGGGTGAACTGCTCTTCTTAGTGTATTGAGCACTTTGCGTTTTTTCTTATTTTACTCGATTGAGCTTTTCCTTTTGGCTAGGCATTACGGTGTTGGGCGATTTTATTTCAACTAACTCGGATGTTTTTAGTCTATTCTTTTTTTTCGAATTTTTACCCCAGATACCAGTTTGTTTCTAATATATTCTTATCTGCAATTTTGTATACCAGTCGAGTATAGGAATTAGAATAAACATAATTATACACCCCCCATATATATATATATATATATATATATATATATATATATATATATATATATGTTTTGAACACCAAAAAATACTAAAAAATTAAAATTTTCAGACACACTCGATTATATATTAATATTTTTGTTTATTATTTCAATTAGTTTCCTCAACTAGTTTCGACCAGCATGGTCATCATCAGGAGAAAAAATCCCTGCTTGATAGTAGCAGTGAACTAGTAGGAGTGAATGCTATCATTTGTTTTCTATTGTTAATTTTGGTCAGACATTGTGTTGGTCAAACAGCCTCTTTTAAGTTGTGTTTACGATAGAGGTTGGGAGATTACTGACTTTCAGACTTCCCTCCTTGGTAATTTTGACAGTTTTATTGGTTGCTGGGAATGCAACATATATATATATATATATATATATATATATATATATATATACAGATTATTACCTGTAGAACAACATTTTTGCCTAGAAAAACACGATTTTAAAACCCATGCCAAATTCACTATAATTGAGAGAATAGAAAAGTCCAGAGCCGATAACATTAGAAAGTCCCATGAAAATAAGTGGATACAACGTTTAAAAACGCACTATCCAGCCGGGATTAACCATAAATTTAACAATATAGATAGTATTAATATATAACCCTACAAATCAAACCTACCTACATTTGTCACCCATACAAGACAGGCATGCTTACGGAGGTGTTGAGGCCTCACTCTTATACACACACACACACGATTATACACAGATCATACTCACTCACTTCCTAATGAGCCAAATGATAACACACACCCATGTGACGTCACCCTGTGCCTCTTCCCCCGTGCTATTCTGTGACGACTAATGTGACTTGGTATTGGTCGCGGCGCCAAATGTGACGTTCTAAGTCTTGGCTGATTCGGATGGAAATTGGGTTAGATTCGGTATCAGCTTTGTCGTTCCCAGCTCGCCTCCAACGTCTGGTTGCCGAAGTAACTGCTTTGATTTCTAGTCTAACCTACCCACGTTGTGATTTGATCTTAGGTAGACGAACTCAATCAGTCGTCGGGCCGTAATGCAAGACAAATTTGAGCAAAGGTGAGACTGCACAAGTATATGTAAAATAAAATAAAACAACAACTCGAAAGATTCAAATGTGTTAAAAAACAAAAGAATAACAAGTATTTTTATATCTGGTTGCTGAATACAGGACTTCGTCTTTCTCCCAAACCGCTTCTATGGATACGTGACACTTTGCATTTGTTAGGCGAGTCTTAATACCTTCAGTTGTTTTTCAAGAAACTGGTTTTCGGTATCTTCAGGCGATATTCGTAAAAATTGTTTTGGTGGTGTGAGTCTAAGTCGTTCTTCAAAAATAAATTGTTTTTGGTTAGAAGTCGGAATGCGTGGAAATCTTTCAGTCCGCTCCTGCGAGGCTGGTCTCCAAGGTCACAGCTCAACTGCTACCGTCTGCCCGCTGTCCGCTACTGTCCGTTACTGCCCAACTGTTCAAGTGCCACTGCAACTGCCCTGTAACTAGTTTATATGCACGCCTACCAAAACCGGGTGGTGGCGGGGTCATGTCGTGGTTTGGGTTCCTTGATAATTCCAAATCCGCAATAAGGATTTTCTTTGTTTTCGTACAGGAAAATTTATCACTTTCCATTTTTGGAAGTCCATTACTTTCTGTTTTAGAGCGGTTCTTAAGGGAATTGTCCTCCCAAATTCTTCCTTTCTTATATTGGTATCTCACACCAATCCCCTCAGAGGCGTCAACAGGTTTCCCTTCTTTCTCATATGTTTACCTTCGCCCATCGCTCACGCTACCATTCAGCCAATGGACGCTCGGTAGTGTGGGTGTGGCTAGTCTGGCCTCAGTTTACAATTATCGCTCAAAGAAAAAAATATCTTCCTTTTTCTTTGCTTTCTTTTCCCCGACTGGGACTCCACGACCAGTAGTGTGGTCATTAAGTCTCTATCTTAACTGAATGTCATCTGGAATTCATCAACGAGATTTTCGTCAAGTGATTATCAGAATCTCCTTGTATCCTCAAAGCCTTCGTACTTCTGTCGCCAACAATCTGTCCAAGTAACAAACTTTTATCATGGCAAGGTCTGGACATAAAACAGGTGGTCCCTTTCCAAAACCAAATGATATCTCCGAAAGATAGTTAATGGTTTATTCCTTTCCTTTTTCTCTTCCTCCTCCCTTTTTCTTTGGGGTGGTCACAGCTGATTCCTTTCTCGGTCGATGTTCGACCTAATTCTGATTATCTTCTAGCATTTCGCTTTGTAAGCCACTTGACCAATTTGAAATTTTCATTATTGCCATGGGCAGATTGCTATCTTGTATTCACCGCGTCATAGCATAAATTAATTCTGACAGATCCGAGATCTTACGAATTTCTTATCTTCTGCGAAAAAAAAAAAATTTTCTTCGCAAATGAAAATAAAAGCTTTACCACTTTTCTTTGTTAAAAAAAATAACATCGCTCTGTATGTTTTTCGTGATAGCTTCGTCTCGCCTTAAGTATTTCTCGCTTTTAGTTTTCACGCTTAATTAGTTAGCCAAACTCTAAATAGTGTCACACCCATAGTAATATACACGCTTACACACATCATACTCACTCACTCCCTAAGAACCAAATAACACACGCACACACTTTACAGAGACAAATACCCTTTCCAGGAACCGATAAAACTGTCAAACTGACCAATAGAATTCAGAGCAGCATGAATCCATCCAGCTCTTATCTCAAATAACAACTTAAAAGAGACTGTTTGACCAACGCAAAGACTGACCAAAATTCATGTTAAAAAAAATAAAGAAAATAAAAAACAAATGAAAACTACAGACCAAAGTTCGTTTTCTCCATCAAGATATTAATTTCTGTAGTTCACTGCTACCATCAAGCAGAAAAATATTTTTCACCTGATGATGGCCATTTTGGCCGAAACTAGTCGAAGAATCTAAATGAAATAATAATAAAAACGAATGAATATCATGTCTATACTGAAAAAACCTATAATCATAGAATTAAAAACTGAAATATGCAATATGTTCATAATATTATTAATAAATTTCAAATATGCAATACATTTTGATTTTTAACCAATGAAAATCATTTTCTTTTTAGTATTTGTCTACATTCCTAAGATGAGGTATTATGTACATTATTCGGACTATTGTCTTCATCTTTGTCGCCAACGGAAACATGGCACAGTGGATAAGGGCGTTGGTTTGAGCCAGTGACAGGACCCAAAGATTGTGAGTTCAATACCCGGTTAAGGCAGTGGAGAACTTTCAGAGGGAAATTAACAAGAGATAACTGACATCCATTAAACATGGCACGTGGAACTAACACATTGAGCGAAATAAAGGATTGAGTTCGGCATTCCAACCGCCTGAATAAGGCCGGAGCATACAACGGTCGAAACGTTGTAATAAACATGGCGACAAAGATGAGGACGAATAATGTAAATAATTTTCTTTTTAATTTTCAATGAAGTTTATAGTAAAAACCAATAACAGTTCATTCGTATTCCACATATAAATGTGTACTGAATGTAGAATGAAGTTGCATTGTTATTGAAAATGCAGAAGAAACGTTTTGTATATAGCCAAGAATTAAAGCAAGCGTCATTATCAATAAAGGGTTATTATATATACAATGTACAGGCATTATGCATTATTTTATCATGGAAATATTAAGTGGAAATATACTGAATCAATTGCTAGATCTGATGCTATGAAAGTTGGTTCACTCCGTCGGGCTAGACAGTTTTTCCCGATAGAATCTGTCTTACACATTTTTAAGTCTACCATTCTTCTATGTATTGAATGTAGCTGTCACATTCGTCCTGGTGATTCTGCTGTGTATTTAGAGACTCTTGACAAAATCTAAAGAAGAAGAATCTCCAATGTTATACAGTCTGACCTGGCATCTCAGTTTCTGTCACTTTCTCACCAACGTAACGTAGATTATCTGTGTCTTTTTGTATAGATATTTTCATAATTAATGTTCTGAGGAACTTTTGTCTATGGTACCTGAACTTTATGAATTTAAGAGCGATACCAGTTTGGCGGTATGGTCTTATCACATTAGCGTTGAAATGGCTAGACGTAACCGTAAGTTCTATGCTAACAGTTTCTTCTCTCACACATCTCGCTTGTGGAACTTTCTTTTCGGCTTCTTGTTTTCCAACTTTGATCTTCAAAAATTTAAAAGCAATGTCAATCGTTATCTTCTGTCTTCTTAATTACTGTTCTTTTATTGATCTATCTCCTTAGTAATGTTTTCATTTTTATTTTTATTTTACAAGTATCTTAGTGACTTTATTACTTTAGATGGGGTTGAAGTGTGTTGTAGGGAACGAAGTGATAGCCCTCAGTATAAAAAGAACTGAGATACGTCAATTAAATGGATTCTTTCAGGAGTAATATAAGCATCTATGGTGTTGGTATCGGAGGTGGGGATATTGCTTTCCAGCTTAGGTTTAAGCCAGCATCAAGACATCGAACTCTCTGCTTTCGAGCAGTGGGGAACCCAGACGACGCTATGACGAATGGCAAAGTCTCGTCTAGGGAGGTAGATAAACCCGGTCCCGTGTATGGAATGTAAGGATGTCTACGACGAATTTTTGCCCGAGCCTAATTGATCGAATCGCCCCACATAAAAATCCGCCTTGCGCCACATCGTGTGGAGGTCGGGCAAACACCGGTTTGCTTTCCAGCTTAGGTTTGAACAAGCATCATGACGTCGAACTCTCTGCTTTCGGTCAGAGAGGAACCCAGACAAAACTATGCCGAAGGGCAGAGTCTCGTCTGGGGAGGCAGACAAACTCGACCCTGTGTATGCGGGGTCTACGGAGAAATTTTGCCCGAGCATACAGGCTTGAATCGTCCCACATAAAAATCGATTCTGTTCCACATCCTTCCTCGTGGGAAGGTCGGGTAAATACCGGCTTGTTTTCCACTTTCAGACGATATCTACTTGTATGGTTGTTGCTTAAAATAAACCCTTATACTTTGTAAGTTGCCGTTCTAGTTATTATTTTAATAAGCACCCCGGCCAACATTACAAAAATGTGATTAAAACAAAAATGTAGTGGCCTTTTAGGGGCCAGAAAGAAAGACACAGAACGAAGGTAGGTTGAATAAGTGTATTGAAATAAAAGAACATATATTCAAAATAAGAGTGTTCTTAGTCAGTAGATAGAAGTGTCCGTCAAAACTGTCAGGTAACACTGCATCCCGACTGCCCTCCTTAGGAAGTCTCGCAGGTTAGTATTTATGAAGGAGGAAGAGTTCATTCTAATGTAGATAGGTCACTATTACAGTTATCGTTGTTAATTATTTATTACGCCAAATAAGATCTATGGTAAGAATGAATTTTCTATCATATAAATTTTATTAGGGTATAATGTTACCATCTTGGGTATGATGATAAACTACATCCGTGTCCCGGGTAAGACGATATACTATGTCCAACAGCAAGGTCTCTGATCAGGATGTTTTGAGGAGCGTGGAACCACCTCTTAGGTGGTGGTGTTTCCAGAGCAACCCTGATCCAGGGTGGAAGCACCTGTTAGGGTCCCAACTATGGGCAAATAGTTAACCCCTAATGTGGGGTCAAAACACTATGAAAGTGTAAAAATAGGTTTTAATAACAGCTATAAACCTTTTGAGGAAAAATTATAACCAGGAATACATTTTTAAAAAATATTATCAGTAATAAAAATTCTGGCTTCATATGGGCATGAGATTTAGAGAAATGGATAAAAATATGAATAATTTTGTCGTTGATACGATATATATTATTGTGGCCTGTTAGGAGCCAGAATTAAAGACACAGAAAGAAGAAGGTAGGCTGAACAAGTCTATTGAAATAAAAGAACATATAAACAAAATAAGAGTGATCTTAGCAGATAAAGTTTCCGTCTGAACTATCAGGTTACACTGCATACGAACCGGCTCCTTAGGAAGTCTCGCAGGTTAGTATTTATAAAGGAATAAAAGTTCATTCTAATGTAGATAGGTCATCATAACAAAAACTGAAAATGAATAAGGCAGTGTTTTCTGGGGACAGGAATTCAAGCAAGCTTGGCTGAGAGAATAAGTCTATAATAAGTATAATAAATCTTTATTATAGGAATGCATTTAAGATAAGAAAGAAGGTGATAGTTGTCAGGAATTATTACAGGTCTCGCTGGTGGAATTAGCGCTTTTATTTTCATAATATATTGAATAAGCTACGATTTCAAATGTAGATCTATCTCTCGTCTGACTGACTGCCTGAGTGTCTATTAAAACCTCGTGATACAAGGCTTATAAACAAGTAAGATGTGCGCAAATGATTCTAAAACCTATTGATTTATCATTTCCATGCAAAAATCAATTGCAATCTCTCGATCATAATCTACTTTCTGAATAGACCATTGTTCCCTGTACACCATTAACTACATGTCTGTATGCAGCTATGCAGTAGTCTCATCGTTTATAGCTGCATATCTCGCAAACTGTGCATATCTATCTATCTATCTATCTATCTATCTATCTATCTATCTATCTATCTATCTATCTATCTATCTATCTCAGTTCAATTTCGATCTATCTATCTATCTATCTATCTATCTATCTCAGTTCAATTTCGATCTATCTATCTATCTATCTATCTATCTATCTATCTATCTATCTATCTCAGTTCAATTTCCATCTATCTATCTATCTATCTATTTATCTATCTATCTATCTATCTATCTATCTATCTCAGTTCAATTTCCATCTATCTATCTATCTATCTATCTATCTATCTATCTATCTATCTCAGTTCAATTTCCATCTATCTATCTATCTATCTATCTATATATCTATCTCAGTTCAATTTCCATCTATCTATCTATCTATCTATCTATCTATCTATCTATCTATCTATCTATCTCAGTTCAATTTCCATCTATCTATCTATCTATCTATCTCAGTTCAATTTCCATCTATCTATCTATCTATCTATCTATCTATCTATCTATCTATCTATCTATCTATCTCAGTTCAATTTCCATCTATCTATCTATCTATCTATCTATCTATCTATCTATCTATCTATCTATCTATCTATCTATCTATCTATGTCAGTTCATTATCTATTTATATGTAGATCTATCCATCAATTTATAATTGCATGTTTTTTTTTCTTTTTCAGTGCTGTCACAAGTGTTCCTTTTTTTTAAACAAGTCGTTTGGAATTACATATACTTTCTGTTCAATATCTCACATCATATCTTTTTATTGTGAAACCAGTTGTTTCCATTAATCAAACTGTAGGATATCGATAGATCCCCTGAATGGAGTTGCGAGACATGGTCTGAAAGACGTTTGTAAAGTAATAAGAATTATTCTGATCAAGAAAATCTATCTATCTATCTATCTATCTATCTATCTATCTATCTATCTATCTATCTAAGTCTATCCATGTCTATCCATGTCTATCTATCTATCTACATATCTCTCTCTCTCTCTCTCTCTCTCTCTGTATACACACATATATATATATATATATATATATATATATATATATATATGAAATTCATTTCATTTCTATGTATCCGTCTATGTATACATAGTTCATTATCAATATATGTGGATGACACATCTATCTATCTATCTATCTATCTATCTATCTATCTATCTATCTATCTATCTCAGTCTGTTCATATCTATCTATCTATCTATCTATCTATCTATCTATCTATGTTAGTTCATTATCTATATATATCGATGGCTCTTATGCATCTATTTCACAAGTCTGTTCATCTCTGTCTATCTATCTATCTATGTATCTATCTATCTATCTATCTATCAAATTCTGTTCATATTTCTGTATCTTTCAGTCTGTCTATCGATCTATCTATGTTAGTTCATTATCTATATATATTGATGGCTCTTATGTACCTATTTAACAAGTCTGTTCATATCTATCTATCTATCTATCTATCTACGTTTTTCTTTTTACATATATTCATCACGACTTGTTTTTTTTTTCCTTTTTAGCGATTCCATATCATTTTATGCCTGTTTCTTACTCAATTGGTTCTCTGTATTGTTTACTTTGGATGTCTTTCCCTCCCTTACCTTGACTGTGTGTCTATCAATTGAAACACCTCTCTAGCATCCCATCGGAGTGTTCAACAAAATCCTGTAGACAATTTCACAAAGGTTTTATTTACGTCTTAACCTCAACAAATTGAACTTTCAATTTCACCCGACCAAGTGCAGAGACATCGATTGAAACATCGTGACTAAGAAAACAATAGACTGAACAGGGAAACACAAAGAAAACACCAATAAAACTAATGTTTTTTTGCTTCTCAAGAGTACGCAGAATTTCTTCTTTATTTATCGAAATATTCGGTGTGTGCAAAAGTTAACAGCAATCATTTTTGTAAATTAGTGATTAATAATTGAACATAACGTCAGTAAATGACGGTTATATTTAAGCAATTTTAAAATTGAACTGAGGATATTTGTTGCATTAGTGTTGTAACCTTGGTTACTGAATAGAATTATCATACGAAGTTTGGTGATGAACAATAATACTTAAGACAGGAACAACACATATAAGATTCGCCAGCGGCGCGTAGAAAAATTAGTCAACTGCTAGAAGTGAGTCAAGTGAATTCCACAATGAATCTTCAACTACAGGATATCTACCAACCGCCCTATGCGGTTAGATATAGCACAAGGCCGAATTTAATGTGGGGTATCCGAGTCTGTAGGCTCGGCCAAAAATTACCCGTAGGCCCCGTACAAAACGAGGTCGGGTAGCTGAATAATTCCATTATTATTATTATTATTTTCCAATCAAACATGAGACATGGCACATGTTAGTATTTCGTATGACCATTCCACGAAGTCGTTCATTGCAGAGTGACCACAGAGTCTCAAATGGATTTATGATAATTCAGAAGAGTTTTCGGGCTAGTCTATATTACTTTGATTTGCTCACTGCTAAGCCTTGCCAGTGTGTTCGTGCAGCGTTACAATTTTTGTACGCTTCCTTGGAGTAACGTCCATCGCAGACCATAGCCGTAGGGTAACTAATCGTCAGTCGAGGCAATAGTGTCTGGGCGTGATAAAAATCAGATGTCGAATATTTTCAAGGCCAAACAAATTTCACCATACACCCCGAAAATAGATTCATATTACTGCACACCACTGCAAAAAAAACCCCCAAAAAACAAAACTTAATCTGAGGAAAAAGAAAAATCGATTACTCACAGTCACTTTAGGGGGTTTAAGACTGACTGTACGCTGAAAGAAAAGAAACTAAAGCGGATGTTTCAGTTATATGCACAAGGGAGTACTTTGTTATTTGAACTAGCATATATATCTTAATTTTTAGAATCACATACTTTCGCATGTTTTACTCTCCGGCCTTCTTCAGATTAGGGATTATCACAATAAAATGCTTTGCTCTTTGGACAAATATGCATATTCTGGTTGTTATAATCACATCGTTTCGGCTGATTTCGGAGAGTACATGTTCGTTGTGTGAATCACAGCGAACATGAGCATGCTGGCCCTAGGATCCTAGCATCTAATACGTATTGTCAAATGTAAGAAAGAATTTTGCTTTGTAATCATTAAATCAGTTTCAAACTCCTCTCTGGATTTTTGAATATAAGTAGAGGTTTATTTATTGTTTACTGTTTAGGATTGGGTTTCGGCTTCCTTCTAAAATCTACTTCAACTATATACTTCTAATGTTTCGGCTTGGACTCTACTAATTATTTATTTCCTTTTTTCTTTCTCTTCTTCTTATATATAGGTTGGGTAGATTCGCCTATTGTTCGGTTCACACTCCTCCCTGGTCTTTTGAACAGGATTCGATATTCACCACTTGTTCGCTGTTTAGGATTGGGTTTCCGGTTACTTTTAAAGTATTTTTATTCTCTTTCACTCTCAGTAGCACCTTGCGTCTTAGTGGTATTATTTCCTTGCTTGGGATAAACTGATTAAAAAAAAAATTCAAAGAAAAAATATTCAAAGAAAACTCGTATCATCCAAAAATCAACCATTCAAACTTAGTTTGAAGTATTGTCATCTAATGCTGATTAAAATCTGAAATTCTATCCCAACTCGTCTCTTATCTTTGCTTGATTCCCCACCCCTACAGCGGAATTTCTATGGAGTGATATGAACATAACACCGGCTATAATTTCTGTTTTCATCTGCAAGGTACAGGGATCCTAGAAAAAAAAGATAAATTCAGAAGGAAATGATCCAACCGCTGGAAACTGGTGACCACTGATGTGATTGAAAAATTCAGGAAGAATTTCCCTACATTTCCTCAAACACCACATCGTATTTTCTTGTTTGAGACGTACGATAACTTGACGCTCAAAAACCAGTGAGTTCTTTAGCCATTCGAGAAGGGCAGAACAAAAGATGAACGTTGTCTGCAAATGACCTTTAAATGACCAGTCACAAAATCGAGCAGCATTTAATCAATCATAAAAGAACCAATCAGAGTTCATTAATTACGCGAGAGGATTCGAATGATTAACAAGGTTATTCTTGAAGGATAAAACAATGCTAATAAATGTTCCGCGTTTTTTTACTGTGCAACTTGTAGAGTCCACTAAGCTTGACGTATTCCTGCAATTGTCCCAGAGAAATGGGCTCTTGAAAAGACTCAAGTTCGCTCTAAACTCTACAATAAATACCTTGCAGTCCTTGCTTTCCAGCTTGTTGGAAATCCTCCTCTGTAGATTCTTTATGAACCTTCTGATCCTTCTAATTATGTCCCAACTAGTCTTTTACCTCTTTTTGGCAAAGTATTAGAAGCTCTAATCAACCCCGAATCCATTGGACATTTCACTTCACACAGTCTCCTTTCAGATAAACGAAAAAGCTTACGTCTCTCTAGGTGAACTGCCGATATATAGTTATTATTGATTTTCTTTTATCAGGCGTTACATAAGTACGACGAATATTGGGGTGTGGTTTTAGATATTTAGAAACCATTTGACAGGGTGTGGCATACTGAACTTCTTCACAAGTTGAAGGGCAATAGTGTCACTGGCCAAATAATTGACTTAATCCAATCGTTCTTAAAAGATCGTTTAATGAAGACGTATTGGACGTCTACGCTTCTATATCATCTCACATTAATGCGGGTCTCCGCCAAAGTTCTCTCATTGAACCTACGTTGTTTCGTATCTGCATCAACGACTTCCCAATGTTATTAGCTCCCAATTAGTCATTTATGCTAGTGATATATTATTTACTAATGTCTTCATAGTAAGTCGGATAGGTCCGACAAAGCGTAAGTAACAGCTTGGCTCGAAAGTAACTTCCAACCGCTTGTTAACGGAGGCAAAAAATGGCTTGTAAAACGAAACTGCTATTTTTCAATTATCATAGAGAACCATTCAAGGGACAGAGTCGCAACTGAGAAAAATTATATTGAGAAGTGCCGGCTCTGGTGAAGAGCTGCTCGAGGCCCTGCCTTCTCATTGCACTAGAGAGAAAGATCGGTGCACGCACCGAGGCCAGCGCAACCGACGGTTGCGGGTGCTCGGGGAATTTTTGTTCCTTGCCCGCGTGCACGCGCTCGGGCTTCCCACATTAAACCGACCTTGGGTCACAACCTGACCTCGTGGGGGTTGAGTAAATACAAATTACTCATTTGGAGTAAGTTCACGTTTACTTATCATCTCTCAGTTGCGTCTGTCTTTGGGCAGAGTGCGCTCAGAGTCTTCTCTGTCAAAGGACAGAGAGGCTGTTATTCATCATGACGTTCGTCTTTGAGTATAGAATCCAGAGGTTAGCAGTGAATATTTCGAAGACAGTAGGAAAGCGTTGTTCAGGTTAGCAGTGGATATTTCGATAAAAGTAGCAGAGCATAGTTCGTCCTTCTGGTTCTCTTCGCCTGACAAGCTGGATTGGACATTCGGGTAGAGTGAACAAAAATGGTCGCCTTTATACACGACGAATTGAATGTTCTGCGTCTTCTTAACCTTCTATTGGTGGACTATAAAGGGAGTTAAGTCATTTTGACTGGCTCACTAGTTACACACATATACACAAAGAACTGTAACAGAGGCAACCGAGGAAAATAATACTGAAGAGGTGTCCAGCCCTGGGGAACAGCTGTCGAGGCCGCGCCATCCCATTGCACTAGAGGGCCGGATCGGTACTCGCACCGAGGCTAGCGCAACCATCGGTTGCGGAGGATGAGGGGGATTTTTCTTCCTGTCCCGGGAGTACGTGCTCGGGTCCCCACCTAAAAAAATAGACCTTGTGTCACGTCTCGTCCTTGTGGGGGTTAGAGTAAATGTGCAAATTTCTATCAAGTAGAGTTGGGGCTTTTTAACGTGGGGTTTCCCTTTTATTTATATAGATTACCAAGAATGTACAGTTATAGCAAAATGACCGAGAATACATTTTATAGTAGAATTTTATATGTAGTTGAAGGCATGAAATTGCGTTCAAAATATATTTAGTTGAAGCCATGATATTCTACTCAAAGTATTTCGATTTCGGTACTAATTAACCCATAGAGATGTTGATATGCCGCTAAACAAAATCAACCAACAATGTTCAAAACATTGAATGCAAAGTCACTCATAACTTTCTGTCTCCTTGAATCTTGTCTTTTTTATTTCTTTCTTTTCACTATTTTTTTTATTCTCTTTTACTTCTTTCCAGTGACCCTTTCCGTCTTATCGACTTAATTCAGAGCAACTGATTAAAAACTAGCAGCCCTGCCCAGCTGGTCGATCAGAAAAAGCGTTCAATTACAATGGAGCAAAAACAGCATCATGTTTACATGTAATAGAGTCTATCTTCTTCAATTACTTTAAAGGACTTTCATTAAAAGAAAACATTTTGAATTAATACAGTTACTGATATAATGGAAATAGTCTGTATTTATTCAATTGAAGTTAGGTAAACACATGAAGGGGTAAAACAAGCAACATGAAGACCCACTTCAGGCCACCATTATTTTAGAGTTTTTGAAATTCAGTTTGTCACTGTGCTACCAGGGTTGTTAAAGAAGATACGTTTATAAAGCAATTGTTAAGTTTGATGAAAATTGTTTGAAAGATCAACGAAAAATAAGATAGAAACCAGTAAAAATCGCCATTTTTCGCTATTTACGCGGGTTTTCACTTTATGGGTAGACTCAATTATCAAGTTCTTATTGTTGGCTACAATTGAGTGAAGTTCGTTTTAGAGTGCTTGAAAATTGATGGAGTTTTTATTTTAAAATTTGCGTTGAAATTGATTTTTCGTTTTGCGTTTTTTCGCTAAACGGAGTAGCGTAGAAATAAAAATGAGGTATCGTTGAGCTTGTCATTATATAAGTAACCTACATACCGAGTTTGAACGAAATCGGAGGAAAAAGTTGAATTTATCAATTTTTGATCGGCTTTATCGATTATTGATTTAAAAAAATATCGATGTTTTACAAACCTATCTTTTAGATTGTACAATGTCACGTTTGGTTAAAATAGGTTGGATGGATTTCGAGTAAAAAGGTATCACACAGACAGACAGACCTGCAGACATCCTCTGTTTTATATATATAGATAAGAAATTACATTGGTTATATAAATTTTCAATAAATCAGCTTGGACATTTTTTATGTATGTGAGTAGGCTCTGAAAATTATATCGGCTCTAACTCTTTCCTCAAAAAAGTAATTAACTAACCAATTATCAGAATTCAGACTTCGAGAAGTGAGTGAGGTTTAATTCCTGTAGAATTAACCCTGCTCTTGCATGCTAGAAAGAACCTTGATTTATGAGAAGTTAAAAGTAAAAATATACAAAGGAAGCTAAACGAAGGAAGGGAAATTAAAAAAAAAAAAAAATCAGCGTAACCTGTTCTAATAAAAGACTAATGAGATATTCCATTATTACGGTAATACAAGGCGTGTTTGTTTATTGGTGTGTAGTAATACAGCCTGTTACTATGTTATATAGGAATAAAGTGTCGCTGCCGACACTTGAGCTTGAACATAGATCGCCAATGAGCAAACACAAGTGATTCCATTATTGAATTAAGTAGATCACGTGACCATAAAGGAAACGCATAAGTACGATCACTATTTCCTGTCCACGCGGTCTTATGACTAGTGCTTTGCTATTCAGGGTCAGCTTACAGGTTCGATAACAGTATGCTAACCTATTCTTATGTGATATTTTCTAAATATGCGTGGGGCATATTTTTGTTTATACATGTGTAATATCTTCTAACTATAAGCGTGTGATATCGTATAAATACATGGCTATTTATTCGTCTGATTATGTACAAATATCATCTTAATATTATCCTGTAAGAATGTGTGTCTGATATGATCTTATGTGCGTGTAGGATAGAGTCTAAATATGTTATATATGAATACATTGTAAATGATCGCTATTTCTAGTCTATCCTCTATTGCTATACGGATCGTTATTCTCTTCTCGACAAGGATTACTATTCTGTGGTTACTATTCGAGCGAGTATTATCGAGCAATTACTATTAGTGCGAGTGTTATTCGAAGGCGTCTAACACGAGTATTGTTCAACGGCGTTACTATAGTTGTATCTGCGATTACAAAGTCTCTACTACAACGAGCATTACAAAAGTGACATACGAGTATTCGTTGACATCACAAAAATGGAAACGAGTGTTCGCTGACATCAAAAAACTATGACAATAGATTATGACATTACCAATAAGAGGTGACCAGGCTGTGTGAAGATAAATCGCTAAATCCATTGTGTTTTATACGAGGATTGATATTACGTGATGTGTGTTAGGGGGTGTAACGGATAACGACACGGAATGAGAAATCAGAGAGAAATTCTAGTCGCGTTCGATAGATTCCCTCAGCTGTGGGTTGAGCACCAGGGTAGACTGGTTCCTGCAGCCTTAGGTGGCACCAAGTCTACCGCAGTAAGAAACGGCAGTCTACTGGAGGAATATCTGCCTTGTCAGTCATGAATCGAGAGATACATGGTCGCCCAAGCGTGTATTACATACGGCTACTAACACATAGTACGTAGCATTTCAGTACTATTTTCTTTGAATGAGATACTAATTTGAGACTTGTAAAATTTTCATTTTATAAAAGAGAACAAAAAACAGTAAAAAAAAAAAAACAACAAAAGAAAAAAACGCGCTCCCAGAAGTATTTTAATTTCTCAGTGAGTTGAGAAAAATCTGTTATCCTCATCGTCGTCAAAACTGTCAAAGGAAAGAGAAGTAATTTAGCCATTATTTGATACAAGTAACTTGATATGACGCACCTTACTAGGAAGGCGGTTTCATTCAGATACCTCTTTCCCTTCAGTTGCTTTTGAAAACTAATTTTCTTATCTATTTTCATGTAAATATTAAAGTTTTTCTATTTTTTCAAATAGTTTAAGCTATGCAACTCCAGCTGATCTTGGACGTGTTAAGCCTTTGAATTAATATAAATATATATTTTTTTTACCTACACAAACAAGAAATAAGATATTTCAATGGAAGCAGTTGATAAAAATATTGACTAAAATTCGGATGCGCAAATAGAATTGGAATGGCGTCAGGAAGACAAAAATGAATTTACGCAAACTTCAAAAGGGGATATCTTTTTTCATCAGTGAATATATATATATATATATATATATATATATATATATATATATATATATATATGAATAAAGACAAAAGTAAAACTTATCTTAGCCGAAGCGTTTCGTCTTCTGAGTGACATTATCAAGGCAAGAGCCTTGATATTTTCCTTGATAAATTTCCTCAGAGGACGAAACGGGCGACTTAGATAAGTATACCTTTTCTTTTTATTCATATTGTACTTTTACAGATGTACTCTATTTCAAACTTTTACACACACACACACAGAGACACACACACACACACACACACACACACATATATATATATATATATATATATATATATACATATATATATATATATATATATATATATATATATATATATATATATATATATATGCACATTTCATTGAATACGACAGACAAGATGCTTTTATTTAGTTTTTATTCAATTTGTCATGGTATCTAATAATTTTCTTCTTTTCGGATGATAAATTATATAAAAACTGTCCGAATGTTCTTTTTATCCGAGGGCTTTCGGCTATGCATTCAGCCATTTTCAAGGATTAAACATTTTAACTGTTAAATAAGAAATAGTTTGTTGTATGTATGTTTTATAAAATGTTTTCCAAACACGGTCAAGATATTATGTCCATGTTCAAAGTTAATATTATTAAGTGTTGTTTTGTTGTTTTTATTAATAAGGCTTCCATTATTTTAAGCCTTTTTTTGCATGTAAATGATGCTATTATATTAGTGTTAACAAGTATGTTACGAATAGTATCCGGTAGGTCTCCATGAATATTTAAATGCGATCTAATTGAGCTAAGGTCAGAAAGGTGTAGAGTGAGTCTGCATGTCAAACATGTTGTAGTGGGTCATATATAATTATTTACGAATTTTGATTGATGAGGAATATAATATCATCTGAAATTGTATAACAACTAAATAAAAGTACTTTGCCTGTCGTATTCAATCAAATATGCACGAAAGAAGGATTGCTGCCTAAATACACAAATATATATATATATATATATATATATATATATATATATATATATATATATATATATATATATACCAGGAGTAACAGCAAAATTTCCAAATCGTGTAACAGCATGCTATATTTTCTACCCCAAAAATATTAATATTTAGTAAAAAAACACTAAACTAGTTGAGTTTCGTTTTTCCAACTTTTCAGATAAAACGTGTAGCCATCTTACAATTTGTCGTAAGAATCACTGAAAAATCCTTTGAGTTATTCAGCTAGAAAGAGAAAAGGTTAAAATTGTTTTGTGTCCGCCCCACTGTGTCTTCCTAACTCAGGAATGGTGAGAGGAAAAAGATCATTCAGACCTTCAGTTATGGTACCAACATTCATACATTAGCTTCTGTCTTCAATGTACATCCATTCAAGAGAACGGCGAATAAGCTTAAAAAAGACGGAACATTAGAGAGGAAGACAGGATCAGGAGGTCACAACAGCAAGAGGGATCATCATTTCAACTTAGAGCTAAATCCATTCTTATTGTTCAAAGTAGAGTTTTATAAATACCTCGGAGAATTCCAGCAAGATATCTTTAATCATTTCTTAGATACAACGGTTCAGATCTTCACATAACAATTGGACAAATTTGCTGTTACATGATTTGGACAATTTTTATGTTACATCCGGTATATAATATCGTATATTGAATCGTGATGTTAATAGTGTCAGATCCAGAATAACACATTTGTAAGTTATATAATAATCATAATAAATATACCTTTTTTCTTTAACGGTAGCACAACTTTGAGTCGCAGCCACAACGCAATCTGCAGGTCATGATTATCTAGTGCGTACTTTATATCAAATTTTTAATTAATTAAATGTGCATATTTGAAGTATGAGTCAATTTTTTGTATGTTTTTATACATTTGTTTATCTGTGTATATATTATAAAAAATTTCTCAACCGTTAATTTTTACTTATTTTAAATTTAATCTTTTACATTTAAAAAAAAAAAATAACTCCGTAAATGACATAGGCTGCACCACTATTGATATGCACACAGACACAGACACAGACACAGACACACACGCACACACATATATACACAAACGCACACACACACACATATATATATATATATATATATATATATACCTACATATATATATATATATATATATATATATATATATATATATATATATATTAGGTTGGTGCAAAAATAATGACGTAATAATGTCGTTTTTTGACTTTAAAAATACGTCAAAAAACGACATTATTACGTCATTATTTTGGCACCAACCTAATATATTAATTAAAGAATATCAAACACATAAGAACCTATAGTATTTGATATTATTCCATTAATAATAATTTTGCTCTGTCATTTGACATAGAGCTCTCCCTACAGGCTCCTGAAAATTCCATAGGGATTAACATATTGTATCATTACTACACACACACACACACACACATATATATATATATATATATATATATATATATACACATTAAGAAATGGACAAAGTCCGACAATTTATTTATTAAAGACATTTTCATGTTTAACGTTCTTTTTATAGATACAAGTATTTAAGTAAATGCTCTGTTTATAATAAACAGTATTAAATAACATTTACCGGCCTTTTGAAATTATTTAACGGTCATTTTTCAGTGAGCATCTGAAGAATGTATGAAACTCAGAGTATGTGTATGAAATAATATATTTATTATTATTAATATATATATATATATATATATATATATATATATATATATATATATAAATATATTAATTGCCACATAACACCCTTGAGCGCTTGGCTCTGGAGCGGGTAGAATGGAGATCAACATGTTTTAGTGGACTCAGCAATTTTCCATCTGCTTGACTGAATCATCTTCAAGAAGCGAGAGCAAGATCTAAAAGGTCAGTTAATCTAAGAGTGATCTCATCTCACAATTCTCACACCTGCTCCATATGTGGCCTCCTTTGTAAATCACTAGCGGGTCTTAAATGCGACTTAAGATTATCGCATGAACTTTCATAACTGAATCAATAAGCTGGCAGATCCTGATACGTCGAAACCGACGGGAGAGTCCATTATATATATATATATATATATATATATATATATATATACAGAGAGAGAGAGAGAGAGAGAGAGGAAGAGAGAGAGGAAGAGAGAGAGAGATTTAAATAGAGAAGACATCATTTTACCTTACAAAACTTTATCAAAAGGCGGATATTGGCGAATAGAAAATAATCATTTACAGAAATAGCTATTGAGGATAGGAAATTGGAACATGATTAAAACAGGTTTTAATTGTAAACATTTGTTTTTTGCTTTTGATTGTCAATTTGTTTCTAATTAAAATCTATTTAAATCGTGAACGAATTTGTCCACGTCATTCGCTATTTCTGATCATTGATCTTTTGTTCTATTTGCCAACGTCCAACTTTTGATAGTGTTGGATGTAAGGGTTCCCTTCAAGATAAAAATGTAAAATGACGTCTTCTCTATTTAAATCTAATTCCCTCTTCTGTAGATTCAAGTCTCTCTCTCTCTCTCTCGATATATATATATATATATATATATATATATATATATATATATATATATATATATATATATATATATATTCATTGAAAACGACAGACAAGGTGCTTTTATTTAGTTTATTATACAATTTTTCATGCGATCTAATAATTTTTTTTCTTTTCGGATGATAAATTATATAAAAACTGTCCGAATGTTCTTTTTATCCGAGGGCTTTCGCCTGTACATTTAACCATTTTTAAGAAATACATGTTAACTGTGAAAATTAGAAATAGTTTGTTGTATATATGTCTTATAAAATATTTTCACTTTTTTCAAAACACGGTCAAGATATTATGTCCATGTTCAAAGTTAATATTATTAAGTGTTGGTTTGTTTGTTTTTATTAATAAGGCTTCCATTATTTTTAGAGTTTTTTTTTGCATGTAGATGACACTATTTTATTAGTGTTGTCGACAGGAATGTTCCGAATAGTGTCTGGTAGGTCTCCATGAATATTTAAATGAGATCTAATTGAGCTATTGTAAGAAAGGTGTACAGTTAGTGTGACAATAGCTCAATTGAAACAGCCTGTCGCCTGTAAGTGTTGACTGCAATGTTCACTTTTATATTTACACACGCTCAATCTCTGATATTGAGCACTTTATCCCATAAATATAGCACACATTAAGAGTATATATATATATATATATATATATATATATATATATATAATGTAAATTTATCGGCGAGTGAAAAAAACATAAATAGCACAAACTTTCAAACAAATTGGCATCCTAGGAAAAATAGAAAAGAAAGGAAGCACCAGAAACCTTCGAAGAGGGTGAAAGAAATTGCCCAGTACCTTAAATCTCTGGTATATATATATATATATATATATATATATATATATATATATATATATATAAAACAGTGAGTAATTAGTTAAAACGAATACTGCTCAGTACACTAAGTAGAGCAAAAGTAAAATAAATAAATCCTAATGAGGCAGGTACTAACTACCTAGGTTTCAACTAATTGGATCATCAGGAAAATCACATTATATATCTGTGGAAGGCCTTAACGAGAGAGAACAATAAAAGAAAAAGTATTCATGGAGACAGAGGATATAGACCCCATGAGATCAACCCATTGCGTTTTCTTCAACTCACTGACATAAAGTAGAATGATTATATTGAATTAATCGCTGGGTCTGCTTCTAGGAGGTTTTTTTTCCACAGCGGCGTAACAGGTAATTTATTAGGTTGGTGCAAAAATAATGACGTAATAATGTCGTTTTTTGACGTTAAAAAATACGTCAAAAAACGACATTATTACGTCATTATTTTTGCACCAACCTAATATGTCCCCAGGATCGATATTGAACATCGCTGAATCTACAACATATATAATTGATATATAATTTACAAATCTGATATTCAACACCGTGCATCGAATATTGCTGCCATATATGGTTTGATGCTCCTGCTATATATCTTGAAATTCTCATCAAAATCCAAAGAAGGCTCTGTAATGTTATTGATCCTGACCTGGCATCTCGACTTCAGTAACTTTCTTATCGCCGAGACGTGTTTTTCCTCTGCCTCTTCTATAAATAATCCATGCCTCTAAAGATCCCATTCTTTGCTGATTTGTAATGCATTTCTGCTGTTACGTTATTAGAAAGATCTTCCCATTATGCGTATAATAGTACGTTTCTGAAAATAACTACAGGGTACCCCACAAAATGGCTGAGTTCAACATAGGAAAGTCAACATTGTATGATATAAAATCTTCCAAAGAAACTGATCTCCAGCGTTCACATTGTCACAATGAAAAAGGAAATAAAAAACATGATTGTAATCAAACCTGGATTGAAATTGAAAAATCTATTGAAAACTTTGTCACTTTTAGGGAAAGAAAGCCAGCATTCAGCTATGACGATTGCGATAACGCAAGCAGAATTTAAAACTGTCTTTCGTTTAAAAAAAATTCAAGAACAAAAGCAAAACGAAATGCGGAAAAAGTTGAGAATGACATTAGTAACTCAACACTGTGAATTGTTTTTGTTCATCTCTGCTGTGAAAAAATGTAACTGGATTACATCAGCCAAAGCTTTTATCCACTGGCCCATGTGTTCTTGGGGAAGGCCGGAGCGTACAACGGTCGAAGTGTTGTAAATATGACGATAAAGATGACGACAACAGTCCGAACGATGTTAATAGTGTAAATAGTTACAATTGGATTGAGGAATCGGAGAGCCGAGTTCGAATTCCAGTCGAATCCATTACATTCACTTACGTGCTAATACCTTTGGGAAAGGTATGAATCCGCTTCTTCTCCTCCCAGTTATATGTAAATAGCAGGACAGACTGGGTTTCCTTAGATGACAAATGGTCTATCGCAGAAAGAAAAGCAACTTAATGCGGAAAAAAACCTGCCTCGTCAGTCATGTATTGAAAGATAGATGATCACCTAAGCGTGTACTACGTATGACACATAACTGACTGACCTCAACTCAGAAATATGGACAGATGTTGAAGGATCGGCATGGTCCTGATATTAGCAGGAGCGCACAACGGCCGAAACGTCGTGAATATGAAAATCATCATTATCATCATCATCCTTCGACCTCCCTATGATTGGTCGGAAAATCCATTGACAATCCCTTTCCACAACGTTCGGTCCTGTATTGCTGTCCCCCAGACATCAATGTCTAACCCTGAGTCTCGAGCTATGGTGTCTAGGATAGTCAATTTTTGTGAGAAGATAATTCCAGAAGGATGCCATAGGAGTAAGGAGAGACGATTTACCTGTCCGTTCGGTGGCTGTAATGATTTCTGAGCTTAAGAGAGATTAGACTCATATGACAATAAAGATGAGAACAACAGTCCGAACAATGTAAATAACGAAAATAGTTACAATACCTCATATTATAAATACAGACACATCCTGAATAAGGCCGGAGCGTACAACGGCTGAAACGTCGTGACTATGGCAATAAAGATGAGAACAACAGTCCAAACAATGTAAATAACGAAAATAGTTACAATACATCATATTAGAAATATAGACAAATCCTGAATAAGGCCGGAGCGTACAACGGCTGAAACGTCGTGAATATAATAATAAAGATGAGAACAATAGTTCGGACATTTTAAATATTGTAAATAGTTACAATACCTCATATCAGAAATACAGACAGATTTTGATGAGAAATTATTTAAAAAATGTGTATTGCATTTCTATATTAATTTTTTTCTTTGGATTTCTACTTACGCTTTATAATATCTATGTTTTCAAGACTTGCCTTGATATAGATGTAATCATTAAAGAGAATGAGTGATTTGACGTATAACAGGTTATATAAACAGTTAATATTTCACTAATTTGCTTTGTATTTCAATTGAGAAATAATTTCTTTGTTAATATCTACCGTTTTAGTGTTTGTCTTGCCGCTATATAAGTAATCATAAGAGTTAAAGTTATACGGTTTTAAAATGTGGTTACATTCGTGAAATCTGTTTTATATCATCGGTAATTTTTTTTTGACGAGAGAGCGAGGGAAATGCTTGCTTTCTGGTTAACACAATGCGTTGCACTTACGTTAGTTATTTCATGTAGCTTTTCATTGACCAGCACTTTCTTTACTTGCTTTCCTCAATCGCTTTTGTCTGTTATTATTTTTTTTTTATTATCGACAGCTTCCTCTACCTGCTGTTGAATAACTCCCATTTTCTTTCAACTTTCGATTTCTAAAGTAAAACATTCGTCTATCTAAAAGGTTGCAAGCCAATTTAAGTAATTAGTTTACTCGTACTACTGATCTCTTTATTATTTTTGTTTAGTTTTTCTTCATTCGTTGTAACAGACTCTTATTTGCCGAGTTCTTCAGAAAGAAGAGACTAAACAAAAAACAGCGGCTTCTTATTTCGATTTCTGCGTGTTTTTTTTTAAGTTTGAAAGAAATCAAAAACATTTTAAAATGTAATGTGAGCTAATGGAAAAATGCCTCAGTTAGTCATATATATATATATATATATATATATATATATATATATATATATATATATAGTGACACGCATAAGTATTGCATACATGTTATTTTCTGTTATAACTAGTTTATGTTCGCCATTTTGCCTGATATTTGGTAAGTAATATCTCGTAAAGTTGTTTTAGTTGTATGTGGAAGGAAAATTAAAAACTCATGGTTGAATACATTTTTTTTATCAATGTTCAAAATTACCCTATGCAAAAGTATTGGATTCATGACACTTTCTTCAAATTTCCAATCGAAACTTTGTATTTTAAAAGACTTTAAATATTCAAATTTTCGATAGTATTGGAATGTTATCTCTGACCAATCAGAGAAGCACACTATGGTTTACAAGATAGTGCTACTAATCATCTGACTCTTTGATGTGCATTCTGCAATTCAAGGATTAAAAATGGCAAAAACTAAAGAATTATCCAGAGATATGCGAGATAGAATCATTGAACGTCACAAAGGAGGACAAGGTTACCGAAAAATTAGCAAAGAAATGAATCTAGCACTAAGTACAGTAGGAAATATCATCAGAAAGTATAAGAAGTATGGCGACGGTACAGCAAACCTTCCAAGGAATGAAAGATCGAGAAAAATAAATGACAGTACTTCAAGGTGGATTGCAAAAAAAAAACAAACCCTTCATTACTCGTTCTGAAATTAAAACTGATCTTGAGGGTGCTGGAATTAATGTCAGGATACCATTAGCAGAGTCTCTATATCGTACAGGCTTTCATTTAAGATCACCAAGAAAATTACCTTTACTGAAAACCAAACATGCCAAAGACCGATTAAAGTTTGTCGAAACTTATGAAAAGAAAGGTATGCAGTTTTGGGAAAAGGTAATCTGGTCGGATGAAACGAAAGTTGAACTATTCGGAAGGAACACAGCGACAAGTGTTTGGCGAGAAAATGGCACAGCCTTCAACAAGCACAATACCATCCCCTCAGTTAAGTTTGGGGATGCTTCCAATATGATATGGGGATGATTTTCATCCAAGGGCAATAGTGAGTTACTAGTTATCGATGGTAGAATGAATGGTAGCATGTGCAGGGAGATTCTAGAGAAGAACCTTCAGAAATCTGTACACTTCTTTAGGACATGGTCAGAATTTCGTGCTTCAACACGACAATGATCCCAAATAGACCGCAAAACTTACAAAGGAATGGTTTGCAAATAATGGTATTAGAACTCTCAATTGGCCAAGTCAGTCTCCTGACTTGAATCCAATTGAGAATTGGTGGAATACTTTGAAGGTTAAAGTTCATAAGCGGAATGCACAAAATATCAAGCAATTAGAGGAATTATGCAAGGAAGAATGGGGTAAAGTAACGGTGGATCAGTGTGGAAAACTTGTGGCCAACTATAGAAAGCGACTGGAAGCAGTGAAACAAAACAGAGGCTATACAACAAAATATTAAATTGATGTATCCAATATTTTTGCATAGGGTAATTTTGAACTTTGATAAAAATAATGGATTCAACCACGAGTTTTTAATTTTGCTTCCACATACAACTGAAACAACTTTACGAGATATTACTTACCGAATATCAGGCAAAATGGCGAACATAAACTAGATTTATAGCAGAAAATAACATGTATCAAATACTTATGCGTGTCGCTGTATATATATTTGAATGGATATGAGTTTGTAACACGGGGTTTCACGCTTATGCGATCCCCAGAAAAAAAAAACAAAAAACAAGCGTGAAACCCAGGGTTACAAACACATAACTATACAACTAAATATGTTAGTTCTATCTCTGATAATGAGCGCTTTCCAATAAGTACCGCACGCGCGCGCACACACACACACACACATATATATAAATCTCACTCCCTCACTCTCTCTCTCTCTCTTTATATATATATATATATATATATATATATATATATATATATATGATGGACTCTCCAGTCGTTTTCGGCGTACGAGTGTCATTCAGTTCATTTTTAACCCTGTACTTGTCTCCGACACTTTAGCTCTCTCGCCGGTTGCTCAGGAGGAATATCAAAGAAGGAACACAGAACTGAACAGCAGACTATCCATACAAAAGAGTGGTGAAGGCTTGTATAAAAACAGCCACACATATCGGAAGTGCTGCTAACAAGGAGTTGGGTCAAATATTTGACACGAACAGAATGAACAACAGCCCTCGGGTTTTATTATCACGGAGTTATACCTCTCCGGTACTACCATTGCACAGAAGAGTGAAGCGCCTTTCGATGACAGTATATATATATATATATATATATATATATATATATATATATATATATATATGAGAGAGAGAGAGAGAGAGAGAGAGAGAGAGAGAGAGAATATTAGTGGTTAATACACACATAGGCAAACAAACACACTCACACACGCATATATATATATAATATAAATATACACACACACACGCACATATATATATATATATAGAGAGAGAGAATATTAGTGATTAATATACACATACACACACAAACAAACACACACATATATATATATATATACATATATATATATATATATATAAAATATAAATATATACACACGCATATATATATATAGAGAGAGAGAATATTAGTGGTTAATACACACACACAAACACACACACACAGACACACACACACACATATATATATATAAAATATAAATACACCCTCCACAACACCCCCCATATATATATATATATATATATATATATATATATATATATATATATATATATATATATATATATATATATATATAGTACAGGTAATAAATCCGTTGGTATATAATCCAAGTCGATCCTAATGATATAAATTATTAAAACGGATCCACAAAAACAGCCTATAAATGAAAATAAATATAAATAATATAATTATTCACGAGACAAGTTGGGATTTTCTCTGTTGTCAGGTCAATGTATTTTATTATAACAGACCGTACATATCTTTTTACAGCAAAAAAACAAAATAACATCATATGGGTATAGTCTATTTCAGGCTGGCGCAACTTAGTGCCAATCCTCATCAGCCCTCGAATACCTGTCTGAAATAGACTATACCCACATGAGGTGTATATATATATATATATATATATATATATATATATATATATATATATATATATATATATATCAATCGGTATCACCCCTTGCAAGGCAATGAAGCCACTAAGACACAAGGGGTTACAGAAAGTGGAAGAAATAGGAACAGAAACATTAATAATCAGCGGGAAAAGCAAAGAGTAATCCGGAGGGAAGTAAATAGCGATTGACATTGCATTTAATTTTTTGCAAATTGAAGTTGGCTTCTTTGGATTGATATGGGTTTGTGACTCTGTGTTTAATGCTTTTGCGATCATCCGACAAACTGGTTTATTATTTAAAATTGAATCTTGCTTGTTTGACTATGTTTGATGGTGGGAGGGGGAATTTACTTCCGTATTTGTTTGGGGTGGCACTCTCATACGCGTTGACACATATACATACAGGTGTACGCATTTTAGTTCACACAAACGCATCCATATAATCAATCCGATACTAGGCGCAGATACGCATCCAAGCGTTCGGGCATAGATACATACGCAGTTGTAATTCTATTTCGGTGTCGAGACCTTAACTTTTTATTATATGTAGCGATGTTCCTTTCAACAAGGAGTGAGTAGGAGTGTTCTTGACGCTTTTCAGATCTACTGCCTGCGCCGTCGGAGAAACTTACACTTCTACATACACACCTGTAGACGCACACATACACTCCTATTGGTCTGGGCCTTCCACCACCACTTTGGTTAAGCTGGGTTCTGTTTGCGCACATGATGATGATGATATTTGTATTTTCAACATTAACTGCTTCTTAGTTGTTGACGATTATGATTATGCTGATTGTAATAATAACAATGACATTAATTATTATTAATATATTAATAATAGTTGTTGATGTGTTGACGTTAAATGTAGCCTTACTGATAATGGAAATGAAAGTACTGCGCATATAAAATAATAATAATAATAATAATATATATATATATATATATATATATATGTGTGTGTGTGTGTGTGTGTAATTAGGCAGCAATCCTTTTTTATGCACATTTCATTGAATACGACGGACAAGGTGCTTTTATTTAGTTTTTATACAATTTCTCATGCGATCTAATATTTTTTTTCTTTTCAGATAATAAATTATGTAAAAACTGTCCGATGGTTCTTTTCGGCTATACATTTAGCCATTTTCAAGGATTAAATATTTTAACTGTTAAATAAGAAATAGTTTGTTGCATGTATGTTTTATAAAATGTTTTCATTTTTCAAAACACGGTCAAGATATTATGTCCATGTTCAAAGTTAATGTTATCAAGTGTTGTTTTTTTATTTTTATTAATAAGGCTTCCATTACTTTTAGCCTTTTTTTGCATGTAGATAATGCTATTATATTAGTGTTGTCAACAAGTATGTTACGAATAGTGTCCGGTAGGTCTCCATGAATATTTAAATGAGATCTAATTGAGCTATTGTAAGAAAGGTGTAGAGTGAGTCTGCATGTCAAACATGTTGTAGTGTGGACTATATAATTATTTACGAATTTTGATTGATCAGGAATAAAATTCCTTAATGGGCATTTAAATTTTACTAAAGTTATTAAACCTAAAACGGACACTGCCTGCTTGAACTTGTTCGTGGGTAGAGAACTATAGTGTTTCCGCTGTTTGCTTTGAATCTTTCGTTTAGGTTCGAAATGGTGAACCCAGGTTCTATCTTTAGTTACTAATCTGGGGTGGAAAGTTAATCAGAAGTCTCCTGGAAATGTCAACCCTTTTCAACTTCTGAATGCTGACAATATATATATATATATATATATATATATATATATATATATATATATATATATATATTGAGATTGAGGAATCGAAGAGCCGAGTTCGGGGGAGGCACGGTGGATAGCGGCTTGGAGTGAGGAGTTGGAGAGCCGGTCCAATTCCAGTTACTTACATGCTAATACCCTTGAGAAAAGTATTAATCCTCGTCTTCTCTCTCCAGCTATGGGTAAATAGCAGGGCAGACTGGGTTCTATAGCCTTGGATGGCAACTGGTCTGTGAGAAAGACAACTCTGAATTCAAAACCTGCAGAGGGTCGTTTGTGGACCTTGTGGCACGTAGTGTACCAGGTCTCTGTATTCGGCCCTTCAAAAAGTGTGGTTGGTTCTGTCCAAATCCTTCACCACTATAATCAAATCATATGTGCTGGTGTCTGACTGTCGGTTCCTAGGAACTGGGCTGCATGACCTCCCCACTTCGAATACGACGGGAGTGTCAACGATATATATATATATATATATATATATATATATATATATATATATATATATATATATATATATATATATATATATATATATATATATATGCCGTTCCCCCATATATATATGTACTATATATGTACTATAAAAAACTTAGGAAAATCTATGACACATTTCGTCCCTTGGTCTGACTAAAGTGATATTAACTTTGATGCGATTACACGTGTGCATGAAGGAGAGGGGACACTGGAATTTTAAATTTAACTAATTCTTTTAAATATCTGATTTGGGTATATAGTGTAGCCAATTTCATTTTAATTTTTGCTCATTTTTTATCACTTTTGTTATTAAACTTCCCAAATTTTGATCAGTTACGTCTAGGGTAGTTATTTCTATTCTCATTGGGTGCTCCTTAGTCGCTGACTTGTGCCACAACTAACCTATGCTTAGTAAATTGCTTGTCACCTCGTCGTGGCGTAATGTTAAATGAGCTTTCTCGCTAGATCAATTACGACTGAGTAGTGAGTTCGATCCTCACAGGTTGCCCCATACTTTCGGCCTTGTGTCGCATCTGTACATGTTTAGAAAATAATCATCCCACATTCTGATAATAGAAGATCAGCCAAGAAATGTAAAATATTGGAAAAACCTAGACGGTAATTTTCTACACTTCTTCGTCTTAGTAAATTCCATTATCTTTTATCGTCCTGGATATGACGATAAAATACATCCGCGTCCTGAGTAAGACGATAAACTACTTCCAACAGCAAGGTCTCTGATCAGGAGTTTTTGAGCAGCGTGGAACCACCTCTTTATTGCTGGTGTTCCCAGGTCCACCCTGACTTGGGCTGGTAGCACCTGTCAGGGTCCCAGCTATAGGCAAATAGTTAACACACACAATTGTGTAAAAATAGGTTTTAATTCCAGAAATACCCTGTAATAAAAAAATTATTTTCCAGCAATAATTTTTTAAGGAAAAATTATTATCAGCAATACTTTAAAAAATACCAGCAATAAAAACAGCTATACATTCTTTGAAAAAAATATGACCAGCTAAAATTTTTTCAAGGAAAAATATTCCCAGAAATAGATTTTTGAAGAAAAAAATATTACCAGCAATAAAAATTTTGTCAACATTAAATAACCCATTGACGTTGATATGCTGTAAGCCAAAGCAAAGCAAACCAAACGAAACCAAAACAAGCCAAACCAAACCAAACCATTCTGTTTTAATTAAAGTAGTATTTTTAAACCAATGGTCACACATTATGGTGAGCAACTAACGCAATTAGTATGTTATTTTGTATAAGACTCCTTTTGTGTTCATACAATCTTTTATTTAATTTAAATAGTTAACAGACAATTAAAAGCTGAAAAAAATTTAAATGGCCCAGTAGATTAGAATGGCATATATACGAAAGTTGAAACTGGAAATTAGAATTTACGTCATTTGTCGTTACGTCATTATTAAAGAAAAATTGGCGCTCTCCGAAATGGATTCGAACATGCACAGAGGAAAGCGTCGTTAGGTCCGACGTCCTTTAGACTTTAGACAAGGTAAAATCCAAGATACAATGCAAAAAACACGTTGTAAATGATATGGACACAGGAGCCACTCTTGAAGCAGCCTCTCTGCGGTACTAGGAGATGCACATGCTAGGGCCACTTGACGTGTACTATTACCTGGATTATCTCCGACAGCCTGTAGGATCTATTCTTCGTGGACAAGTGTATGGGTGGATCTTGGTTTTCCTCGATCCATTGTAGTGCCATTGATCCAATCTCAGCAACGCGACGATAAACAGCAGAAAATGTTAGATGACTCGGCTGCCTCCGGTCTGGAAACGCAATCTGAAACAGCAGTGTAACCTCGCGTCCATTACTATTCATACGGTCGTATGTGAAAATAATATCTGCCTGCTTACGATATGTGTATCCAGCCATTGTTAAACAGAACACCTCGCATTTAACTCACTACTGGTCACGTTAAACATTGAAGACAGAATAGCAATAAATATACATGAATGACAAATGTAATTTAGATTACATTGAAACACACAACCACCTACAGTAAACTTTAAATTAAATCAGTCGAAAACGAAAGATTTGCAGACATATGTTTATATGGACTTTTGACCTTTTTTGATGAGAGGAACCCGCCAACAAAATTTGTATTTATGATACACCATATCTATCTATCTATCTATCTATCTATCTATATATATATATATATATATATATATATATTCCAACGAGGGAAAAATGTATATTTTAAAAAAAGAGAGAAACCGCAAACGTTTTTGGTTATAATGCGGATTTGTTTTAGTATATATATTATATTTTATTCTTCTGCTACACGTGTTTCGGGTCTCCAGACCTTCTTCAGACAAATAAAAACAGTCAATTTAAAAAAAAAAATATTTCCTCTTCTGTATTTGTAGTGAGCCTTGATCTCATTTCTGGACTGTTGGCAAAAGTAAATTTCTTCCGCTAAGTGGTAATAAAATCTTTATATATATATATATATATATATATATATTTGGTTGGATAGATGTGGGTTTGTGACACTGGGTTTCACGCTTTAGCGATCGTTTGTTTGACGATCGCTAAAGCGTGAAACCCAGGGTCACAAACTCACATCTATCCAACCAAATATGTTAGCTCTATCGCTGATATTGAGCGCTTTCTAATAAGTACCGCGCATATAATATATAAATAATTATACATATATATATTTATTTATATTTATATACACACATTTTTCATATATATATATATATATATATATATATATATATATATATATAGGATGTATCAAAAATACATCAAATACATTTTGATATATATATATATATATATATATATATATATATATATATATATTTATTCAGTTATGAAAGCTCATGTGATAATCTTAAGTGGCATTTAAAACCCGCTAGTGATTTACAAAGGATGCCACATATGGAGCAGGTGTGGAAATTATGAGAGGTCACTGTTAGATTGGCTGACCTTTTAGATCTTGCTCTCGCTTCTTGAAGATGATCCAGACAATCAGATTAAATATTGCTGAATCCACTAAAACACGTTGATCTCCATTCTACCCGCTCCAGAGCTAAGCGCTCAAGGGTGTTATGTGGTATATTAACTGCTGTCAAGTTGCTTCTCAGCTCGTCTTTGTATCTTAGACATGGGCGTCCTACATTCCTGTAGCCCTGATCTAACAGGCATATATATATATATATATATATATATATATATATATATATATATATATATAAATACATTTATATATATATATATATATATATATATATATATATATATGAATGTATTTTGATATATATATATATATATATATATATATATATATATCAAAATACATTTATATATATATATATATATATATATATATATATATATATATATATATATATATCGGTCCCTTGCCGCCCTATTGTATTGTGTTTTGGACGATCCGAACGAAGAGTAGTCCTTGTATGTTCGCGTTATTTCTGCGATCTTTGTTAGTTTTATTTGCAAAGCCGTTCATTCTTCTGCAATTAAATGGCTTTGTTCACTAAGTGAATTCTTTTAGAGTCGGAATTTTGTCTGCTTGATGAGCAACCAACCGAGAAAAACGATGGGCAAATAAATAGCGTCTACGTAAACATGTCCTTCTTTGCTGCGATTTTTCAACCAGAATAAATACGTGTGGACATTTATTGACGAATGGTTCACATTAGATTTGTGTCGAACTGTTACTGTTCACTACGAATACCTTACTTTCGGAACAAGGATACAAATATGGGTCACCCGCTGGGAAGAGTTCTCCATCCTAAGGGTCAATAAGATGAACGAATCGATCATAACTCAAGACGGAAGACGTCCAATTGGTTTTGCTGTCCGCAATTAATGACATGAAATCAAGTTAAGACCATTAATTACAATCATATGAGGTTAATTTCTTATGTGATTTCAGTTCAATATTTCTCTATGTATTAGTCATTATACTATCTATCTATCTCTCTCCCTCTCTCTCTCTCTCTATATATATATATATATATATATATATATATATATATAAATCTTTTCATATGTATCATTTCTTAGTCTGCTTCTATGTTTCTATCGGAATTTCTTTCATTCTCTCTTATTCAGTTTATAGCATGAAATGAAGTTAGAACCATTAATTACATTCATACGAGGCTAATTTCTTATGTGATTTCAGTTCAATATTTCTCTATGTATTAGTCATTATACTATCTATCTATCTCTCTCCCTCTCTCTCTCTCTCTATATATATATATATATATATATATATATATATATATATATATATATATATATAAATCTTTTCATATGTATCATTTCTTAGTCTGCTTCTATGTTTCTATCGGAATTTCTTTCATTCTCTCTTATTCAGTTTATAGCATGAAATGAAGTTAGAACCATTAATTACATTCATACGAGGCTAATTTCTAATGTGATTTCAGTTCAATATTTCTGTATGTATTAGTCATTATTCTGTCTATCGATCTATCTTTATATATATATATATATATATATATATATATATACATACATACATACATATATATATATATATATATATATATATATATATATATATATATATATATATATATATATATATATATATGTATATATATATATATAAAGAAAGAACAGTAAGATATATAATCCGGTGTTCTTATAGATATTTTTATTTTTACAAAATAGTGCTCAATGTAAATTTACAGAGCATTAATATTATAAATTAATTGACTTAAAATATGTTTTTTTTCACTACACAGTTCTAACCATGTTTCAAAAATGGAAGCTAAAAGCCCCGAATTTAATTTTGTAATTAAATTAAACACATTACTTCCATTTCATCCTCAAGCGAATTTTGGAGTATCTTTAAAAATTACTGGTTTTTAAATACACAGCTAAAATAAAATTCATGTTTCCAAGGTTACAGATAAATCTATTTTGCTAGACTATGGGTGTCTGGGTGTTCAATATGTATCAGTTACTGTTACGTTTTGGTAGTGGGTAGGGATGTATCTTTCAATGAAATCTAACATCCTTTAAAAGCGTGTCGTCTGTTTGTTTTTTTTTATAAATTTTATTGTTAACGGCTAAAATTCTTACGACATTTTTTTCCTTCGTATATTTAAAGATTTTTGGGAGGTGTCTATGTCAGAATATTTCTTCTTTTTTTTTTAACTACGATTTGAAATATTTTCACTTTTAATTTTTAATATACTATATTTCTTTCAATAACACTTAAATGTAATTAGAATCTGTTACAGTTTGTAGAATTATTATCACATCAAGTATATTACGATTTTGAAAAATTTTATATTTGAATATTATTTAAGTAAAATTTCCATTTCTCTGATTTAGTAAACTCTATTTATTTATTTAATTACAATTTAAAAGAAGTTTAGGTTAGAATTCATTTTAATTTTAATGAACTACAATTTTAATTAGTTTAAAATATTTTCATTATTAGTTTTTATAGACTATAATTTCATTTAATAGAAGTGAATGTATTAGAATTAGAATTACTTACAGTAAGTAAAATTATTTTACATTTACATTACGATTTTTAAAAAAATTTTGATATTTAAAAATTATTTAAATACTTTTATTTTTTTTTCTTACGGCAAAAATAGCTAATTCATTTCTCCGATTTAGTAAACTTTAGTTATTTATTTAATTACAATTTAAAAGAAGTTTAGGTTAGAATTCTAACCGTGTTCAGAAAATAAAACTTCCCTGTGACTCTAAAAACATCCACACAATTCATGCAGCCATCAATACATTATCTTGACAATAGCTAAAATATAACCGAAAACGCTCGGAATTCTCTGTCCAAAAACGAAAACACTTGTTCGAACACAAGAAAAATTAAATAAAAAGGTTAACCGTAGTACCTTGTCTGTCGTCTTTAAAGAAACATGTATAAATGAATGAATGCTGCCTAAATACACACACACACACATATATATATATATAGTTGAATATATTTTTAAGTTTTATTTTAAACTTATTGATTTTCTTCAATAACGTAGTGCCCTGTGTATAGAGAGCACTAAATGTGATAATTAGACACCATTTTACGACTGCGTGTAAAGCATCAAGAATTATCTGTAGCAACAAAAGTCGTAGAATCTGCTAAAGAAGGCCGTTGAGATAATTAACCGAAACTTTATTTTAAAAACAACCGTACAACTCTAATTATGATAATGACTGTTCTCAGAATTACAGGAAGAAATTGCTACATGGATTTTACACCTGAGAAATGTTTGAATAGCATAAACGTAAACGGCACAGAATGAGTCCTGTTTTCTGAAAGATGCTTGAAATGATAAAGCAGGATATTGACCACACTATAGTGTGTGGCTGCACCAGTTAGTAATAGATATAATTTTCTTAATTTTTTTAGAATTCTTCGTCTAACCGAAGAATTATCATTATAAATTCTGGATCAATTTATCTTTGATTTTATTTTGGTTGCAAGCCATCAGCATGGATAAGAATTAAAGAAGCAGTCTCTAATGAGATTTTAACACCATAATGTTTCTTTTCCAATGGATTCGAAGGAGGTCAATGAATCGGCTGTAGTTAGAAGGGTCATAGAAAGGATGTGACCCAAAGTCTGCAGAATGATAATATCTCTTCTGAAAACGATACAAGGTAGTTTGTACTTTTGGAACTGGTTGAGGAAAGGATCAGTTGAAATGTAGTAACAACAACAAAAGCCATGGAAAGAATGACTACCAAAGTCTGTAGAACTCTTAGAATGATATCTCTTTTCAGACTTACAGAAGTTAGATTTGTATTCTTGGAAATGCATAAAGAACAGATCATCTGAAATATAGTAACAACAACAAAGACAATAAAAACAATGACTGTTAAAGTCTTCAACTCTTGGAAGAATAATAACGCTTCTAAAAATAATAGAAGGTAGTTTTATACTGTGGGCTAACTGGCTGAAGAAATGTTTGAGTTTGTATGGTTTATCAACCTTAGCGGGTTATTTAATGCCGACAATATTTTTATTACTGGTAATATTTTTTTTCAAAAATATATTGCTGCTGATAAATTTTTCAAAACTTTATTGCTGGTAATATTTTCCATTAAAATGTTTTGCTGGTAATAATGCATTGCTGGTAATAATTTTCGTTCAAAAATTTTTTACACTTTCATAAATTTTTAACCACAGTTCGGGGTTTAAGTGTTTGCCCATAGTTGGTGCCCTACCAGCAATTAAGAGGTAGTTCGACGCTCTTCAAAACCTATTGATCAGAGGCCTTGATGTTGGACGTCGTTTATCGTCTTACCTAGGACGCGGACGGGTTTGTAGTTTAACTATTTGATTAGAGCTTTTAACACTAACAGGTTCTACCACTCTGGGTCAGGGTGGGCATGGAAACACCAGCAATTAAGAGATTGTTCCACGCTTCTTAAAATCCTCCTGATCAGAGGTCTTGCTGTCGGATGTATTTTATCATCTTACCCAGGACGCGGATTCAGTTTATCGTCATACCCAGGATACGGGCTGAAGAATGGATCGGCTGAAATATGGTAATAACAACAAAAACAACAAAAAGAAAGAGTATAAAAGTCTGGACAGTTTTAGGAATCTAAATTTCTATCCAATTTGAGAGGGAATTTCCAGTGCAGTGATATCAACTCGCCAATTCCAATGCATTCCCCTTGATCTCTTAATGACAATTTATATTTATTAGGCATCGTCTGCAACAGTTAGATTTATTAACCAGAGAACAACTATATTTTCTTTAATAAATCTATTAATTATATTTCTACAAATCAGAAAAGGTATGGTACACACGGTACTACTAAAGTCTCTTTCATATTTCATTGCTGAGATGTAAAGATCCATTCGAACAGATTCTTTCAGGAACCGCTAGTGTGTGGATGCTTCTACGATCGGTACAATCTCTGCCTGTTCAAATATCTGATAACCGTTAATTTCCACACATACCCCAATAAATTGTGTCTTTTAACTCTTAATCTACAAGAATCTCGATTGAGTCACTCTTGGGCCTTATATAGTGTGAACATTATTGAAGGGTAAAATAGAAGTATGTGGTATATCTTAGTAGGTAAGTGACTAAAATTTCTTCTCTAGTGCAGCTGAGATAATTTCCTGCGAACTTGCTTAAGAATTTGAGTCCTGTTCAACCGGTGGCTAGGAATTAAGTCATTTTTCTCTACCACTAATCAACGGGTGACTGGGCATAAAGTCATTTTTCTCAACCACTGTTCAACCGGTGATTGGGTATTAAGTCATTTTTCTCTACCACTTTTCAACCGGTGACGGGGTATTAAGTCATTTTTCTCTACCACTTTTCAACCGGTGACGGGGTATTAAGTCATTTTTCTCTACCACTGTTCATCCGGTGACTGGGCATTAATTCATTTTTCTTTACCACTGTTCAACAGGTGACTCTGCATTAAGACATTATTCTGTACCACTGTTCAACTGGTGACTGGGCATTAAGTAATATTTCTCTACCACTGTTCAACAAGGTGGATGGCATTAAGTCATTTATATTGACCACTGTTCAACCGGTGGCTCGGCATTAGTTATTTTTCTCTACAACTTTCAAACGGTGACTGGGAATTAAGTGATTTTTCTCTACCACTGTTCAACCAGTTGCTGGGCATTATTTCATTTTTCTCTACCACTGTTCAACCGGTGGATGGGCATTATGTCGTTATTCTCTACCATTGTTCAACCAGTGGATGGGCATTAAGTCATTTTTCTCTACCACTGTTCAACCGATGGCTGGGCATTAAATCATTTATCTATACCACTGTTCAACCGGTGACTGGGCATTAAGCCATTTTTCTCTACCACTGTTCAACCGGTGTCTGGGCATTAAATCATTTTTCTCTACCACTGTTCAAACAGTGGATGGGCATTAAGTCTTTTTTCTCTACCACGGTTCAACCGGTGGCTGGGCATAAAATCATTTTTCTCTACCACTGTTCAAACAGTGGATGGGCATTAACACTTTTTTCTCTACCAGTGTTCAACCGGTGACTGGGCTTTAAATCATATGTCTCTACCACTGTTCAACTGTTGCCTGGACATTAAGCAATTTTTCTCTACCACTGTTCAACCGGTGGCTGGGCATTAAATCATTTTTCTCTACCAGTGTTCAACCAGTGGATGGGCATTAAGTCATTATTCTCTACCACTTTTCATCCGGTGGCTGGGCATTAAATCTTTTTTCTCTACCACTGTTCAACTGGTGACTGGGCATTAAGTCATTTTTCTCTACCACTGTTCAACCGGTGACTGGGCATTAAGTCTTTTTTCTCTACCACTGTTCAACCGGTGACTGGGCATTAAGTCTTTTTTCTCTACCCTGTTAAACCGGTGACTGGGCATTAAATCTTTTTTCTCTACTACTGTTTAACCGAGGACTGGGTATTAAATCATTTTTCTCTACCACTGTTCAACCAGTGGATGGGCATTAAGTCATTATTCTCTACCACATTTCATCCGGTAACTGGGCATTAAATCTTTTTTCACTACCAATGTTCAACCGGTGACAGGGCATTAAATCATTTTTCTCTACCACTGTTCAACCAGTAGATGGGCATTAAGTCATTTTTCTCTACCAATTTTCAACCGGTGACTGGGCATTAAATCTTTTTTCTCTACCACTGTTCAACCGATGGCTGGGCAGTAAATCATTTTTCTCTACCACTGTTCAACCGGTGACTGGGCATTAAATCTTTTTCTCTACCACTGTTCAACCGGTGGCTGGGCATTAAATCATTTTTCTCTACCACTGTTCAACCGGTGACTAGGCATTAAATCATTTTTCTCTACCACTGTTCAACCAGTGGATGGGCATTAAGACTTTTTTCTCTACCACTGTTCAACCGGTGACTGGGGATTAATTCTTTTTCCTCTACCACTGTTCAACCGGTGACTGGATATTCAAACTTTTTTCTCTACCACTGTTCAACCGATGGCTGGGCATTAAATATTTTTTCTCTACCCTGTTAAACCGGAGACTGGGCATTAAATCTTTTTTCTCCACCACTGTTTAACCGAGGACGGGGCATTAAATCATTTTTCTCTACCACTGTTCAACCGATGGCTGGGCATTAAATATTGTTTCTCTAACACTGTTCAACCGGTGACTGGGCATTAATTCTTTTTTCTCTACCACTGTTCAACCAGTGACTGGGCATTAAATCTTTTTTCTCTACCACTTTTCAACCGGTGACTGGGCATTAATTCTTTTTTCTCTACCACTGTTCAACCGGTGACTGGGCATTAATTCCTTTTTCTCTACCACTGTTCATCCGGTGACTGGGCATTAATACTTTTTTCTCTACCACTGTTCAACCGGTGGCTGGGCATTAAATCTTTTTTATCTACCACTGTTCAACCAGTGGATGGACATCAAACATTTCTCTCTACCACTTTTCATCTAGTGACTGGGCATTAAATCTTTTTTCTCTACCACTGTTCAACTGGTGACTGGGCATTAAATCATTTTTCTCTACCCAGTGAAACCGGTGACTGGGCATTAAATCTTTCTTCTCTACCACTGTTCAACCGAGGACTGGGTATTAAATTATTTTTCTCTACCACTGTTCAACCGGTGGCTGGGCATTAAATCATTTTTCTCTACCACTGTTCAACCAGTGGATGGGCATTAAGTCATTATTCTCTACCACTTTTCCTCCGGTGACTGGGCATTAAATCTTTTTTCTCTACCACTGTTCAACCGCTGACTGGGCATTAAATCTTTTTTCTCTACTACTGTTTAACCAGTGGATGGGCATTAAGTCATTTTTCTCTACCACTGTTCAACCAGTGACTGGGCATTAAATCTTTTTTCTCTACCACTTTTCATCCGGTGACTGGGCATTAAATCATTCTTCTCTACAACTGTTCAACCAGTGGATGGGCATCAATCATTTCTCTCTACCACTTTTCATCCGGTGACTGGGCATTAAATCTTTTTTCTCTACCACTGTTCAACCGGTGGCTGGGCATTAAATCATTTTTCTCTACCACTGTTCAACCAGAGGATGGGCTTTAATCATTTCTCTCTACCACTTTTCATCCGGTGACTGGGCATTAAATCTTTTTTCTCTACCACTGTTCAACCGGTAACTAGGCATTAAATCATTTTTCTCTACCACTGTTCAACCACTGGATGGGCATCAATCATTTCTCTCTACCACTTTTCATCCGGTGACTGAGCATTAAATCTTTTTTCTCTACCACTGTTCAACCAGTGGATGGGCATTAAGTCACTTTTCTCTATCACTGTTCAACCGGTGGCGAGGGATTAAATCATTTTTCTCAACCACTGTTCAACCTGTGGATGTGCATTAATTCATTTTTTTCTACCACTTTTCATCCAGTGAATGGGCATTAAATCTTTTTTCTCTATCATTGTTCAACCGGTGACAGGGCATTAAATCATTTTTCTCTACCCTGTTAAACCGGTGACTGGGCATTAAATCTTTTTTCTCTAACACTGTTTAACCGAGGACTGGGTATTAAATCATTTTTCTTTACCACTGTTCAACCAGTGGATGGGCAATAAGTCATTATTCTCTAGCACTTTTCATCCGGTAACTGGGCATTAAATCTATTTTCACTACCAATGTTTAACCGGTGACTGGGCATTAAATCATTTTTCTCTACCACTGTTCAACCAGTAGATGGGCATTAAGTCATTTATCTCTACCAATTTTCAACCGGTGACTGGGCATTAAATCTTTTTTCTCTACCACTGTTCAACCGATGGCTGGGCATTAAATCAATTTCCTCTACCACTTTTCAACCGGTGACTGGTCATTAATTCATTTTTTTCTACCACTGTTCAACAGGTGACTGGATATTAAATCTTTTTTCTCTACCACTGTTCAACCGATGGCTGGGCAGTAAATCATTTTTCTCTACCACTGTTCAACCGGTGACTGGGCATTAAATCTTTTTCTCTACCTTTGTTCAACCGGTGGCTGGGCATTAAATCATTTTTCTCTACCACTGTTCAACCGGTGACTAGGCATTAAATCATTTTTCTGTACCACTGTTCAACCAGTGGATGGGCATTAAGACTTTTTTCTCTACCACTGTTCAACCGGTGACTGGGCATTAATTCTTTTTCCTCTACCACTGTTCAACCGGTGACTGGATATTAAATCTTTTTTCTCTACTACTGTTCAACCGATGGCTGGGCATTAAATATTTTTTCTCTACCCTGTTAAACCGGTGACTGGGCATTAAATCTTTTTTCTCTACCACTGTTTAACCGAGGACTGGGTATTAAATCATTTTTCTCTACCACTGTTCAACCGATGGCTGGGCATTAAATATTGTTTCTCTAACACTGTTCAACCGGAGACTGGGCATTAATTCTTTTTTATCTACCACTGTTCAACCAGTGACTGGGCATTAAATCTTTTTTCTCTACCACTTTTCAACCGGTGACTGGGCATTAATTCTTTTTTCTCTACCACTGTTCAACCAGTGGATGGACATCAAACATTTCTCTCTACCACTTTTCATCCAGTGACTGGGCATTAAATCTTTTTTTTCTACCACTGTTGAACTTGTGACTGGGCATTAAATCATTTTTCTCTACCCTGTGAAACCGGTGACTGGGCATTAAATCTTTCTTCTCTACCACTGTTCAACCGAGGACTGGGTATTAAATTATTTTTCTCTACCACTGTTCAACCGATGGCTGGGCATTAATTATTTTTTCTCTACCCTGTTAAACCGGTGACTGGGCATTAAATCTTTTTTCTCTACCACTGTTTAACCGAGGACTGGGTATTAAATCATTTTTCTCTACCACTGTTCAACCGGTGACTGGGCATTAATTCTTTTTTCTCTACCACTGTTCAACCGGTGACTGGGCATTAATTCTTTTTTTTCTATTACTGTTCAACCGGTGACTGGGCATTAATTCTTTTTTCTCTACCACTGTTCAACCGGTGGCTGGGCATTAAATCATTTTTCTCTACCACTGTTCAACCTGTGGATGGGCATTAATTCATTTTTCTCTACCACTGTTAAACCGGTTACTGGGCATTAAGTCATTTTTCTCTACCACTGTTCAACCGGTGACTGGGAATTAAATCATTTTTCTCTACCACTCTTCAACCGGTGCCTGGGCATTAAATCTTTTTTCTCTACCACTGTTCAACTGGTGACTGGGTATTAAATCATTTTTCTCTACCCTGTTAAACCGGTGACTGGGCATTAAATCTTTTCTCTCTACCACTGTTTAACCGAGGACTGGGTATTAAATCATTTTTCTCTACCACTGTTCAACCAGTGGATGGGCATTAAGTCATTTTTTTCTACCACTTTTCAACCGATGGCTGGACATTAAATCTTTTTTCTCTGCCACTGTTCAACAGATTGCTCGGCATTAAATAATTTTTCTCTACCACTCTTCAACCGGAGACTGGATATTAAATCTTTTTTCTCTACCACTGTTCAACCGATGGCTCGGCATTAAATCATTTTTCTCTACTACTTTTCAACTGGTGACTGGGCATTAATTGATTTTTCTCTACCAATGTTCAACCGGTGAGTAGGCATTAAATCAGTTTTCTCTACCACTGTTCAACCGGTGACTAGGCATTAAATCATTTTTCTGTACCACTGTTCAACCAGTGGATGGGCATTAAGACTTTTTTCTCTACCACTGTTCAACCGGTGACTGGGCATTAATTCTTTTTCCTCTACCACTGTTCAACCGGTGACTGGATATTAAATCTTTTTTCTCTACTACTGTTCAACCGATGGCTGGGCATTAAATATTTTTTCTCTACCCTGTTAAACCGGTGACTGGGCATTAAATCTTTTTTCTCTACCACTGTTTAACCGAGGACTGGGTATTAAATCATTTTTCTCTACCACTGTTCAACCGATGGCTGGGCATTAAATATTGTTTCTCTAACACTCTTCAACCGGAGACTGGGCATTAATTCTTTTTTATCTACCACTGTTCAACCAGTGACTGGGCATTAAATCTTTTTTCTCTACCACTTTTCAACCGGTGACTGGGCATTAATTCTTTTTTCTCTACCACTGTTCAACCAGTGGATGGACATCAAACATTTCTCTCTACCACTTTTCATCCAGTGACTGGGCATTAAATCTTTTTTTCCTACCACTGTTGAACTTGTGACTGGGCATTAAATCATTTTTCTCTACCCTGTGAAACAGGTGACTGGGCATTAAATCTTTCTTCTCTACCACTGTTCAACCGAGGACTGGGTATTAAATTATTTTTCTCTACCACTGTTCAACCGATGGCTGGGCATTAATTATTTTTTCTCTACCCTGTTAAACCGGTGACTGGGCATTAAATCTTTTTTCTCTACCACTGTTTAACCGAGGACTGGGTATTAAATCATTTTTCTCTACCACTGTTCAACCGGTGACTGGGCATTAATTCTTTTTTCTCTACCACTGTTCAACCGGTGACTGGGCATTAATTCTTTTTTTTCTATTACTGTTCAACCGGTGACTGGGCATTAATTCTTTTTTCTCTACCACTGTTCAACCGGTGACTGGGCATTAAATCATTTTTCTCTACCACTGTTCAACCTGTGGATGGGCATTAATTCATTTTTCTCTACCACTGTTAAACCGGTTACTGGGCATTAAGTCATTTTTCTCTACCACTGTTCAACCGGTGACTGGGAATTAAATCATTTTTCTCTACCACTCTTCAACCGGTGCCTGGGCATTAAATCTTTTTTCTCTACCACTGTTCAACTGGTGACTGGGTATTAAATCATTTTTCTCTACCCTGTTAAACCGGTGACTGGGCATTAAATCTTTTCTCTCTACCACTGTTTAACCGAGGACTGGGTATTAAATCATTTTTCTCTACCACTGTTCAACCAGTGGATGGGCATTAAGTCATTTTTTTCTACCACTTTTCAACCGATGGCTGGACATTAAATCTTTTTTCTCTGCCACTGTTCAACAGATTGCTCGGCATTAAATAATTTTTCTCTACCACTCTTCAACCGGAGACTGGATATTAAATCTTTTTTCTCTACCACTCTTCAACCGATGGCTCGGCATTAAATCATTTTTCTCTACTACTTTTCAACTGGTGACTGGGCATTAATTGATTTTTCTCTACCAATGTTCAACCGGTGAGTAGGCATTAAATCAGTTTTCTCTACCACTGTTCAACCAGTGGATGGGCATTAATCATTTTTCTCTACCACTGTTCAACCGGTGGCTGGGCATTCAATCATTATTCTCTACCACTGTTCAACCAGTGGATGGGCATTAAGTCATTTTTCTCTACCACTGTTCAAACGGTGGCTAGGCATTAAATCATTTTTCTCTACCACTGTTCAACCAGTGGATGGGCATTAAGTCTTTTTTCTGTACCACTGTTCAACCGGTGACTTGGCATTAAATCATATGTCTCTACCACTGTTCAACTGTTGCCTGGACATTAAGCCATTTTTCTCTATCACTGTTCAACCGGTGCCTGGGCATTAAATCATTTTTCTCTACCACTGTTCAACCAGTGACTGGACATTAAATCTTTTTTCTCTACCAATATACAACCGGTGTCTGGGCATTAAATCATTTTTCTCTACCACGTTTTAACCAAGGACTAGGTATTAAATCATTTTTCTCTACCACTGTTCAACCAGTGGATGGGCATTAAGTCTTTTTTCTCTACCACTGTTCAACCGGTGGCTGGGCATTAAATCCTTTTTCTCTACCACTGTTCAACCACTGGATGGGCATCAATTATTTCTCTCTACCACTTTTCATCCGGTGACTCGGCATTAAATCTTTATTCTCTACCACTGTTCAACCGGTGGATGGGCATTAAATCATTTTTCTCTACCACTGTTCAACCAGTGAATGGGCATTAAGTCATTATTCTCTACTACTTTTCATCCGGTGACTGTTAATTAAGTCTTTTTTCTCTACCACTGTTCAACCGGTGGCTGGGCATTAAATCCTTTTTATCTACCACAGTTCAACCATTGGATGGGCATTAAGTCATTTTTATCTACCACTGTTCAACCGGTGACTGGGCATTAAATCTTTTTTCTCTACCACTCTTCAACTGATGGCTGGGCATTAAATCATTTTTTCTCTACCACTGTTCAACCGGTGATTGGGCATTAAATTATTTTTCTCTACCACTGTTCAACCAGTGGATGAGCATTAATTCATTTTTCTCTACCACTGTTCAACCAGTGGACTGGCATTAATCTTTTGTCTCTACCACTGTTCAACCAGTGGATGGGCATTAAGTCTTTTTTCTCTACCACTGTTCAACCAGTGGATGGGCATTAAGTCATTATTCTCTACCACTTTTCATCCGGTGACTGGTCATTAAGTCTTTATCCTCTACAACTGTTCAAACGGTAGATGGGCATTAATTCTTTTTTCTCTACCACTGTTCAACCGGTTACTGGGCATTAAATCATTTTTCATTACCACTGTTCAAATGTTTCCTGGACATTAAGCTATTTTTCTCTACCACTCTTCAACCGGTGGCTGGGCATTAAATCATTTTCTTCTACCACTGTTCAACCAGTGGATGGGCATTAAGTCATTATTCTCTACCACTTTTCATCCGGTGACTGGGCATTAAATCTTTTTTCTCTACCTCTGTTCAACTGGTGACTGTGCATTAAATCATTTTTCTCTACCACTGTTCAACCAGTGGATGAGCATTAAGACATTTTTCTCTACCACTTTTCAACGGGTGACTGGGCATTAAATTTTTTTTCTCTACCACTGTTCAATTGGTGACTGGGCATTAAATCATTTTTCTCTACCACTGTTCAACCAGTGGATGGGCATTAAGTCATTTTTCTCTACCACCTTTCAACCGGTGACTGGGCATTAAATCTTTTTTCTATACCACTGTTCAACCGATGACTTGGCATTAAGCCTTTTTTCTCTACCACTGTTCAACCGGTGACTGGGCATTAAATCATTTTTCTCTACCACTGTTCAACCAGTGTATGGGCATTAAGTCTATTTTCTCTAGCACTGTTCAACCGGTGACTGGGCATTAAATCATATGTCTCTACCACTGTTCAACTGTTGCCTGGACATTAAGCCATTTTTCTCTATCACTTTTCAACCGGTGCCTGGGAATTAATTCTTTTCTCGCTGCCACTGCTCATCCGGTGGCTGGACATTAAATCATTTTTCTCTACCACTGTTCAACAAGTGGATGGGCATTAATTCTTTTTTCTCTACCACTGTTAAACCGGTTACTGGGCATTAAGTCATTTTTCTCTACCACTGTTCAACCGGTGACTGGGAATTAAATCTTTTTTCTCTACCACTCTTCAACCGGTGCCTGGGCATTAAATCATTTTTCTCTACCACTGTTCAACCTGTGGATGGGAATTAAATCTTTTTTCTCTACCACTGTTCAACTGGTGACTGGGTATTAAATCATTTTTCCCTACCCTGTTAAACCGGTGACTGGGCATTAAATCTTTTTTCTCTACCACTGTTTAACCGAGGACTGGGTATTAAATCATTTTTCTCTCCCACTGTTCAACCAGTGGATGGGAATTAAGTCATTTTTCTCTACCACTTTTCAACCGATGGCTGGGCATTAAATCTTTTTTCTCTGCCACTGTTCAACCGATGGCTCGGCATTAAATCATTGTTCTCTACCACTTTTCAACTGGTGACTGGGCATTAATTGATTTTTCTCTACCACTATTCAACCGGTGACTAGGCATTAAATCATATTTCTCTACCACTGTTCAACCAGTGGATGGGCATTAATCATTTTTCTCTACCACTGTTCAACCGGTGGCTGGGCATTCAATCATTATTCTCTACCACTGTTCAACCAGTGGATGGGCATTAAGTCATTTTTCTCTACCACTGTTCAACCAGTGGCTAGGCATTAAATCATTTTGTCTACCACTGTTCAACCAGTGGATGGGCATTAAGTCTTTTTTCTGTACCACTGTTCAACCGGTGACTTGGCATTAAATCATATGTCTCTACCACTGTTCAACTGTTGCCTGGACATTAAGCCATTTTTCTCTATCACTGTTCAACCGGTGGCTGGGCATTAAATCATTTTTCTCTACCACTGTTCAACCATTGGATGGGCATTAAGTCATTTTTCTCTACCACTTTTCATCCAGTGACTGGGCATTAAATCTTTTTTCTCTACCAATATACAACCGGTGTCTGGGCATTAAATCATTTTTCTCTGCCACGTTTTAACAAAGGTCTAGGTATTAAATCATTTTTGTCTACCACTGTTCAACCAGTGGATGGGCATTAAGTCTTTTTTCTCTACCACTGTTCAACCGGTGGCTGGGCATTAAATCCTTTTTCTCTACCACTGTTCAACCACTGGATGGGCATCAATTATTTCTCTCTACCACTTTTCATCCGTTGACTGGGCATTAAATCTTTATTCTCTACCACTGTTCAACCGGTGGCTGGGCATTAAATCATTTTTCTCTACCACTGTTCAACCAGTGAATGGGCATTAAGTCATTATTCTCTACTACTTTTCATCCGGTGACTGTTAATTAAGTCTATTTTCTCTACCACTGTTCAACCGGTGGCTGGGCATTAAATCCTTTTTATCTACCACAGTTCAACCATTGGATGGGCATTAAGTCATTTTTATCTACCACTGTTCAACCGGTGACTGGGCATTAAATCTTTTTTCTCTACCACTCTTCAACTGATGGCTGGGCATTAAATCATTTTTTCTCTACCACTGTTCAACCGGTGACTGGGCATTAAATTATTTTTCTCTACCACTGTTCAACCAGTGGATGAGCATTAATTCATTTTTCTCTACCACTGTTCAACCAGTGGACTGGCATTAATCTTTTGTCTCTACCACTGTTCAACCAGTGGATGGGCATTAAGTCTTTTTTCTCTACCACTGTTCAACCAGTGGATGGGCATTAAGTCATTATTCTCTACCACTTTTCATCCGGTGACTGGTCATTAAGTCTTTATCCTCTACCACTGTTCAACCGGTTACTGGGCATTAAATCATTTTTCATTACCACTGTTCAAATGTTTCCTGGACATTAAGCTATTTTTCTCTACCACTGTTCAACCGGTGGCTGGGCATTAAATCATTTTTCTCTACCACTGTTCAACCAATGGATGGGCATTAAGTCATTTTTCTCTACCACTTTTCAACGGGTGACTGGGCATTAAATTTTTTTTCTCTACCACTGTTCAATTGGTGACTGGGCATTAAATCATTTTTCTCTACCACTGCTCAACCAGTGGATGGGCATTAAGTCATTTTTCTCTACCACTTTTCAACCGGTGACTGGGCATTAAATCTTTTTTCTCTACCACTTTTCAACTGGTGACTGGGCATTAAATCATTTTTCTCTACCACTGTTCAACCAGTGGATGAGCATTAAGACATTTTTCTCTACCACTTTTCAACCGGTGACTGGGCATTAAATCTTTTTTCTCTACCACTGTTCAACAGATTGCTGGGCATTAAATCATTTTTCTCTACCACTCTTCAACCAGTGACTGGGCATTAAATCTTTTTTATCTACCACTGTTCAACCGATGGCTGGGCATTAAATCATTTTTCTATACCACTGTTCAACCGATGACTTGGCATTAAGCCTTTTTTCTCTACCACTGTTCAACCGGTGACTGGGCATTAAATCATTTTTCTCTACCACTGTTCAACCATTGGATGGGCATTAAGTCATTTTTCTCTACCACTTTTCATCCAGTGACTGGGCATTAAATCTTTTTTCTCTACAAATGTTCAACCGGTGTCTGGGCATTAAATCATTTTTCTCTACCACGTTTTAACCGAGGACTAGGTATTAAATCATTTTTCTCTACCACTGTTCAACCAGTGGATGGGCATTAAGTCTTTTTTCTCTACCACTGTTCAACCGGTGGCTGGGCATTAAATCCTTTTTCTCTACCACTGTTCAACCACTGGATGGGCATCAATCATTTCCCTCTACCACATTTCATCCGGTGACTGGGCATTAAATCTTTATTCTCTACCACTGTTCAACCGGTGGCTGGGCATTAAATCTTTTTTCTCTACCACTGTTCAACCAGTGGATGGGCATTAAGTCATTATTCTCTACTACTTTTCATCCGGTGACTGTTCATTAAGTCTTTTTTCTCTACCAGTTTTCAACCGGTGGCTTCGCATTAAATCATTTTTCTCTACCACTGTTCAACCAGTGGATGGGCATTAAGTCTTTTTTCTCTACCACTGTTCAACCGGAGGCTGGGCATTAAATCCTTTTTCTCTAACACTGTTCAACCACTGGATGGGCATCAATCATTTCCCCCTACCACTTTTCATCCGGTGACTGGGCATTAAATCTTTATTCTCTACCACTCTTCAACCGGTGGCTGGGCATTAAATCTTTTTTCTCTACCACTGTTCAACCAGTGGATGGGCATTAAGTCATTATTCTCTACTACTTTTCATCCGGTGACTGTTCATTATGTCTTTTTTCTCTACCAGTTTTCAACCGGTGGCTTCGCATTAAATCATTTTTCTCTACCACTGTTCAACCAGTGGATAGGCATTAAGTCATTTTTCTCTACCACGTTATATCCGGTAACTGGGCATTAAGTCATTTTTCTCTAACACTGTTCAACCGGTGACTGGTCATTAAATATTTTTTCTCTACCACTGTTAAACCGATGGCTGGGCATTAAATCATTTTTCTCTACCACTGTTCAACCAGTGGAAGGGCATTAAGTCTTTTTTCTCTACCACTGTTCAACCGGTGGCTGGGCATTAAATCATTTTTCTCTACCACTGTTCAACCAGTGGAAGGGCATTAAGTCTTTTTTCTCTACCACTGTTCAACTGGTGACTGTGCATTAAATCATTTTTCTCTACCCTCTTAAACCGGTGACTGGGCATTAAATCTTTTTTCTCTACCACTGTTTAACCGAGGACTGGGCATTAAATCATTTTTTATCTACCACTGTTCAACCGATGGCTGGGCATTAAATCCTGTTTCTCTACCACTGTTCAACTGGTTACTGGGCATGAAATCTTTTTTCTCTACCACTGTTCAACCAGTGGATAGGCATTAAGTCATTTTTCTCTACCACTTTTTATCCGGTGACTGGGCATTAAATCTTTTTTCTCTACCACTGTTTAACCGAAGACTGGGCATTAAATCTTTTTACTCTACCACTGTTCAACCGGTGGCTGGGCATTAAATCTTTTTTCTCTACCACTTTTCAACTGGTGACTGGGCATTAAATCATTTTTCTCTACCACTGTTCAACCAGTGGATGAGCATTAAGACATTTTTCTCTACCACTTTTCAACCGGTGACTGGGCATTAAATCTTTTTTCTCTACCACTTTTCAACTGGTGACTGGGCATTAAATCATTTTTCTCTACCACTGTTCAACCAGTGGATGAGCATTAAGACATTTTTCTCTACCACTTTTCAACCGGAGACTGGGCATTAAATCTTTTTTCTCTACCACTGTTCAACAGATTGCTGGGCATTAAATCATTTTTCTCTACCACTCTTCAACCAGTGACTGGGCATTAAATCTTTTTTATCTACCACTGTTCAACCGATGGCTGTGCATTAAATAATTTTTCTATACCACTGTTCAACCGATGACTTGGCATTAAGCCTTTTTTCTCTACCACTGTTCAACCGGTGACTGGGCATTAAATCATTTTTCTCTACCACTGTTCAACCAGTGTATGGGCATTAAGTCTTTTTTCTCTACCACTGTTCAACCGGTGGCTGGACATTAACTCATTTTTCTCTACCACTGTTCAACCAGTGTATGGGCATTAAGTCTATTTTCTCTAGCACTGTTCAACCGGTGACTGGGCATTAAATCATATGTCTCTACCACTGTTCAACTGTTGCCAGGACATTAAGCCATTTTTCTCTATCACTTTTCAACCGGTGCCTGGGAATTAATTCTTTTTTCGCTGCCACTGCTCATCCGGTGTCTGGACATTAAATCATTTTTCTCTACCACTGTTCAACCAGTGGATGGGCATTAATTCTTTTTTCACTACCACTGTTAAACCGGTTACTGGGCATTAAGTCATTTTTCTCTACCACTGTTCAACCGGTGACTGGGAATTAAATCTTTTTTCTCTACCACTCTTCAACCGGTGCCTGGGCATTAAATCATTTTTCTCTACCACTGTTCAACCTGTGGATGGGAATTAAGTCATTTTTCTCTACCACTTTTTTTCCAGTGACTGGGCATTAAATCTTTTTTCTCTACCAGTCTTCAACTGGTGACTGGGTATTAAATCATTTTTCTCTACCCTGTTAAACCGGTGACTGGGCATTAAATCTTTTTTCTCTACCACTGTTTAACCAAGGACTGGGTATTAAATCATTTTGCTCTCCCACTGTTCAACCAGTGGATGGGAATTAAGTCATTTTTCTCTACCACTTTTCAACCGATGGCTGGGCATTAAATCTTTTTTCTCTGCCACTGTTCAACAGATTGCTGGGCATTAAATAATTTTTCACTACCACTCTTCAACCGGAGACTGGATATTAAATCTTTTTTCTCTACCACTCTTCAAACGATGGCTCGGCATTAAATCATTTTTCTCTACCACTTTTCAACTGGTGACTGGGCATTAATTGATTTTTCTCTACCACTATTCAACCGGTGACTAGGCATTAAATCATATTTCTCTACCACTGTTCAACCAGTGGATGGGCATTAAGTCATTTTTCTCTACCACTGTTCAACCGGTGGCTGGGCATTCAATCATTTTTCTCTCCCACTGTTCAACCAGTGGATGGGCATTAAGTCTTTTTTCTGTACCACTGTTCAACCGGTGACTTGGCATTAAATCATATGTCTATACCACTGTTCAACTGTTGCCTGGACTTTAAGCCATTTTTCTCTATCACTGTTCAACCGGTGGCTGGGCATTAAATCATTTTTCTCTACCACTGTTCAACCATTGGATGGGCATTAAGACATTTTTCTCTACCACTTTTCATCCAGTGACTGGGCATTAAATCTTTTTTCTCTACCAATGTTCAACCGGTGTCTGGGCATTAAATCATTTTTCTCTACCACGTTTTAACCGAGGACTAGGTATTAAATCATTTTTCTCTACCACTGTTCAACCAGTGGATGGGCATTAAGTCTTTTTTCTCTACCACTGTTCAACCGGTGGCTGGGCATTAAATCCTTTTTCTCTACCACTGTTCAACCACTGGATGGGCATCAATCATTTCTCTCTACCACTTTTCATCCGGTGACTGGGCATTAAATCTTTATTCTCTACCACTGTTCAACCGGTGGCTGGGCATTAAATTATTTTTCTCTACCACTGTTCAACCTGTGGATGGGCATTAAGTCATTATTCTCTACTACTTTTCATCCGGTGACTGTTCATTAAGTCTTTTTTCTCTACCAGTTTTCAACCGGTGGCTTCGCATTAAATCATTTTTCTCTACCACTGTTCAACCAGTGGATAGGCATTAAGTCATTTTTCTCTACCACGTTATATCCGGTAACTGGGCATTAAGTCATTTTTCTCTACCACTGTTCAAACGGTGACTGGTCATTAAATATTTTTTCTCTACCACTGTTAAACCGATGGCTGGGCATTAAATCATTTTTCTCTACCACTGTTCAACCAGTGGAAGGGAATTAAGTCTTTTTTCTCTACCACTGTTCAACCGGTGGCTGGGCATTAAATCATTTTTCTCTACCACTGTTCAACCAGTGGAAGGGCATTAAGTCTTTTTTCTCTACCACTGTTCAACCGATGGCTGGTCATTAAATCATTTTTCTCTACCACTGTTCAAACAGTGGATGGGCATTAAGTCTTTTTTCTCTACCACTGTTCAACTGGTGACTGTGCATTAAATCTTTTTTCTCTACCCTCTTAAACCGGTGACTGGGCATTAAATCTTTTTTCTCTACCACTGTTTAACCGAGGACTGGGCATTAAATCATTTTTTATCTACCACTGTTCAACCGATGGCTGGGCATTAAATCCTGTTTCTCTACCACTGTTCAACTGGTTACTGGGCATGAAATCTTTTTTCTCTACCACTGTTCAACCAGTGGATAGGCATTAAGTCATTTTTCTCTACCACTTTTTATCCGTTGACTGGGCATTAAATCTTTTTTCTCTACCACTGTTTAACCGAGGACTGGGCATTAAATCTTTTTTCTCTACCACTGTTCAACCGGTGGCTGGGCATTAAATCTTTTTTCTCTACCACTGTTCAACTGATGGCTGGGCATTAAATCATTTTTCTCTACCACTGTTCAACTGGTGACTGGGCATTAAATTATTTTTCTCTACCACTGTTCAACCAGTGGATGGGCATTAAATCATTTTTCTCTACCAGTTTTCAACCGGTGGCTGGGCATTAAATCATTTTTCTCTACCACTGTTCAACCAGTGGATAGGCATTAAGTCATTTTTCTCTACCACTTTTTATCCGGTAACTGGGCATTAAGTCATTTTTCTCTACCACTGTTCAACCGGTGACTGGGCATTAAATATTTTTTCTCTACCACTGTTCAACCAGTGGAAGGGCATTAAGTCTTTTTTCTCTACCACTGTTCAACCGGTTGCTGGGCATTAAAACATTTTTCTCTATGACTGTGAAACTGGTGACTGGGCATTAAATCATTTTTTTCTATCACTGTTTAACTGGTGACTGGGCATTAAATTATTTTTCTCTACCACTGTTCAACAAGTAGATGGGCATTAAATCATTTTTTCTCTACCACTGTTCCACCGGTGCCTGGGCATTAAATCATTTTTCTCTACCACTGTTCAACCAGTGGATGGGCATTAAGTCTTTTTTCTCTACCACTGTTTAACCGATGGCTGGTCATTAAATCATTTTTCTCTACACTGTTCAACTGGTGACTGGGCATTAAATCATTTTTCTCTACCCTGTTAAACCGGTGACTGGGCATTAAATCTTTTTTCTCTACCACTGTTTAACCGAGGACTGGGCATTAAATCATTTTTCTATACCACTGTTCCACCGATGGCTGGGCATTAAATCTTTTTTCTCTACCACTGTTCAACTGGTGACTGGGCATTAAATTATTTTTCTCTACCACTGTTCAACTGGTGACTGGGCATTAAATTATTTTTCTCTACCACTGTTCAACCAGTGGATGGGCATTAAGCCTTTTTTCTCTACCACTGTTCAACCGGTGGCTGGGCATTAAATCATTTTTCTCTACCACTGTTCAACCGGTGACTGGGCATTAAATCATTTTTCTCTACCACTGTTCAACTGTTGCCTGGACATTAAGCCATTTTTCTCTACCACTATTCAACCGGTGGCTGGGCATTAAATCATTTTTCTCTACCACTGTTCAACCAGTCGATGGGCATTAAATCTTTTTTCTCTACCACTGTTCAACCGGTGACTGGGCTTTAAATCTTTTTTCTCTACCACTGTTCAACCAGTGGATGTGTATTAAGTCTTTTTTCTCTACCACTTGTTCAACTGGTGACTGGGCATTAAATATTTTTTCTCTACCACTGTTCAACCGATGGCTGGGCATTAAATCATTTTTCTCTACCACTGTTCAACCGGTGACTTGGCATTAATTCATTTTTCTCTACCACTGTTCAACCAGTGGATGGGCATTAAATCTTTTTTCTCTACCACTGTTCAACCAGAGGATGGGTATTAATTCTTTTTCCTCTACCACTTTTCATCCAGTGACTGGGCATTAAAGCTTTTTTCTCTACCACTGTTCAACCGGTGACTGGGCATTAAGTCTTTTTTATCTACCACTGTTCAACCGGTGACTGGGCATTAAATCATTTTTCTTTACCACTGTTCAACTGTTGCCTGGACATTAAGCCGTTTTTCTCTACCAGTTTTCAACCGGTGGCTGGGCATTAAATCATTTTTCTCTACCACTGTTCCACCAGTCGATAGGCATTAAGTCAATTTTCTCTACCACTTTTTATCCAGTAACTGGGCATTAAGTCATTTTTCTCTACCACTGTTCAACCGGTGACTGGGCATTAAATCATTTTTCTCTACCACTGTTCAACCAGTGGAAGGGCATTAAATCTTTTTTCTCTACCACTGTTCAACCGGTTGCTGGGCATTAAATCATTTTTCTCTATCACTGTTAAACTGGTGACTGGGCATTAAATCATTTTTCTCTATCACTGTTTAACTGGTGACTGGGCATTAAATCTTTTTTCTCTACCACTGTTCAACTGATGGCTGGGCATTAAATCATTTTTCTCTACCACTGTTCAACTGGTGACTGGGCATTAAATTATTTTTCTCTACCACTGTTCAACCAGTAGATGGGCATTAAATCTTTTTTTCTCTACCACTGTTCAACCGGTGCCTGGGCATTAAATCATTTTTCTCTACCACTGTTCAACCAGTGGATGGGCATTAAGTCTTTTTTCTCTACCACTGTTTAACCAATGGCTGGTCATTAAATCATTTTTCTCTACCACTGTTCAACTGGTGACTGGGCATTAAATCATTTTTCTCTACCACTGTTCAACTGGTGACTGGGCATTTAATTATTTTTCTCTACCACTGTTCAACCAGTGGATGGGCATTAAGCCTTTTTTCTCTACCGCTGTTCAACCGGTGGCTGGGCATTAAATCATTTTTCTCTACCACTGTTCAACCGGTGACTGGGCATTAAATCATTTTTCTCTACCACTGTTCAACTGTTGCCTGGTCATTAAGCCATTTTTCTCTACCACTATTCAACCGGTGGCTGGGCATTAAATCATTTTTCTCTACCACTGTTCAACCAGTCGATGGGCATTAAATCTTTTTTCTCTACCACTGTTCAACCGGTGACTGGGCTTTAAATCATTTTTCTCTACCACTGTTCAACCAGTCGATAGGCATTAAGTCATTTTTCTCTACCACTTTTTATCCAGTAACTGGGCATTAAGTCATTTTTCTCTACCACTGTTCAACCGGTGACTGGGCATTAAATCATTTTTCTCTACCACTGTTCAACCAGTGGAAGGGCATTAAATCTTTTTTCTCTACCACTGTTCAACCGGTTGCTGGGCATTAAATCATTTTTCTCTATCACTGTTTAACTGGTGACTGGTCATTAAATCTTTTTTCTCTACCACTGTTCAACTGATGGCTGGGCATTAAATCATTTTTCTCTACCACTGTTCAACTGGTGACTGGGCATTAAATTATTTTTCTCTACCACTGTTCAACCAGTGGATGGGCATTAAGCCTTTTTTCTCTACCGCTGTTCAACCGGTGGCTGGGCATTAAATCATTTTTCTCTACCACTGTTCAACCGGTGACTGGGCATTAAATCATTTTTCTCTACCACTGTTCAACTGTTGCCTGGTCATTAAGCCATTTTTCTCTACCACTATTCAACCGGTGGCTGGGCATTAAATCATTTTTCTCTACCACTGTTCAACCAGTCGATGGGCATTAAATCTTTTTTCTCTACCACTGTTCAACCGGTGACTAGGCTTTAAATCATTTTTCTCTACCACTGTTCAACCAGTCGATAGGCATTAAGTCATTTTTCTCTACCACTTTTTATCCAGTAACTGGGCATTAAGTCATTTTTCTCTACCACTGTTCAACCGGTGACTGGGCATTAAATCATTTTTCTCTACCACTGTTCAACCAGTGGAAGGGCATTAAATCTTTTTTCTCTACCACTGTTCAACCGGTTGCTGGGCATTAAATCATTTTTCTCTATCACTGTTTAACTGGTGACTGGGCATTAAATCTTTTTTCTCTACCACTGTTCAACTGATGGCTGGGCATTAAATCATTTTTCTCTACCACTGTTCAACTGGTGACTGGGCATTAAATTATTTTTCTCTACCACTGTTCAACCAGTAGATGGGCATTAAATCATTTTTTCTCTACCACTGTTCAACCGGTGCCTGGGCATTAAATCATTTTTCTCTACCACTGTTCAACCGGTGACTGGGCATTAAATCATTTTTCTTTACCACTGTTCAACTGTTGCCTGGTCATTAAGCCATTTTTCTCTACCACTATTCAACCGGTGGCTGGGCATTAAATCATTTTTCTCTACCACTGTTCAACCAGTCGATGAGCATTAAATCTTTTTTCTCTACCACTGTTCAACCGGTGACTGGGCTTTAAATCATTTTTCTCTACCACTCTTCAACCAGTGGATGGGTATTAAGTCTTTTTTCTCTACCACTTGTTCAACTGGTGACTGGGCATTAAATCATTTTTCTCTACCAGTGTTCAACTGGTGACTGGTCATTAAATATTTTTTCTCTACCACTGTTCAACCGATGGCTGGGCATTAAATCATTTTTCTCTACCACTGTTCAACCGGTGACTGGGCATTAAATCTTTTTTCTCTACCACTGTTCAACTGGTGACTGGGCTTTAAATCATTTTTCTCTACCACTGTTCAACCAGTGGATGGGCATTAAGTCTTTTTCTCTACCACTGTTCAACCGGTGACTGGGAATTAAATCATTTTTCTCTACCACTGTTCAACCAGTGGAAGGGCATTAAATCTTTTTTCTCTACCACTGTTCAACCGGTTGCTGGGCATTAAATCATTTTTCTCTATCACTGTTAAACTGGTGACTGGGCATTAAATCATTTTTCTCTATCACTGTTTAACTGGTGACTGGGCATTAAATCTTTTTTCTCTACCACTGTTCAACTGATGGCTGGGCATTAAATCATTTTTCTCTACCACTGTTCAACTGGTGACTGGGCATTAAATTATTTTTCTCTACCACTGTTCAACCAGTAGATGGGCATTAATTCTTTTTTTCTCTACCACTGTTCAACCGGTGCCTGGGCATTAAATCATTTTTCTCTACCACTGTTCAACCAGTGGATGGGCATTAAGTCTTTTTTCTCTACCACTGTTTAACCGATGGCTGGTCATTAAATCATTTTTCTCTACCACTGTTCAACTGGTGACTGGGTATTAAATCATTTTTCTCTACCACTGTTCAACTGGTGACTGGGCATTAAATTATTTTTCTCTACCACTGTTCAACCAGTGGATGGGCATTAAGCCTTTTTTCTCTACCGCTGTTCAACCGGTGGCTGGGCATTAAATCATTTTTCTCTACCACTGTTCAACCGGTGACTGGGCATTAAATCATTTTTCTCTACCACTGTTCAACTGTTGCCTGGTCATTAAGCCATTTTTCTCTACCACTATTCAACCGGTGGCTGGGCATTAAATCATTTTTCTCTACCACTGTTCAACCAGTCGATGGGCATTAAATCTTTTTTCTCTACCACTGTTCAACCGGTGTCTGGGCTTTAAATCATTTTTCTCTACCACTGTTCAACCAGTCGATAGGCATTAAGTCATTTTTCTCTACCACTTTTTATCCAGTAACTGGGCATTAAGTCATTTTTCTCTACCACTGTTCAACCGGTGACTGGGCATTAAATCATTTTTCTCTACCACTGTTCAACTGGTGACTGGGCATTATATCATTTTTCTCTACCACTGTTCAACCGGTTGCTGGGCATTAAATCATTTTTCTCTATCACTGTTTAACTGGTGACTGGGTATTAAATCTTTTTTCTCTACCACTGTTCAACTGATGGCTGGGCATTAAATCATTTTTCTCTACCACTGTTCAACTGGTGACTGGGCATTAAATTATTTTTCTCTACCACTGTTCAACCAGTCGATGGGCATTAAATCTTTTTTCTCTACCACTGTTCAACCGGTGACTGGGCTTTAAATCATTTTTCTCTACCACTGTTCAACCAGTGGATAGGCATTAAATATTTTTTCTCTACCACTGTTCAACTGGTGACTGGTCATTAAATATTTTTTCTCTACCACTGTTCAACCGATGGCTGGGCATTAAATCATTTTTCTCTACCACTGTTCAACCGGTGCCTGGGCATTAAATCATTTTTCTATACCACTGTTCAACCAGTGGATGGGCATTAAATCTTTTTTCTCTACCACTGTTCAACCGGTGACTGGGCTTTAAATCATTTTTCTCTACCACTGTTCAACCAGTGGATAGGCATTAAATATTTTTTCTCTACCACTGTTCAACTGGTGACTGGTCATTAAATATTTTTTCTCTACCACTGTTCAACTGGTGACTGGTCATTAAATATTTTTTCTCTACCACTGTTCAACCGGTGACTGGGCATTAAATCATTTTTCTCTACCACTGTTCAACTGTTGCCTGGACATTAAGGCATTTTCTCTATCACTGTTCAACCGGTGGCTGGGCATTAAATCATTTTTCTCTACCACTGTTCAACCAGTGGATGGGCATTAATTCATTTTCCTCTACCACTTTTCATCCAGTGACTGGGCATTAAATCTTTTTTCTCTACCACTGTTCAACTGGTGACTGGGCATTAAATCATTTTTCTCTACCCTGTTAAACCGGTGACTGGGCATTAAATCTTTTTTTTCTACCACTGTTTAACCGTGGACTGGGTATTAAATCATTTTTCTCTACCACTGTTCAACCAGTGGATGGGCATTAAGTCATTATTCTCTACCACTTTTCATCCGGTGACTGCGCATTAAATCTTTTTTCTCTACCACTGTTCAACCGGTGACTGGGCATTGAATCATTTTTCTCTACCACTGTTTAACCAGTGGATGGGCATTAAATCTTTTTTCTCTACCACTGTTTAACCGATGGCTGGGCATTAAATCATTTTTATCTACCACTTTTCCACCGGTGACTGGGCATTAAATCATTTTTCTCTACCACTGTTCAACCGGTGAACGGATACTAAATCTTTTTTCTCTACCACTGTTCAACCGATGGCTGGGCATTTAATCATTTTTCTCTACCACTGTTCAACTGGTGACTGGGCATTAAATCATTTTTCTCTACCACTGTTCAACCGGTGAACGGATATTAAATCTTTTTTCTCTACCACTGTTCAACCGATGGCTGGGCATTTAATCATTTTTCTCTACCACTGTTCAACTGGTGACTGGGCATTAAATCATTTTTCTCTAACACTGTGCAACCGGTGAACGGATATTATATCTTTTTTCTCTACCACTGTTCAACCGATGGCTGGGCATTTAATCATTTTTCTCTACCACTGTTTAACTGGTGACTGGGCATTAAATCATTTTTCTCTACCACTGTTCAACTGGTGACTGGGCATTAAATCATTTTTCTCTACCACTGTTCAACCGGTGAACGGATATTAAATCTTTTTTCTCTACCACTGTTCAACCGATGGCTGGGCATTTAATCATTTTTCTCTACCACTGTTCAACTGGTGACTTGATATTAAATCTTTTTTCTCTACCACTCTTCAACCGATGTCTGGGCATAAATCATTTTTCTCTACCACTGTTCAACCAGTGGATGGGCATTAATCATTCTTCTCTACCACTTTTCATCCGGTGACTGGGCATTAAATATTTTTTCTCTACCACTGTTCAACCGGTGGCTGGGCATTAAATCAATTTTCTCTACCACTGTTCAACCAGTGGATGGGCATTATGTCTTTTTTCTCTACCACTGTTCAACCAGTGGATGGGCATTAAGTTATTATTCTCTACCACTTTTCATCCGGTGACTGGTCATTAAATCTTTTTTCTCTACCACTGTTCAACCGGTGACTGGGCATTTATTCTTTTTTCTCTACTACTGTTCAACCGGTGACTGGACATTAAGCCATTTTTCTCTACCACTGTTCAACCTGTGGCTGGGCATTAAATCATTTTTCTCTACGACTGTTCAACCAGTGGATAGGCATTAAGTCATTTTTCTCTACCACTTTTCATCCGGTGACTGGGCATTAAATGTTTTTTCTCTAACACTGTCCAACCGATGGCTGGGCATTAAATCATTTTTCTCTACCACTCTTCAACCAGTGACTGGGTATTAAATCTTTTTTTCTCTACCTCTGTTTAACCGGTGTCTGAGCATTATTTCATGTTTCTCTACCACTGTTCAACCAGTGGCTTGGCGTTATCTAGTTTTTCTTGACTACCGGTAAATCAGTGGTCAGATCTCACAGCTTCAAGGACTATTTGTTAAGATCACCATATTGATAAACCCTCACAATAACAGCAATAATTTGGATGCTGTCAGATGCCTAAAGCCCCAATGAAATTAATCAAGCCAATAAAGATAAACGAAGTTTTCAATGGACTCGATACTACAACAAGCAGAATTAACTGATTTAAATTAAAGATAAAATTGTTTCAGGCACTGGTAGATTGTTTTCAAAACAAGAGTCTTATCAAAGTCACATGCTGCTAACAAAATTAATAATTTTCATGAAGATTAAATGGTCTTACACTTGATCACGATAAATTTATAGAACTAGGGAGATAGAGTAACCAATTTAATGTTTATTTTTATTTCAAAAAAATGTGTCCAAATAGAGCATAAATCTTCGATTATTTTAATTTTCTTCGTTTTTGTTTTTACGTGTCGTGTCGCTTGACCATGTTGCCAATCATGGCTTAGATTCTATCCATTATAGCGCTTTAGGTAACTTTTCAATCTTAGTTCTCCACATGCTATCCATTCTCCGAGCCGTCTTCTCCCATTGTGTATCCCCAATATTCCGACTGTACCCCTTCTGATTATAAGTAAAGGTGTCCTTTTTGTTCCTCTTTCCATCAAGAGATCCTCATTTGTTCCCACGCTCTCCCCACAGTACATTCAGGATCCTTTGTCAAAACATATTTCTCTTTTGTGTCTCTTTTAGCTTTACAGCCATATAATGTTGAAATACCGGTTCCCTTACGATCACTGAAGTTAAGCAATAGCGAGCCTGTTCAGTATCTAGATAGGTGACTATTTGGGAATGCTAGATGTTGTAAACTTGAATGTACTAGTGGTGTAATGAATAATGGCTCTGAATTGTTCATCGGAGAGTTGAGTTTCAATTCCAGTCGGACTTCTTATATTAATCTATTAGGAAATACTCTTGGGTAAGATATGAATCCACCCTTTCGCTCCCCAGCTGAAGGTTAGTTAGTAGGAATTGCATCATTAAATCATTATTATCTATTTCTATCCTTTTATCTATCTCAGTATGTTTATATATTTCAATCTACTTCTATCTATCTATCTATCTATCTATCTATCTATCACACGTTATATTCATATATCTCACATTCTGTTCATATCTATCTATCTATCTATCTATCTATCTATCTATCTCAAACTCTCCATATGTATTATTTCCCAAATCTGCTTCTATCTATCTATCTATCTATCTATCTATCTATCTATCTATCTATCTATCTCAGTCTGTTCATATCTATCTATCTATCTATCTATCTATCTATCTATCTATCTATCTAGCTCAGTCTGTTCATATATATCTATCTATCCCCTTGTGCAAATTAATTGAAACAAAACGAATAATTCCGTTATTATTTACTGTTTCTTATTGTTCTAATGAAACCGGACCCAGTTCACAAGATATTACTTCGCATGTCCATTTCGCAAAGTCGTTCTTTGCAGATTGACCACAGATTCTCGATTGGATTTAAATCAGAAGATTTTCCAGTCTAGTCTATATTACTTTGATTTGCTCACTGGTAAGGCTTTCTAGTGTGTTCATGCAGCGTTATAATTTTCGTAATCTTCTTCGGGTAACGTCCATCGCAGACAATGTCTATAAGACAACTAATCGATAGTCGAGATAGTAGTGTCTGAACATGATAAAAATCTGATATAATCACGGATGATGCAATATTTTTCAAGGATAAAGACATTTCATCATGGACCCCAAAACTAGATTCGTATTACTGTACACCAATGCAAATGACCTAATCGGAAGAAAAAAAAAGTTGTAGCCTTTGTCTGTTTGTTATCAAACTTCTTCTATGGTTTTCGAGATTGACCACATATATTATGAAAGTACATTATCCAAGGATACTTATTGGATAAGTATATTTCATTTTGATAAAAGGGGTTTACTCTTTTCACAAACCAATCAATGAATTTTTTCTCCCTTTGATTTAAATTAAAACAAGGGAATGCCTCCAAGGGTACTTGGATAAGTATATTTCATTTTGATCAAAGGGGGTCCGGCAGGCGGCGGGGGGCACAAACCTAATTTTTTTCCTATTTGATCTCAATTAAATTTGAACAATCTATCTATCTATCTATCTATCTATCTATCTATCTATCTATCTTTTGTAATGTTAACGAATACTCGATATCACTTTCGTAATGCTCGTTGTAGCAGATACAACTATAGTAACGCCGTTGAACACTGCTGGTGTCAGACGCCTTCGAATAGCACTCGCATTAATAGTACTTGCTCGATAATACTCGCTCGAAAATCACCACAAAATAAAAATCTGTTTCGTGATCAGTGTGTAGAAATAATAAGTAATATGAGGAATAGCGAACCGTATAGTAATAGAGGATAGACTAGAAATGACGATCCGTAGAGTATAGAGGATAGAATAGAAATGGCGATCCTTTAGACGTCACGCTACTACCTACTTATGCGTTTCTCCTATAGTCACGTGATCCACTTCATTCAATAATGGGATCACCCGTGTTTGCTCACTTGCGATCTATGTTCAATCACAAGTGTCGGCAGCGACAGTTAAGTAATACATTTTAGATGCGTCAAGGGTGGTCTTCAGTGATGCACTGTCCTCATCACCGATTTCGGGTTTTGCCTCATATCGGCTCCAACAGCAATCCCGACCGGATTCTAGACGAGTCAAGCTGCCTCCTTGAAAGCGTCGTGCTCCGTACCACGACATTGCAAAAAACGGTAATCATAAAACTAGCAAGGTCGGACTTTGACCGTTCTTATTGATAAACGTCAGTCAACGTCAGCCAATGAAAACAGAGCTTTTCACGCCTCTTCTCCTATATAGTGTTGTCTTTTTACTTCATCCGGTTTAGCTTTGATCTACTTCCGGAATCCATAACAAGGTGAGCTGGTATCTTTATTGCATTGTTTAAGCCCATGTTTTACCTGTTTAAATACTAATCCCATAGCGATACTAAATCTTTAACTAAACCTACACGCGTACCAAACCCCACTCTATCCTATACTAGCACTTTCTAAAAAGAAATTCGCTATTCTATCAGGTGAATCTGTAACTTTTACCTTATATTCTTATTCAAACAAAATCTCCCTCACACACACACACACTTACGCACACACAAAACGCCTGCATGTACCCCGTTCCCGCATCCACACATAAATGTAAACATACGGACAAACACATGTAATGACACACGTACATAACTTTATTCCTATATAACACTGTGTCTGTTCCTATCTATCTATCTATCTATCTCAGTCTCTTCAATCTATCTATCTACCTCAGTCTGTTCGTATCTATCTATCTCAGTCTGTTCGTATCTATCTATCTATCTATCTATCTATCTATCTGTCTTCTTTTGTTCATCTATTAGGTTGGTGCAAAAATAATGACGTAATAATGTCGTTTTTTGACGTATTTTTTAACGTCAAAAAACGACATTATTACGTCATTATTTTTGCACCAACCTAATATCTATCTATCTTTTCAGTATCTATCTTTTGTTCATCTTCTATCTATTTCAATTGTTTTAATCTCTTCCTGGAAATCTTAACCCTTTCGTGGTTAATTTACGGAAGCGTAAACATCAGAATGTATAAATATAACATGCTTATAACATGCTTATAACATGCTTGTCATAAATCGTTCTCTGCCCAATACTGCAATGATTTCCCCATTCTTTCTTCAATGTTAATTCTTGCCTTCAATTCGTCCAGACTTTCTATTCGTTTTTCGTTTTCTATTAAAGTCAAATGCTAATCTGGAAACGTATAAATAATTGTATTAAAAAATAAAATGGACGGCGATATAAAATCCGAAAAGAGAATCTGTTTTAATTATCCTGGAATCGAATTGGAAGCGAAATATTTCAATCATTTCCGAATGACGCTCATTGGAATTCGATGGCCTTGCAGCATGAATATTTTATTGAAATTCAAATCCCAAATCACTTACTTTTTATTGTTTTTGTCAATGACCTGTGTTTAAGGTTAGTAATCGACAGATTGATAGGTGGTGAGAGAGAAGGAGCAAAAAGAGAAAAAGAAAGAGAATACACAAGTAGACATAGAGAAAGAGAAAGAGAGAGAGAGAAAAAATAGAAAGAGAGGGAAAAAGAAAGAGAAAAAGAATGAAAGAAATCTAGAAAGAACTAACGCTGGAAAATAAAGAAGAGACACATAGCAAAGATAAAAGTGTGTGTGTGTGTGTGTGTGTGAGAGAGAGAGAGAGAGAGAAGGGGGATAAAGGCTAGGAAAGTAAGGATGTGGGAACGAGAGGAAATGAGAGAGTGGAAAGAGATTGATAGATAGATAGAGAGAGGGGGGTTCAAGCGACAGAAAGAAAGCGAATATGAAAGAGAGGGAAAGAGAGAGAGAGAGAAAGAGAGAAAGCAAAAGATCAAGCGAGAGAGAAATAGAAAGAGAAATATCTAAAGAGCGAGTAGCAGAAAGAGGAAAAAAACAGAACGAAAAAGAAAGTAAGAAAGAGAGAGAGAGAGACAGAGAGAAAAAAGGACAGGAGGTAAATTTAGAAGCAAACAAAGAGAGAGAGAGAGAGAGAGAGAGAGAGAATAAGAACGCGAAATTAAGAAATTACTAAAAAGAGGGAAAGCTTGAAAGAACGAAGTCAGACAGAAAAAAGAGGGAGAAAGAAAGGGAGAAATACAAACGGAGAGGGCGATAGTGAGAGAGAGAGAGGGAAAGAGGAAAAGAGAGATTATAGTCCGCAAAAAGGAGAAACAATTGAAAGAGAGAAAGAGAGTGTGTAAATCTAGTGAGAGCATAAAAGAGAGAAAAGGCGATAAACAAAAAGTGAGACTTTTCACTCAGTCGATATTGTAAGGATACAATAATAGTAAAATATAGTCGTTAAGAGATCGGAGTGTATCAACCGCTTCCCCCCGCACAACCACCGGCCTTTAAAATATTATAGTTATTTTTATCTTGTTGAGAAAATTTATTGTTTAACTATTTGAAAACGCCGCATCGGTGTAATGTTAAACCGCGCGCAAAACGGAATCAACAAACTGGTTTCAAATTCCAACCTAACTACTTGGTGTTCCTATCACGCTAATGCTCTTGTAGATGATAAAAAAACAGGGACCACTCCCTATAGCATGTACCAGATTAAAAATTCATTCGAGCGAATGACCTCTGTAGATCTTTGTGGGGGCCATCTTTCATCGAATATGATTGATCGGCGTTGCAGAATTGACAAAGAACTGCACTAAATAACAAAACCCATATCAGTTGAAGACGAGGACCAGCAGCAACAACTAAAATGGATAACACGTGTAGCTCGAAAAGAAAATAATAATATCTGTCTATATTTCTGAGCTGAGGTATTATGTACACTATTTACATTATTCGGACTATTGTCCTCATCTGTCGCCATATTTATTACAACGTTTCGGCCTTTCAGTATCTGTCTATATTTCTGAGCTGAGGTATTATGTACATTATTTACATTATTCGGACTATTGTCCTCATCTTTGTCGCCATATTTATTACAACGTTTCGGCCTATCAGTATCTGTCTATATTTCTGAGATGAGGTATTATGTACATTATTTACATTATTCGGAGTATTGTTCTCATCTTTGTCGCCATATTTATTACAACGTTCTAGTTCCACGTGCCATGTATAATGGATGTCAGTTATCAGTTATCTCCTGTTAATTCTTCAAGTACATATGGTACAGTGGATAAAGGCGTAGGTTAGATCTAGTGACAAGACCCAAAGAGTGTGGGTTCAATACCCGGTGAAGGCAGTGTGGAACTTGGCGAGGGAAATTAACATGAGGTAACTGATAACTGGATCATGGAACTAGAACAGTCTTACCCCAGTGAGCGAAATAAAGGGTTCAGTTCGACATTTCAACTACCTGAAGAAGGCCGGTTAGTATAACCGCCGAAACGTTGTAATAAATATAGTGACAAAGATGTGGACAATAGTCCGAATAATGTAAATAGTGAAAATAATAACAATATCAAGATTTTAGAAGTTCCACACTGCTTCAAGTAAAATGTTAAGAAGGAAGCTACCAGCAATACTGGAAAGAGAGAACTTATTTTCCTAAAAATCGTTTTAATGGAATGATTACACGCTACTTCAAATAAACTGTTATGAAAGAAACCTCCATCAGCTACAAAGGTTACTGCTCGGGAGGTTGGAGGTTTTGATGAGCGAGGAACCACCTCTAAATTACTGTTGTTCCTAGCTCCACCCTGACCCGGGGTGGTAGCGCCTGTTAGGAACCCAACTATGGGCAAATAGTGAACTCGCCATGCAAAAACAAAACATTATGAAAGTATAAAAAGTACATTTTTATATAATAATAAATGCTAAGACTACATATCTATAATAAAATTATCAATACCTGTTTTTAGTATATAAATCCATCAACTTCTCTTCAAAATATTTAGATTTCGGCATTGAGGTTGATATGGCACTAAACAAAATCAACCAACCAAAAATACATATTTATAGTAAAATTATCAACAATACCAATTTACTACTAATATTTATAGTAAAATTACTAGCAATTTATAGTAAAATTACTACCAATACATAATTACTACCAATACATAATTACTAACAATTTATAGTAAAATTTCTAACAATACATAATTACTATATAGCAAAATTACTAACAATGCATAATTAAATCAAAATGACCAATGATATATTTTACCTGTAGATGGAAGCAGACAATTGTGTTCAAAATCTTTAGAATTCGGTTTTAAATAACCGATGGAGTTGTTGATATGCCGCTAAACAAAATCAACCAATTCACCAATCTTTGTAGCGTTATTGCTCAATATCAAGAGATTTCTTATGCTATTTTTCACCTAATATAAGGGTCAGCAGATGTTTACTGAATGGGTTAGTTTGATGTTGCACATTCTGAGGATATGTATGATAGATATCTAGGCTTGAAGAGGTTATGATTGTCGTGGTCGGGAAGCACCCTCTCGGGAATCTTTTTCAAAAAGTAGCTGTTCTTGAGAAGACACTCCTCTTTGGGAGAAGCTGTTCTTCTTACCAGTGGAATACGAATAACTCACTTCCTTGTCTATGTCATAGCGGGTTTTAGTTGTGAAAGCCTGAACTAGGGTTTATAGCTAGCCAGAATACTTTCCATGGAAATGGAGATAGGCATGCAATGTTGCATCTGTGAGGAAAGTGGTTGTAGGGTGGAAAATAATGAATGCCACATAAGGAAAGATAAACGTTTTTGAACCCTGTCGAGGTAGGGAGGGGAGAAGATGGCATCTACGCCACAGATATGGCATTAATAATCATAAATAAAATTAAATCTTGATTTATTCTTACTCAGTCTTTTACAGTATGTACATCATTTCATGTGCTATGTCTCTTTAGGATATAGGCGATCATGGCTCTCCACTTGCCCCTATCCCTTGTAGCTCTCAATAAGTTTTGACCTTTTGCTACTTCACCCAGGTCATGTTCTGTCATCCACTTGCTTAGGCCCGCTAGGTATGCCATGCGTTGTTTTCCCTTGTCTCTCTTTCCCTCTATCCACCCTGTGAGTATCAGATTCTCCAAGCCCTACTTTCTCATTATGTGTACTAGAAATTTCAAATGCCTCTTCCTGATGTTATGTATAATCTTCCTCCTTGTTTGCATCCTCTCCAAAACTTCATCGTTGCTCACATGTTCGGTCCATGGTATCCTTAACATCCTTCTGTAGAACCATACTTCCGCCGCTACTTCATCTTTAAGGAGACCGTCCAATATTCGCTGCCGGAAAGGAGGACAGATTTACATCTAATCTTCTTTAATTCTAAAATTCAATTCAATCTTACAATAAAGGCTCCTGATAAGGTTATGTGTCCTCCATGAAAATCTGAACCATACTTCCGCCGCTACTTCATCTTTAAAGAGACCGTCCAACATTCGCTGCCGGAAAGGAGGACAGATTTACATCTAATCTTCTTTAATTCTAAAATTCAATTTAATCTTACAATAAAGGCTCCTGATAAGGTTATGTGTCCTCCACGAAAATCTGAGTCGAGATGATTGAATATTAATAATATTTAATTTAATGTACTCGTATGTACTTATATGGCGTTCATTATTTTCCACCCTACAACCACTTTCCTCACGGATGCAATATTGCAAGCCTATCTCCATTTCCATGGAAAATATTCTGGCGAACTACAAACCCTAGTTATATTGACCGGTTGGGTCATAGAGGAGAAACCATTAGCCCCGGGGAATTCAAAATAAAATGAAGGTAAAACTAATTAAATGCATAAACGTGGCCTAAAAACAAATATGAATGCGTAGTTTCGAACTGAAAATGGTATCTTCTCAAAAGACGCCAGATGTGAACTTTTTATGAACATAGTAACATATAGAAGATTCCGATTCACGATTTAGTGAGAAAGTACTGCTAGCATTGTACACGAAGTATGGGAAACAATTCAAGACTAACTAGAAAGCACCATAATGGCAAATTCTAAAGGCTATCAACGTATATACTCAATTAAGGTATACCCCAAATATGTGATAAATTTTTTCAGCTTTCAACAGGATGGTGAGAGCTGTCATACTTCGTAGCCGACTATAAATTATTTAAAAGAAAAGGGGCTTTGTATATTTGGAAAACTGACCAAACCAAATACCTGACTTGAATATTTTAGGAGATTGTTGGAATAGACTAAAGAGCAAAGTTCCCAGAAAATATTGATCAATTCTTTGAGATCCCAAAGACTGAGTGGGCAAATATTGATCGTTCTTTTATTTCGAATTTATATTATTTATCACTACAGAAAAGACCTTTGACTATATTAAGAAATAAAAAGTCAGTTTTGGTTGTTTTAAGGAATAAAGGGTCAATTTAGGCTATTTTAAGTAATATAGGGTTACGATTGGCTGTTTCAAGCAATAACGTGTCAATCGAAAGGATTTTAAATATTAGGTTGGTGCAAAAATAATTTCGTTTTCTAACATATGTTACTATGTGAGAAAACGAAATTATTTTTGCACCAACCTAATAATAAGGTGTCCAGTTTGACTATTTTAAGTAAAAAAAAGTACCGATTTAGGATATTTTAAGTAATAAAGTGTCTCGTTCGAATGTTTTAACGAATTAAGAATCGATTTAGGATATTTTAAGTAATGAAGATTTAAGTTTGGCTGTTTATGGAATGAAGACTTAGATTTGGTTATTCTAAGTAAATAAATGGTAAAGTTAGGCGGGTTTAAAGAATAAAGGGTAAATTTTGAGTGATTTAAATAATAAATGTCAGTTTAGGCTATTTTTAAGTAATAAAGGGTTACGTTTGGCTGTTTTAAGGAATTAAGGGTCCAGCTTAGCTGTTTTGAGTAATAACGTGTCAATTTAGGCTCTTTTAAATAAGGGGCACAGTTTGGCAATTTTAAGAAAAATGGGCCAATTTAGGATAGTTTAAGTAATAAACAGTGTCGTTAGTTTTAATGAATAAAGGGTAAAATTTAGGCTATAAAGGTTTAAGCTTAGCTGTTTTACGGATTAAAGGATCAGGTTTGGCTATTTTAAGTAAATAAATGGTCAAGTGAGATGGGTTTACGGAACAAAGGGTAAAGTTTGAGTGTATTAAAGAACAAATGGTCAATTTAGGCTATTTTAAGTAATAATGTGACAAGTTAGGCTGTTTTAATTAATAAATGTTCATGTATGAAGTACGAGGTGATTTTTATGATTGTAATTTTGTTTATTTTTTTAAAAAATCTGCTTTGATTTATTACTTTACTTTTCACGAATTACCTACACATTAGTTAATGCGTGAGCAAAATATTTACTGGCTAAAATATTTGTAGATTTTGTTAAAATCGCTCTCACTTCTATATTCAAAATATATAGAAAATGTCCAAGATTAATATGTTGTTTTTATTTGACTTTCATCTCTTCTGAACAGTTTGATTAAATACATATTAAATATAATATTAATTTAATATAAACGTTATATATTAAATATATATTAGCTTGATTCAAGAAAAAAGTGCCATTTTGGTTTATCAAATTTTCTCTTAAGACAATAACGAACAATCAAATTCTATTCAATTACATATGGTGCTAGATGCAGTACGCTTGAATGTGCGTGTACTGTAATGAATAACCACTTGGAATGAGAAATTGGAAAGCTGTGTTCCAATTCCAATCGGGTTCGTTGGATTCACTTATCCGCAAATAACTTTGGTAAACGTTATAAATTAAACTCTCCCCACCTAAGTTATATGTTAATTAGTAGGACTTACACGAGTAAATTCTTATTATCTAGAAAAAAAATCTTATAATCTAAAAATAAAAAAAAATCTGGCTTTAAATAACCTACAAAAGGTTGATAAACTGTAAAAACACAAATCGATCAATCGATACATTTTGAGTAAAAATCCGCAGGTTTTGACATGGAAAAGCTTTCGGGGCAATCCTGAATCTGGTTTTCTTCATAAAAGCGAAATTGTCTAGTGCAAGGTCAGGTGACTATGGTGATTGACAGTAGAACAGCCCAACCGATTACAAAAAAATATTTTCCTGTGTTATTCATACTGCATGCAAACTCTTCTTGTCATGGAGGAGAGCAACAATTTCCTATTCATCCTCTGTGTACGCTGCTATTGCCGTGCAAACTATGATAAGTTTGTGTACTGTCAGTTATAAATAGTAAGTAAAATGATAAATTCGTCATTACAAGTGGTTCTGACAAAAAATTACTCATAGGTAGACTGCAATTAAATTAGAATTAAAAGTTGTTTTTGTTATGTTAATAATAATAATAATAATAATAATAATAATAATAATAATAATAATAATAATAATTACGATAATTGTTGTTCAGCAGTTATAAAAAAAAACAAAAAAAAAAAACGGATTTATATAGGGGTCAAATACTTTTGCTTACGTGGTGTACTGATAATATCTCTATCCAACCAAGTATCCAAAATTTGAGCAAATGTGCCGTTACAATTTGTTTCGTGGTGGTTGTGAAGATAACTTGCCATTAATTTTTCGTATTTACTAAGATATACAGGGTGTGATGGGTAAATTGTCGACATTTTATATATTTAATTTCGCGCATGCGCGTTGTTTGTTGTTTGCCGATTGCACAGTATAGCAGGGTCAGTTGGATACAGTTACAAAAGTGGAAACGGCATGCTGTTCTGCTTGTTATTCATGCCGGAAGCTCCAATTATATCATTTCAGAATGTTTGGCTGTCAATCTGAAGACAGTGCCGAGGAGACGGAAAGAGATGGATGTGTCTAACGGTGATGACGAAGGTGTTTGAAGTGTTCACTATTTATGGCGACGTTATGCTTCTATTCAACTTTCCATAGGGCCTTAGACTCATCACGGAGACCTAAATAAAGTGACTTAAGGAGTTATTGGCTTAAGAGGATGGCTGCTAGAAGATCCTGTATCTAGCGACAGGCCTCTGCGCCATGCCGCACAAACAAGAGAACCCAGTCATGCCTGTCGGACAGTTTCTGCGACCACATCACTCCTTACATCTGGCCACCCTAAACTTCAAATAATATGTCGAACTCATTTGAGCGAGACACCAACAAAACTCCTTGTAACACCAAAGATAAACTGAAGGCGAGGATTCTGACAGCATTCACCAACTTAAACAAGGAGACCTTCCAAAAGAGTTGCAGGAGATTCCGTACTCGTCTCAAGGCCTTAGTTGAAGCCCATGGCGATTTTATTGAATAAATTTTCTTTTTAGTATTTCAAATGACAATTTATCCATCGCACATTGAACACACACACACACACACACACGCTCACACACACACACACACACACATATATATATATATATGTATATGTTTTCCTGTCTTTACCGAGTACATCTCTCTGGCTGGCTAACCACAGAACCAAAATAATTCCTGGTAAATGCCGTTGTAACTATGTCCAGTAGACCAGTACACATACATTTTCTCGGAGAAAGCGTTTAATCTGGGATAGTCAGCAGTAGACGAGAGACAATACGCTGAAGTCCTCAGTCACGGCGACTTGGGACTTCTTACTGTCGCAACTATCGACAACTTCTGAAAAGTTTCCTCTGCATAATTTCACTCGTATGTTGTATCGTTTGGCTGTAAGTACATTCCAAATATGCAGCACACTGGGATTACTCCTCCTAAGCCGATTATCTAAAGAAGTCATCTCCCTGGGAAATTGAAAACGCCTCTCATGGTCGGCACATGGCTGCTCTAATCACTCTACTAGGTATACATGCATGCATATATATATATATATATATATATATATATATATATATATATATATATATATATGAATTAAAAGCATGAATTCTGTTTAATCTTCAAGCGAACTTTGAAATATCTTTTTTTTTAATTTACTAAGTTTTAAACGCACATATGAATTCATAATTTCCTGTTTCCAAGGATACAGAGAAATCCAATTTTTTAAACGGGGCGGTAGCGTGTTCATTTTTATTAACTATTGTTGTATCAATTATGAGTTAAGTTTGAAAAAGAGGTTAAGTTTAGGGAGGGTAGGGGTGGATTTTTCAACGAATTCTGACATCTGTTACACGCATGCCGTCTGAGTTTTATTTTATTTTTAACGACAAAAAGTCATTCGGCATTTTTTTCGTACTTTGATACTTATATATATATATATATATATATATATAATTTTCCATCCCCAAAAATGTTTAATATTTACAAAGCCACTAAATTAATTGAGTTTCCTTTTTCGAGGTTATCAGATAAGATGTTTATCCACCTTGATATCATTTGTCGGAAGTATCACTTTAAAAATCCTTAGAATTATTCAGCTAGAAAGCGAAAGCGAACAGGTTAAAATCGTTTTGTGTTAGCCCCACTAAATCCTCCCAACTGAGCAATGATGGGAGGAAAAAGATCAGTCAGGCCTTCAGTAATGGTACCAGCATCCATATTCTGGCTTCCATTTTCAAAGTCCATTGAAGAACCATTAAGAGAACGGTGAATGAATTTAAAAAAGAGGGAACAGTAGCGAGGAAAACTGGATCAGGAGGTCACAATAGGAAGTGGCATCATCATTTCAACTTAGAGCTAAATACATTCTTATCGATCAAATAATGTCCTATACTTTTATAAATAACTCGCAAATTTCCAGTAAGGTAGCTTTAATCATTTCTAAGATACAACAGCTCAAAGTTTAATTGGACAATTTTGCTGTTACGTGATTTGGACAATTTTGGTATTACACCCGGTGTATATATATATATATATATATATATATATATATATATATATATATATATATATATATATTCTTTAGAGAAGTGATTTCACCATTTTATATCATTAACTTTACTAATTTAGATTTTGTATGAATGATTCATTGTAATATAAATTAAGCTGCACCTCATATTTGATTTAAAAGAACTGATCCGACGTGCAAATTTTAGGGGTAACAACTGAGACATTACACTACTAATTGAACTAATTAGTACATGCCACGTTGACTGATAAACACCTACACCAAAAACAATTTAAATTGCGATATTAGTAAAAAAAGCACTAACTTAAATTAAAAAAAAAAATCAGCCTTAGCGTTGCGACTGCATGCCCCACAAGTTTGTATCCGTTATCAGTAACACATTTCAAAAAACATATTTCGATTCGTATTATATTTTTTCGTTTCGGATGCTAACTGAATTTTATCAAAAACAAAATAATTTCCATGCCTGATGATGACTGGACGAAACGTAGAAAGTACTTGCGTATTTAAGGAAGATCTAATACATTTTATAATTAAAAAAAGACAAGGATCGCAATATTCATCTAGTGATTAGTGGGTTAATGCATCTTTAAAATTTGGTTAGTGAAGGGATTTCATTTTATATCATCAACTTTACTAATTTACTGTTTGTATGAATGACTCATTGTAACATTTATGTATATATATATATATATATATATATATATATATATATATATATATATATATATATATATTTAACCAAATATTTAATTTACTACATATACACTATTTAAAATTACATAGACATGCATGCGGGCAGGTGCGATTGCTTACAGGATTATATATTGTATATACATATATTCAAACAGGAAAGAAAATACTTCATAAACGCAACTAACCATAATTAATATCGTAAAAATAGAATTAAATACTTCACCATTTATGCACTACAATATTAATGAAAAATCACAGAGAAAAGTGTACATGAGCATGTATACGCGCGTCTGTAGGTGTATATATGTGCACACGAGTATATCTATATACGTATATGTATAGATGTGTGTGTGCGAGTACGCAAGCGTATAAATACAGGCATATGCACATAAATTCAAACAAAAATGAATTAAAATTTCAACAATTAATACTTCAATAGTACTTAAGATACCACCGAACCAAATAAGAAAACGTGAAGTGACGACACACATACACACACATATATATACATATATAAATATTCACTTTATCATTTAAGCATTAGAATCAATTATCTATGTAAACTCTGAAAAATTAAAGATGTGAACATGCCTAGAAAAATAAAACAGAAATCAAATAGAAACAAATGGCGAAAATTGAAAGAAAAGAATAAAAAGAGGAAAAACTAAGGAGTGAGTGTAAAGAAAGAAAAAAAACGAAGAAAAGGACAAATAACCACGACACACATCCGCGCAGACAGACGCACTACAAAAAGAATTGCATGTAAAAACGAAAAATAGAGAAGTATAAGCAATCAATTGCTGATACCCCTTGACGAGTGGACGGATGGATTCGTCTACGATACTCTGGAGTCGGTATACCATAAGTAATATCAATCAGCGTGACAAACATTTTACATTTTACTGATATATTATATATATACTTATATATTACTTATATATATACTTATATATTACTTATATATTACTTATTACTTATATTATTACTTATATTAATTCTGTATAAATAGATAGATAAATATGAATAGATTGAGATGGATAGATAGATATATGGATAGACAACGAGAGATAGATCTGAACGGATTTAGATAGATAAATAGATATGAACAAATGTAGATAGATAAATATGAACAGATTGAGATAGATAGGTAGATATGAACAGGCTAAGATATATATGAACAAATTTATCTAGCAAGCAAGAAAGTAACAAAGAATCAGATGTAGGGAGATAGGTCCTTCAGTTCAGTAGGAATTTTCCATGAAATTATGGCGAGTACAACTTACAATTAAAAAGCAAAGACATCACATTAAGACCAACCGATAATTACAAGTATTTATACATAATAAGAGAGGACGTTACGAAAGTGTAAATTCCCAGATAATGTAAATCCACAATCGTTAATAATCATTATTTCGTCTCAAGTGGAATCTGTAACTCTGGCAACATAAACAATTCTGTTTTGCTTGAAGTTAATGGAACTTGTATATTTTATTTTTAGTTTCGTAAGTAAAGACTTTCAAGTACTGGAACTGTCTTTTCTTTTGGCATAAACGTTTGAATCTATACGAAAAGGTAGGTTTACTTAGCTATTGCAAGTATAATTTGGACAATTTATTAGGTTAGTGCAAAAATAATGACGTAATAATGTCGTGTTTTGACGTAATTTTAACGTCACAAAACGACATTATTACGTCATTCTTTTTGCACCAACCTAATAACTAACTGCTGCCATGTTGAAGCTGCCTAATCATAACACCCCACCTTCGACAGAATTCAAAATCGTTTACGCAGCCTTGTGGGTGATTAATTATTTTCTATCAAAAACCACTTTATCACAGATAAAACGTTGCTAGACTCTTGCTACTCTACGGTTATTTTCATGGGAGTTGTTCAGGTGAATCCTGTTCCTTAGATTCACCAGTAGAGAAAATCCCACCTAGGATCCCGCCAGTCCACGTACACTAAGCCGACGCATCATTCATGTTCCCTTCATATTCCATTCGTAACGCTGTCCTGGGTATGACGATAAACTACGTCCAGCAGCAGGCCTCTGATCAGGAGGTTTTGAGAAGCGTGGAAACACCTCTTAATTGATGTTGTTTCCAGGTCCACCCTGACTCGGGGTAGTAGCACCTGTTAGGGTCCCAGCTATTGACAAATAGTTAATCCCGAAACTGGGATAAAAATGGGTTTTAATACCAGGAATACATTGTAAAAAAAATATTTTTAAAGCAAAAAACTATTACCAGAAATACATTTTTGAAGGAAAAAAATTATTACCAGTAATAGATATTTAAAAACAATAAAAACTTTGTCGGTATTAAATAACCCACTCAGCTTGATATGCCGTAAAACACCACAAATCAAACCAAACCAAACTATTCGTAACGAGAAAGTTCTTTTCAGGAGGTTATTTTTTTCTCGGGAATATTACATTGTGGGACAGACTTCAGAAAGGATGCATATTCAATCACTAAAATCTTACCCTCTTGAAGTCTAAGGTCAAAAGTTAACTATCCGACATATCCTCATAAAATACACCCTCTTCCTCCCTTTTTGTATGCCCTTGCAACAATCTCATTTAATAACCCTCTAACTTGAGTGGCTGCTGTGCCTTCTTGCTCATTGCTACCTCAGTGTTCAGGAGTCATTTTACAAATCTATTAAATTAAATTTTACGTAGTAACTATTTTATATCTCTCTATATTTCTGAACCGACGTATTTATTGACACTATTTACATTGTTTAGACTGTTTTCTCATCTTTGTTGCCATATTCAAGACGTTTCGGCCGTTGCACACCCGGTCTTCTTCAGGATCTGAGATGAGGTATTGTAATTATTTACACTATTTACTTTGTTTGAACTCCTGTTTTTTGGGAATCCAAAAAAATTTCGCTTGAAGATGGAACAGAGCTTACTTTAACTCAATTTAATTCAAATAATTATATTGAAGTTTTCGACTCTTGTTTTGAAACATGAGACCTCTTATGTAGCGTGTTGGAATCATATTTTTAAATAAATAATTATATTTATGCTCTACTTTTGTATCGAGCACTATTTTTAAAAAATAATAACAAAAATACTAAAGAACTTTGAACTATTTACCTAACTAGTTCTTTCCTATTTCCTATATATTTTCGCATATATATAGCGGGAAGATAAAGCCTCTCTTCTCGACCTGTGCTTTACCTCCATCCCCGAATCCTGCAGCGCCTCGCAACTCTGCCCTCTTGGTAACTCTGATCATGCAGTAGTATCAGTTAACATCTCCTTCAACTCCACCCCCTATAAAGAACCTCCTACCACTAGAACTTCGTTCTACTATAAACGAGCTGACTGGGACGCATTCCGTGATTTCCTCCGCGATGTCCCCTGGGATGGAGTCTTTAAGCTCCCCGTCCAAGAATGTGCTTCTGAAGTCTCTTCCTGGGTTAAAGCTGGAATCGACGCTTTCATCCCATCAAGGAAATATAGGGTCAAGTCGCGCTCCTCCCCCTGGTTCTCGGCTGCTTGCTCAACCGCCATCGCCCATAGGAACCACTACTTCCACCTATTCCGTAGCGACATGTCTGACTGCAATAGATGTAACGAATGTAAGCGTGTCCTCAACGATGCTAAGTCACTATTTGCAGTTCGGATTAAGGAACGTATTGCATCTCGCAAATTTGGCTCCAAAGATTATTGGCGTGTCTGCAAGAGCGTATTGAACAATTTAAACCCTCTATATCTCCTTTCTTCAACCAGTTCGAAGTCCTGACATCCTCTACCGACAAGGCTGAATGCTATGCTCGGAAATTTTCATTCAACTCGACGCTCGTCTCGTCCGGTGTACCCATACACGACTTCCCTATTAGAACTGAGGCCATATTGAGTGGGTTAAACATAATCCCATAATTTGGTACTGGGCGTTATCTCCAATTTAGACCCCAACAAGGCTAGTGGTGGAGACAGGATACCAGCCATTGTCTTGAAGAAATGCGCGCCTGAACTGGCGCCCGCCCTTTCTAAGCTATACAACTACTGCCTCAATGAATCTTGTTTTCCCAATTATATGAGTTGAATCTTTGCCGGCTGTGCTCATTACATATACATTTCCTGACTGCTGGAAGTCCTCTTCGATCGTTCCTGTCTTCAAGAACTCCGGCGACCCCTCTGACCCTTCCAACTACCGTCCTATCAGTCTCCTTCCCCTCTTCGGCAAAGTCTTCGAAGCCCTAATCAATACCGGGGTGGTTAACCACCTCACATCCCATAATCTGCTCTCAGACAAGCAATATGGTTTCCGCTTTGCCTGATCTACAGCCGATGTGCTTACGGCCATCACTGAAACAGTCTACCGAGCTCTTCAAAATAACGGGGAAGCCCGAGCCGTGGCACTAGACATCTCCAAAGCATTTGATAGGGTTTGGCATGCCGGCCTTCTTCGCAAGCTCCAGGGTTATGGCATTACGGGTCGATTATATAACCTAATACGATAATTCCTGTCAAACCGTAAATTGAAGGTCGTTCTCACCGGATTCTCCTCCAGTTACTATCCCACGAACGCAGGTGTTCCTCAAGGCTCCAGCCTAGGCCCCACTCTATTCCTTATCTACATAAATTACCTTCCTGACGCAATAACTTCCCAAGTTGGCATCCAAGCGGATGACACCACAATTTATTCCTGCCTCAAAAACAAATCTAGTCTCGCTGACAAAACTCGCCTGGCCGTGCGTCTCGAAAAAGACCTCCAATCGATTGTGAACTGGGGCATGAATTGGCTGGTCAACTTCAACGCTTCCAAGACAAAACTGCTCTCTATTAATCACCACAGAGATCCTTCCCTTCCCTCCATTAGAATGTCTCACGCTCAACTGCTCGAGAGCAACTCTCTGCGGCTTCTCGGTCTCACGTTGACTGCTGACCTGAAATGGAATAAATACATTGAATCAATTGCCTCGTCCAATGCAAGGAAAGTTGGCTCCCTGAGCCGCGGCAGGAAGTTTTTCTCCCCGGAGTCGATCCTCCAGATCTACAAATCAACAATTCGCCCTTGCATAGAGTATTGCTGCTATATATGGTCTGGTGCCCCTTCTGTTTGCCTCGGGGTTCTTGATAGGCTCCAGAGGCGGATATGCAATGTAGTTGGCCCTGCTCTGGCGTCTCGTCTACAGTCACTTTCTCACAGACGCGCCGTCGCCTCCCTCTGTCTGTTCTACAAATACTTTCATGGAAATTGCTCCGAGGAGCTGCATTCGCTGGTTCCCAGACGTCATGAGTTCCAGCGCCTTACGAGGCTGGCATCCCGCTCTCACCCCTTTACTGTCGAAACTCCTAAATGTAGCCGTCTCTTCTACTCTAATAGCTTCATGTCTCGCACCTCTCGCCTGTGGAACTCCCTTCCCTTTTCCTGTTTCCCTGTGAGCTATAATCTCCAGCTATTCAAGTGTAATGTCAATCGACATCTCCAGTTGCCTTGATCTATCCACTACCCTCATCCTTTCTTCTATCACTCCTATCTGATCTTGCTCTAAATTTTCTGTAACCCCTTGCGTCCTAGTGGCTTCCCGCCTTGCTTGGGGTGAAATGCTTAAAAAAAATGATATATTCAGTAACCAAAAACAGGAGTCAAACAAAGCTCATCATAATATAGTGCTAACTCTGACATTTAAAACTAAAAGAAGCATATCCATATGACATAACAACTACAATGAAAAAGAGAACGAAAAGAAACAACAAACTTACTCGTAATATTCGAAACAACATGGACGTGAGAATAAAAATGAATATTACGACTACTGCTAATTGACATTCATCAGGTTAAGATTTAGTGATTGAGGAAGCATCCGCTCAGGAGTATTAGTTGAGTGAAACTTCTTCCTTACTAATGGAATATGAAGAGAATAAGGATTTGGGACTGTTTATCTGACACCGTGGAAATAAGGAATGTGTCTCATCTGAATATTTGCCATGAAAATTATGTAGTGATCATGATAAATTAAAACAAACAATCTAATTGATATGATTCCATAGAAGAAAAGAAATTGCCCTACTGGCGGAAAATTTAGAGTCTACCTCTTTTCGTCGGCCTCTGCCAAAGAGAGCACTGCCAGGAATGAAGAACATAGATAGGTTTTGCACAAATATCAACTTTGAATGATAGACTTATCACTTTTATTTTTGAAGCAATTCCACCCCAAGCAAGGTGGGAAGACACTAGCACGCAAGGGGCTACAGAGAGAGGGAGTGATAGCAAAGAGAAATGATGAAGGAAAGGATGAAGAGAGGGATAGGGGATAGATCAGGGCATCTAGAGACGTCGACTGGCATTACATTTGAATAGTTGGAGATTATAGCTATCAGGAAAACAAGAAATGGGGAGAGAGTTTCACAGGCGAGAAGTGCGAGACCTGAAGCTATTGGAGTAGAAGAGACGGCTACATTTAACAGTTTCGACTGTGAAAGTGTGAGAGCGAGATAACAGCCTAGTGGAACGCTTAAATTCATGAAGTCTGGGAACCAGCGAAAGCAGCTCATCGGAGCAGTTACCACGAAGGTATTTGTAAAAAAGACAGAGAGAGGCAACGATACGTCTGGGAGAGAGCGATTGCAAACGAGATGCCAGATCAGGGCCAATTACATTGCATATCCGTCTATGGATTTTATCGAGGACCTTGAGAGAAATAGAAAGGGGCTCCACACCATATATGACAGCAATACTTCATGCAAATGCGGATGGTTGATTTGTAGATCTGAACGATTGACTCCGGCGAGAAAAGTTTCCTGGCGCGGCACAGGAATCCGACTTTTCTTGCGGTCGCAAATAATTTCTTCATTCACCACGACAAACACAAAAATCAGTAACATTTACTAACAACCACATTACAAGAACTTTCATACATCTACCGAACTAGTACAACCAAATTCATCTGATAATAAATCATTCCATATATGTATGTGTCTCACTTTGTGGTTGTAATGTATAAATCTATATTTCACTAACCAAAAACAGTTGTCAAACAAGGAATATCCTAAAAATGGATCCAGGTTATGTCACACGATTGATTTCATTCTAATTCCAGATCATAGTTTCTTTTTTGGAAAGCTTTGTCTTGTGTGCCATTTTTTGGAATCCTTTGTAGAGGATGTTGATTGTTTTGTCCAAGATGATTCTTATTCCAACTAGTTCAATGCTGCTATTTAGAAATCGATTTAACTTATTAAATTTTGAGGAAAATATTGCTTACCAAAATGGTTCTCCCGCAGGCTGCAATAACATAGCCCGTGGGCCGCTTGTTTAAGAGACGGGTGTTTAGCCTTCTGGCTATACGTTCATTTATGACTTCTTAGCTTTTTACACTTAGCGTGACGTGGACAATAAAAGCCATTTTCGATTTTTTACGAGGTAACTATTTTCGTATTTAACACTTTCCCGCCATATTGCATATTTTCCGGCACTAAAGATTTCAAGACAACATTATTTTCTTAAATCCAATTTGCTACCAAATTCAATCTATTTAATTAATCGCCTCCATTCATTACGATGTTTTCTAATTTCAACAATTAGAACGACCCCTTCATCGTGTATGTTGGTGATCTTATGGCCAACCAATATAACATCCTCTCGTGATTTCAGTCGTTGCAGAATAAAATACAACCACTCAAGATAGACAATTCAGTAAAATTTGCAACATATTTTTTCTGTTAATTCCTCCTAAATTAAAAAGAGAAGTTATATTTACTAAAATTTACACTAAATTCTCCAAAACTTGGATTTGCTTTTTCTAAGGCCACCGTTCGCGCTCAGTCAGATAAACAAACGAAAAACACTTTTTTCATTAGTTTTTTATTGTGAAAAATCCTTGTAAGTACCTCGAATATCATCCGCACTTACGAAAAGGGAAAAATTCCTTGATTTCTGTCAATTTTTCATTCTGAGAGTTGTGAGGTAAGCTAAACAAATTTTGATTTAAAATTTATAATTTTATGGGGTCAATTAATATTTTTTAAAGTAACTTTACATTATTAGGGGCGGGGGGATTAATAGGTTTATCAAAATCCAGCTATGCCGTTAGTTCCTTTTACTCTAAAATACTCTCCCCTTTAGGAAAGAACGCTCCCCTTTTTAGATAGTAAAATATGCGTTCTGTTTCGGGTCCAACTCTAAAATCTAATCATGATATATTTCTTCCTGACTTGTAGCTACAGTGCAACCTCTGTTCTCGAACGTCTCGTATATCGAATAAATCGATTTTCGAACAGAAAATTCGTGGCTAAAATGCCTCGGTTATCGAACAAAATTTCAATTCTCGAACAACATAGCCGAACCGAATTAACCCGAACGGAATAATTTCTGAGTCGACCACCATGTTGTATAAATTCGTTTCTTGTGGCGGGCTTTTCTTTTCCAAATTTTTGAACTGTGACTTTTCTCTCTACATTGATTCCTATTGGAAGAATAGTTTCGGCTTACGAACATTTCGCGTCACGAACGGCCTTCAGGGACGAATTAAATTCGTGAACCGAGGTTCCACTGTATTGGCCAAAAATCATTATTTTTTTCTCTGACTTTTAGGATGTTTGATAGTATTCTTTTGATTTACAGTATTGACATTGTTTGTACTGTTGTCCTCATCTTTATTGCAATATTCACAACATTTCGGTCGTTGAACGCGCCGGCCTCCGTCAGGTAATAGGAATTTCGAAAATTTTGTTAAACTTAAGGAATCAGCACATATGCTAGGCCACGAAAATATGGGAACCAGTAATCCGAAGTGCTAGAGGAAAAATAATAATAACAAAAAAACTTGTAATATCAACTCTAGTAAAAGATGGCTACTGAGACATTAAGTTTATAAGTCCCAAAAATTCACGCATTGACGTCCTCCAGTATACATGGTCTAGTGGACAAAAGCGTTGGTCGGATCTAGTGACTTGACCCAAAAAGTTGTGAGTTCAGTACCTCGTTACAGGAGAGAGGATTTTACTGCAGTGGTGAAGCTTCAATATAAACATTTCAGGGTGGCTAGGCCTCAATCTGAGGACAGTGCAGAGGATTCGGAAAGAGTTGGATGAGCCTAATGGTGATTACGAAGGTGTTAGAAATGATCACTAGTTATTGCGATGTTCAGTCACATTGTTCGCGATGCACTGGCTGGCAGCTACTATGAAAGATGGATAGGTAGGAGAGGACAAGTTCCATGGCCAGCACGTTACCCCAACCTCAGTCCTTTGGGGTTTTTTTTTATCTGTGAAATCACCTTAAAACAAATGGTTTATGCACAGACATTAATAATGTAGAGACACTTCATCAACGTGTGATGGGGCCATGCAAAAATATTCAACACCGTATGAGCGTCTTTAAAACGGTGCGCTATAAAAAAAAACGACAGGTGCATTCGTCTGAAGAAACAAACGGAGGACATTTTGAAGGACATTTTGGAGGACATTTTGGAGGATATTTTGGAGGACATTTTGGAAGACATTGTCTTCCAGTCAGTGGTCAGACGGGTGCATTCGTGTGTAGAAGCAAACGGAGGACATTTTGAGGGACATTTCGGAGGACATTTTGAAGGACATTTCGGAGGACATTTTGAAGGACATTACGGAGGACATTTTGAAGGACATTTCGGAGGACATTTTGGAGGACATTATCCCCCAGTCAAGGATCAGATGAAGGCATTCGTGTGTAGAAGCAATTGGAGGACATTTTGGTGGATATTTTGGAGGATATTGTCCGCCAGTCAATGATCCGACGGAGGCATGCGTGCGTGGAAGCAAGTGGAGGATATTTTGAACATTTATTATAAGTTGCTGTGTTGAGATACAGCGATGATTTTTAGACATATGTTTATATGTACATTTTACCTTGATTTGGTGTCAGGAACCCGCTCCCAAAGATTTGTAAAAGTATTTTGGGATTTTATCTTGGATTGTACATTTAACAGCATCTACCGTAAACTTTAAACTTAATAACTCAAAAACGAAGAATTTGCGGAGATATGTTTATATCTTTTGTTTTAGAGTGCGGGAGCCACCCACAAAATTTGTAAAAGTATTTTACATACACCCTATATATATATATATATATATATATATATATATATATATATATATATATGTGTGTGTGTGTGTGTGTGTGTGTGTTTGTGTGTGCGTGTATCTGTGTAAGTAAATGTTGTGTGTGAGTGTGTTTAATATACAAAGACTATGCGGGAATTTCTCTACTCACTCTTGCATCTCGTTTGTGGTATTCGACCCTTCTTATCACCTGAGCCCGACTCTCCTGAGATACGCATGTGAAGTGAGCTGTAATGTTCTCACCACTGTCTCCGTTGATGCTCCACTGACAAGTCGTTTTCTTTTTAATTCAATCGCCGTCACATTTTAAATTGTTTTCTTTGTGGGCGGTGTCTTTCCGCTTTTGATGTCAAGACTCAAAACCAAACAACAAACAAAATCAGGAAAGGGGAAATCCGATGCAATCATTTCAGCAAAGACATAAAGTCAGATGAAATGTGACAGAAGCCTTCATTCACGCGACAAGTCCTTTCCGGATGTAGGCGATCATGGCTCTATACAACTTTCCGTTTTCTGTTGATCTAACAGATTTAAAAAAGCAAAAAATTAACTTTCAACAATCCTTGCTCTGTCGACCATTTTTTTTAAAGTAGGGTTCATCCTGTACAAGGTACGAACTCCACTGGAGGCAGAGTGTTCCGTTAAGAAGCAAGTCTGTACGCATAGGATAGGAAGGTAACGGTTAACCCTTGGCTTGAACACGTTAAGATTGTAGTTATCGAGGAAACGCCCCCTAGGGAGTCGGTTCCACAAAGCAGTCGTTCGTGACAAGAAGCTGTTTGATTGGAACTGACTTCAATTTCTGATCGAGTTTATTTCATTCACTTTCGCACTAATGCCCTTGGAGAAGGTATGAATCAATTTTCTTCCAGCTATAGAATAAATTGCAGAGCAGACACGGCGCTTTTGTCTTGGTTGATAGCAAGTCTGAATTCAAAACGTAGCTGAAGAGCGATGGGCTATTTCGCCCCAGACACATCCACTGCTGCTATGGTGCCAGTAAATGTTGTTCTCTAACACGTAATGCATTAGTAGACTAACGATGGTGATCGAAACGAAATTTATTCTCTGTTGTGACGGGAAACCAAAAAAGTAATTCAAGTGTGATTATTCTTATCGTCTTACAAAAAAAAAAAATATACAGTAACTTTCACCATATACAAGACCCAAGGGACACTCGAGGTAGAGGGTTACTTTAAAGGGTAGTATAGGATGTGACGGTAACTGTTAACTCTAAATTTAAGCAGGTTAAGATTGTAGTGATCGGGGAAACATCCTCTTGGGAGTCGGTTTCACAGAGCAGAGGTTCACGGGAAGAAGCTGTTTGATGGGAACTGACTTCTTACCGATTGAATACAGAGGGAATGTGGGCGGTTTGCTAGAGTGCCTTCCGATAAAGCACCAAAAGACTTGCCACATCCCGCCTAGGGGAAGAGAGGTTGGAAGGAGGAAAACAATTCGGCATCCACAAGGACTAGGGGAGACGCTTTTGAACTCATTATTTATTTCTGCTGTTTACAGAAATTGTGGCACAAGGCCGAAAAAAGAAGAGTCTTAAACTGTTTGTAATATCAATCCTCCTATATGGTGATTTTCTTAGATGTGTCACAAGGCTGAAATTTTGCAGCAGCCAGCGAGGATCGAACTCACGATTCAGTCGTAATCGATCTAGCGAGACAAGGTTGCTAACCATTGCATCACGTGGATGTTCTCATATATTTTTTGAACTCTATCGAGACTGGACATTGCGGACTGAGCATGCTCCCATCCAAATATGACAATAGTACTATATTCTTGGACTGATCTTGCTCTTGTAACAATAGAGATAAACTGTTAGATTGAGCCATAAGTAATTTCTTCCATTTTTTTTCTTTAGTAACTTTATTCGTAAAAGAAAAAGTACAATTACATCTTATTCAGTTTATATTCACCATTATTTGAAATGACTTGTTGTCACTTACCAGGCAGAACTTCGATGCCTTTTAAGCAGTTTCTGATGTAAAACAACATTTTCGTCGATTTTTGAATCTGGTTTTTATTAGATAAATTTTTTCTAATCAAAGATTTTCACAGCATATACCTAAAACAAAATGAAGGTAATAATCGGCTGTTGCAAGGCCACGTGAATCTGGTCGATGGGATAAAACAGACCAACCTGTGTTTTAAAATGTTTTCTCTGTTACTTTTACTCTATATAACCTTTTGTTGTCATGGAGGAGAACAACATTTTCCTTTACTCAACTGTGTAGGCTATCATTGGCGTTTAAATACTAAGGTATATTAGTCTGTCCCCAATTAGATCTTAGGTACCACGCATGATTAGTAGGTCAGGTTGATTTCCACTTAATTTAGAAAATCAACATTGCACTCAATTAAAAAACTAGGATTTGATCTGTTAAATACAATAGAATCCATCATATCAGGAATCTCTCATATCCGGAGTACCTCAAATCCGGAGTGGCTCACATCCGGAGTGCCTCAAATCTGGAGTGGCTCACATCCGGAGTGCCTCAAATGCGGAGTGACTCAAATCCGGAATTCCTCATATCCGGAGTGCCTCAAATCCGGAGTGCCTCATATCCGGAATCTCTCATATCCGGAGTGCCTCATATCTGGAGTGGCTCTTATCCGCAGTGGCTCGTATCCAGAATGGCTCATATCCGGAGTGCCTCATATCCGGAGTGCCTCATATCCGGAGTGTCTCATATCCAAAGTGCCTCATATTTGGAGTGCTTCATATCTGGAGTGGCTCATATCTGGTATCCCTCTTATCCGGAGTGCCTCATATCCGGAGTACCTCACATCCGGTGTGCCTCAAATCCGGAGTGGCTCATATCCGGAATCCCTCATATCCGGAGTGCCTCATATCCGGAATCTCTCATATCCAGAGTGCCTCATCTCTAGAGTGCAGCTTATCTGGAATCCCTCATATCGTGAGCGCCTTATATCTGGAGTGCCTCATATCCACAGTGCCTCATATCCAGAATCACTCATATCCGGACATAATTTTGATGTCTATAAACAAATGACCATCATATATCAGTTCGCACAGTTTTAGCACCCACTGAATATAAAAAGCACACGATAGAGTGGGCCAATATCTGCACTGGGAAATATGCAACTTTTATGGGAAGGAAGCTTCAAGAAACTGTTATGAATATCACGCTGACCCGGTTACAGAGATAGGACCTGTAACGAATTCATGGGGCTTTACAATACACACATGCAGAACAACCAATGCTAATACCCCAACCATCGTGATCAAAGACAACAAAAAACAGAATGTGCTTTCTTATTGACATCGCAGTCTGTGCAGATTGTAATGTATCTTTGAAGATCTACAAACAAACCTGTCAAATTACATGGATCTTGAAGTGGAACATGCGAGCATCCATAATTCCAGTTGAAGTTCGAGCCTCGAACTGATTGGAAAAGGACCCGATAGACTCGTTGAAGAGATTCCTGATTGCCCATGCCTTAAAGAAATTTAAAAAATGTACTCACAATTACAGGCTAGATATTACGAAGAACTTTATCTGTGTGAAATGATTGTGAGCTTAGCTTTTGTTTGTTTTTTCTTTTCATATCTATCTATTTTACGCTATCTATCTATCTATTTTACGCTATCTATCTATCTATCTATCTATCTATCTATCTATCTATCTATCTATCTATTTTAGGCTATCTATCTATCTATGAATCTATTTTACGCTATCTACCTATCTATGAATCTATTTTACGCTATCTATCTATCTATATATATATATATATATATATATATATATATATATATATATATATATATATATATATATATCGGAATTTCTTTCTCTCTTTCTTATTCAGTTCATAGCATGAAATGAAGTTAGGACCATTAATTACATTCATATGAGTAGAATTTCTAATGTGATTTCAGTTCAATATTTTTGTATGTATAAGTCATTATTATATCTATCTATCTATCTATCTATCTATCTATCTATCTATCTATCTATCTATCTCACGGCCATATAACGTTGAAACACCCGTTCCAGTACGATGACTGAAGTTAAGCAACGGCGATCCTGGTCAGTATCTAGATAGGTGACTATTTGGGATGTCAGATGCTGTAAACTTGGATGTACGAGTGGTGTAATGAATAATGCCTCTGAATTTTTCATCGGAGAGCCGAGTTCCAATTCCAGTTGGGTTTGTTATATTAATTTATGAGCAAATACCCTTGGGTAAGATATGAATCCACCCTTTCGCTCCTCAGCTGAAGGTTAGTTAGTAGGAATTGCATCATTAAATCCTTATTATCAATCTATATCAATCAGCTTATATGTATCTATCTGTTTCTATCTATCTATCTATCTATATTTCTATCTATCTATCTATGTGGTATATAACTTCTTATGCGACATCTCTGTTCATATCTATCTCTCTCTGAAGATATATATATATATATATATATATATATATATATATATATATATATATATGTATATATATAAACCTCTTCATATGAATCATTTCTCAGTCTGCTTCTATCTATCTGACTATCTCAGACTGTTCATATCTATCTATCTATCTATCTATCTATCTATCTATCTATCTATATATATATATATATATATATATATATATATATATCAACGTCTTCATATATATCATTTCTCAGTCTGCTTCTAGCTATCTATCTCAGACTGTTCATATCTATCTATCTATCTATCTATCTATCTATCTATCTATCTATCTATCTATCTATCTATCTCAGACTGTTCGTATCTATTAATCTTAATTTAAACATAACCTACTTCCCAAGTTTAAAATATTGAACACTCAGTGAGGATCAACATCAAATTGAATAACTCGAGTGCTGACGACTCAGTTACTAACCGTTGCTCTCCGTTTGAGTCGCTTCTGTTTTTTTTATCTAGCCAGCCAACGCCATAGAAATCTTTTATGACTATTTTAAGTGTTGTTGTTATATTGACGAAATTGTATTAAGAAAAATGAAATAAACATTGAAATCAATGCAGGATTATCAAAAAAAGAGGCATTTTATAATTCTCTCTCCTTTATTAACAATTTTTTTCTGTCTTTTACTTTCATTGTAGTCTTTGTTTACAGTCCATCCTGGCAGAATGCGGAGTAAAAAATATTTCGATTCTTCATAAGAATCCTCGACAATAAAAGAGACGCCATTTTGGATACACAAAGAATAAAAGAATTAGAGTTACAATACAGAAATAAAAACAAGAGAAAATAGGGTAGGCGAAGATAGATAAGATAAAATCATAGACAAATAGCGTAAAAGTGATTGGAAGAATACTGCCAATGAAAAGAAGGCAAGATAATAAGGGAGGATGAGAGTGAGAGAAAGAAAGAAAGAGAATAGGAGTGGGGTTAAAGGGATAAGAGAAAGGGAAAGCTAGACGTGTGAGTTAAAAGGAAAAAAAAAGTTCAAGTGGGGCAAAGAGAATCTGTGTGGCTAAAAGCGAATAGAGAGAGTGAGGGGGTACAGAGAAAAGGGGAAGGGTGATGGAATAAAAGAAAAGAGAAAAAGGAGGGGGAAGAAAAAATGAGAAGAGTGTTTGAGGAAGAAATACAATGGGAGTGAGTGGTTAAGAGTGCGAGCAAAATTGAAAGAGAGTGGCAAAGAGAAAGTGGAAGAGAAGAGACAGATAAGTGGAAAAGGGAACAGAGCGAGAGAAAGAGTGGGTGGGGAAAAAGGAGAGAAGAAGAGAGAGAGAGAAGGAAGACAAGAATAGTAAGTGCGGAAAAAAAGGTAAGTGAAAGAGAGAGGAGACAAGAAAAGAGAGATGGAGAAAGAGAAACTGGGATATAGTGGCCAAAAGAGAAGGAAATTGAAAGAAGAACAGAGAGAGGAGGTAGGGAAAACGAAAAGAAGAGAGAGAGAGAGAGAGAGAGAGAGAGAGAGAGAGAAAGTAGTGAGAGATAATAAAAGAATAATGAAAGAAAGAAATATATTGAAGGGACAATGAGTGAGAGAGGGGGCAAAGAGAAAGTTCAAAAAGAGAGGAAGAAAGGGAATCGTAAGTAGTAAATGAAAAGGGAAGCGAGAGAGAGAGAGAGAGAGATAGAAAAGAGATAGAAAGCTAAGAGCTGGAAAGGAAAAAGAACGGGAGAATATAGAATGGAAAAGATATATAGAAAGAGAGAGCAAGAAAAGCAGAAAAAAAAATTAATCCTATCGAAATGAGAAGAAAAAGAAGGGGAGAGAAAAAAAGGACGTCAAGAGTTTATCCCTTTTTTTCTGTTTAAGATTGTATTTTCGATTCCTTCTAAAGTTTTCTTTTATTCTCTTAAACTCCTATTAGCCAATCGAGTCTTAGTGGCATTATCGCCTTGTTGAGTTGAATAGATTTAAAAATTAAAAACAAAAACTAAAAGTGAGAAGAATGACTAAGAGGAAGAGAGAAAAATCAATAGAATAGAAAAGAAGAGAGAGAGAGAGAGAGGGGGGAGAGGGGAGAGAGAGAGAGAAGTGGAAAAAGAAAGTGTTGTAACCAAGAAAGGGTTACTGAATGAGGAATAACCAAAACGGAGTTTGGAAATGAAATGGTAATCTTTATAACATCAACAAAATACAATACTCGTCAGCGGCGTCAAGTAGGTAAACCACTCCTAGTGGTGCACTACTTAGCATATTACACCCACTTACAATATTCTCCAACGTATTTAAGAGGATTGGGAAAGAGCCATTTGTGTTCATAGGTACGATATATAACATTATCTCAAGCTCTTCATTATCTACTGGCAACACTTCCTTCATTATCTATCTATCTATCTATCTATCTATCTATCTATCTATCTATCTATCTATCTATCTGTCTGTCTGTCTGTTGTAACCTAGAAAAGATTATTGAATGAGGAATAACCAAAAGGGAGGTTGGAAATGAAATCGTAATCTTTATAACATCAACAAAACACAATACTCGCCAGCGCCGTGAAATAGGTAAACCACTCCTAGTGGTCAACTACATAGACAGCATATTACACCCACTTACAATAGTGCCCAACGTATTTCTGAGGACTGGGACATAGCCATTAGTGTTCATAGGTACGGTATATAACATTATGTCAGTTTCTTCATAAATCTACCGACAACACTTGCTTCATTATCTATCTATCCATCTTTTGTGACGTAGAAAGAATTACTAAACGAATCTTTGGAAACTTTCAAGGCAGATCTCTCCTCTTTTAACGCTTGGAGTTACACAATCTCGTGTTTTCATTGCTGTTACCTTATAGTAAATAAACTCATATAATTGAAATAATTTTGCATTTCATTCTAGAGCTAGAGGTTAGAGTTCGATGCGAATTAAATCTAGATTTTTTCAATGCATGAAAACATTTTTAATTTAATTGCCAGTGAACTTACCCTGTGCCAGATAAAGGTTAGAGTAAATAAAATGGCTTAGTTGGAAGATTAGGTGGCCGTATATCTGCTATCATTATCACTGTTGAAATCTGGTTAACATGTAAATATATCAAATGCTGATATACCTTTTAGAATTTTAATTTGCCTCTTTGTTTTTCTCGTGATGAATTCGTAAAGAACCTTATGTAACAAAAATAGAAAAGGGCAATTTTGGAAGGAGGAGAAAATGACTCTCTCTCTCTCTCTCTCTCTCTCTCTCTATATATATATATATATATATATATATATATATATATATATATATATATATATATATCCTGCAGACCCATGACAATGCCATCATGCCAAATTTTGTCCATTTTCAAGAGAAGTCGATACAGTTACTTTTGGAATCTGCTTTTAACAGTCAGATGTCAGGAAAGAAACGCAGTTATCAATAAGGAGATTTGAAATTTTTTGCCTTCTCCCCATGTATGTATATATATATATATATATATATATATATATATATATATATATAAACAAAAACTGAAAATGTTGCTCTAGCCAAAAGAAAGTTTGCTAGGTGACCACACAGAAAACATTGTTTGATTTTCGATTTTATTTTGCAACAAGCATTTATAAACGGAAGTAAGTTTTCATACACACACACACACACACACACACACACACATATATATATATATATATTTATATATATATATATATATATATATATATATATATATATATATATATATATACATACATACATAAATACAGCGAGAGAGAGAGAAGAGAAGTCGAGGAGAAAAAGGTCAATTTAAAGAGTGAATTAAAGAAAAAGCAGAAATTATGATAAATTTTATTTACAAACTTTCGTATAGGCCACATGAGTGACATCATTCGTAGAAATAAAATATAAAAACAAGGAAAATAAAATAAAAAAAAAAAACGAAAAAGAAGTGTAGGAAATTTTTAGATTCTTTTTATCGCGACCGGATAACAGATTAAATTTTTTTTTAACTCCCCTCTCTCACTTTCAAAATAAACTGAAAATGAATCGCTTTGCCCAACTTTTGAAAACAGAATGAAACAATGGAACCGATTTGATTGCCATATCTTTTTTTCTTTTCTTCTTTTTTTCTATCATTATTTTACTTCCCCATTATCGCAACTTTAAAATCGGTCGATTGCTCAGCTATTAAACATGGCATCGAGGCTTTGAGAAACTGACACTGAAGAAGATGGTTCGCCGATCCTTATTCAAGTCAGAACTTATTCAATTTTTGGATTAACTGTTATGTTCCGCCCAGAACTCTTTTGGGACATTAATCCATATAATATCCTACAATTTCTTAAAGAAATCAAACTATATTCCCAAATAAAGCATCAATAAAATTACAACATAAAACACACATATCACCGCCTCTAGTAGTCATGTCCACACAAACATGTATATACACAAAAGCTGAGTATCATCTACCATGTATTCAATTGTGAAAGCAGAATAACATATTTTTTATTATTTCAAAGCTCCGAACTAAAATAAATTTAAATGACCCATAAAGAGTTGATATGCCCTTAAAAACAACAACCAACCAACCGATCAACTAACGTTGCTTAATTTCGTTGTAGAGGAACCAATGTTTCAATGTGATACAGGCGTAACCCAGTTGTTTATGAATGAAACTTGTAATCATTTTCTACTATGAACATTAAATATTGAGATTTTTGACTTTGAATATATCAGCTTCCGCTTTAGAAAAAAAATAAAATTCGTTAAGCGACATTTTTTCAAATTCAAATGACATCACCTCGAATCAATAAAAGTAAAAGTTTTTCCATTTTTTTAATTATACAATAGGCAACGCCATTTTGTTGCTGAAACATAATGGTAAAAAAAAGGCCATACACTTAATAAAAACAAAGTGTTATCGGCAAAATGTTTATATTTTTATTAAAAGGAAAGACTGAAGTATTTTTTTTAATTATTTTATTAAATTCTTTAATCCTTTCTGGCACGTTCGAAACTTTGGTTAAAAATCTTGTTTTTTATTTACGATTAATGTTTTCGCGCTTTTTTTTTCAGATGAAAAATACATTGATCTGGAAATTTTTGCAAAAATCAAATAATTGTCGGGTTTTAATGATATTTTCAGAAAACGAACTGGTTAGTTGAACAAAAATAGAAAGTGGTATAAGACAAGGATGTGTCTTCTCTCCAGATCTGCTCAGCCTTAACAGCGGAGCTATCCTAAGGAAGTTGGAGAATCTGTCAAGATTTATCATCGAGTGGGGCTGTGATCTTAACAATACAAGATACGCAGATGACTGTTTGATGGCTGACACAAAGAAAACTACAGGATCTTCTAGACGAGGTATTTCAGGAGAGTGAGAAGAAAAGACTAACTATCAACTTTAAGGAGACAAAAAGTATGGTCATCAGCAAGAGAAAAAGACAAAGATGCGAATTACAAATTGGAGATTTCAACATTAAACAGGAACAACACTTTAAACATCTTGAAGTGTTTTAACAGAGGGTGGAAAATCGATTCCGGAAACCAAACGGATATTGGATTAGAGAAATGCAGTGTAACCCGGATATAAGAGAGTTGCCGTGACCGGAGAAGAAGTCTCTTATATTCGCGTTTCTCTTATATCCGGGTTTGGTCTATTTTGTTTAGGTAAGTATAGCTCTAATTTGGTACCAGAGAAAATATATCTTATATCCGGGTTTCTCTTATATCCGGATTTCTCTTATATCCGGGTTTCTCTTATATCCGGGTTACACTGTACATAATTCCGGAAACTAAGCAAAGTATTAAGCAAAAGGAAAGTTACGTTAGAGAAAAAGAAAAAAAAAGTGCTGAACGCTAATTTATTATCAAGTATCTTGTATAGCAGTGAATGCGAGACACTGTCGTCACAGATTTCAAGAAAACTGGAGGTATCAGAACTGTAGTTCTGCAGAAGGATGCTGAGAATTCAACGGATGGAGCGCTTAAACAGCGATGAAATCTCTAGGAAAATGGAAACAGAACGGACGTAAATTAGAAAGAGACAGCTGAGTATCTTGACGCATAATTAGGAAGGATGACTTGGAGAATTTGGCACTCACTGAAGATCAGAAAGAAAGGGATGATCAGTTGTCAGGAACTGGAACAATCTTTACTTGCAGAAGGGGGATATTATTACATAAAGGCATTCAGTATTGGAATGCTTTTTTAAAAAAGTAAGAAAGCTATGTCTTGGTAATTTTTTTTTTCGAAAAATGTATTGCTGGTAATATTTTTTTGCAAAAAATCTTGCTGGTAAATTTTTTATGCAAAAATTTATTGCTGGTAATATTTCTTACCAAAAATGTATCTCTGGTAAGATTTTTTTCAAAAATGTCTTGCTGGTAATACTTTTTTTTCAAAAATGTATTGTAGGTAATAATGTCTTGCTTGTAATAATTTTTCTCCAAAAATTCATTGCTCGTATTAAAACCTATTTTTACACTTTCATAGTGTTTTAACCAAAGTTTGGGACTAACTATTTACCCATAGCTTGGGCCCTAACAGGTACTAGCACCACAGGTCAGGTGCACCTGGGAACACCAGCAATTAAGAGGTGGTTCCAGGCTCCTGAAAATCTCCTGATCAGAAACCTTGCTGACGGATGTAGTTTATTGTCTGACATAGGACGCATATATTAGGTTGGTGCAAAATAATGACGTAATAATGTCGTTTTTTGACGTATTTTTTAACGTCAAAAAACGACATTATTACGTCATTATTTTTGCACCAACCTAATATTTTGACAATTCGTCCCTCTTATCATTTCACTAATGTGGCAATCTCTACTGTGATGAGATCAGTTTTTTTTTCGTTTTTAGCTTCAACGTTATGGTCTATGACGACAGCAGAGCGTTGTCAACCTTACGAACAAAAAAGTGTAATCCTTTGTTAATATTGTTTGGCTGAATATTGTAAAGTTTATAAAGTTGATGATAGAACATCAAATAAAAAGTTATCTAAATTGCGTATGAATGCGATTCTGAAATACTTAGGGGTAGTGCGAAGACAATATCATTTTAATTGTTCGGTTTTGTAATGAGTGCAGATGGGAGACGTTCATTACAAATTTCGTCCGGGTTATGACGATAAACTGCATCCGGCAGCAATTTTAATATCACCAACAATATGTTGGTGATTTTAATCTAATCTGGCCGTGCGTCTCTAAAAGGACCTCCAATCAGTTGTGAACTGGGGCAGGAATTGGCTGGTCAACTTTAATGCCTCAAAAACAAAACTGCTCTCTATTAATCACCACAGAGATCCTTCCCTGCCCTCCATTAGAATGTCTGACGCTCAACTTCTCAAGAGCATATCTCTGCGGCTGCTCGGTCTCACGTTGACTGCTGACTTGAGATGGAACAAATACATTGAGTCAATTGCTTCGTCCACCGCAAGGAAAGTTGGCACCCTGTGCCGCGCCAGGAAATCTTTCTCCCCGGAATCGATCTTTCAGATCTACAAATCAACAATTCGCGCTTGCATGGAATATTGCTGCCACATATATTGTCTGGAGCCCCTTCCGTTTGACTCGGGGTCCTTGATAAGCTCCAGAGGCGGATATGCAATATAATTGGTCCTGTTCTGGCATCTCCTCTACAGTCGCTCTCTCACAGACGCGCCGTCACCTCTGTCTGTTTTACAAATACTTTCATGGAAATTGCTCCAAATCTTCTGTAACCCCTTGCGTCCTAGTGGCTTCCTGCCTTGCTTGCGGTGAAACGCTTACAAAAATATGTATTTGTAGTAAAATTATGGAATTACTTGAAAGCTCTAAAGAAAATTAAATTTCGGTTGTAAATGACCGATGAGGAGTTGATAGGCCGTTAAACAAAAAAAATCAATCAATTTATCTATCAGCTACTGGACTTTAGAAGCCTATTGTCCTGAAAAAATTGTTTTAAGCAAAAGATTTTATAAATTTCATCAGACAAGAGCACTGGCTGCTCGGTAAATGAATATCGAATGTTTCCTCATAAGGGAACGGTGCATATTACAATTACCTTATCTATCCTGGGGATGACGATAAACTACATCCTGCACTAAGGCCTGTGATCGGGAGATTAGTGGATTTGAGCAGTGATGAACTATCTCTTAACAACAATTGTTGAACCTAAGTCCACTCTGATCTAGGGCAGTAGCAACTAGGGTTCCATCTAAGGGAAAATTATAAACTGGAGTCAAAACATGAAAGTATAAAAATACATTAGAAAAAATTAGCAAAAAAAATTGTCAGAGTAAAAAAAATAAAAAAAAATGCCAAAAATACATTTCATAGCAAAAAATTACCAAGAATACATTTTCATAGTAAGGAAAAAAAAATTACTAACAATATATTTTCATAGTAAAAAATAATAAAAAAATACCAGAAATAAACTTTCATAGTAAAAAATAAAAACTTACCAACAATACATTTTCATAGTAAAAAAAAAAACCCAACAAAACATTTTCATAGGAAAAAAATAAAAATATTACCAACAAAACATTTTCATAGGAAAAAAAAAATACCAACAAAACATTTTCATAGGAAAAAAAAAAATTACCAACAAAACATTTTCATAGGAAAAAAAAAAAAAATTACGAGCAAAACATTTTCATAGGAAAAAATAAAAAAAATATCAACAAAACATTTTTATAGGAAAAAAAAAATACCAACAAAACATTTTCATAGGAAAAAAAAAAAAAAAAAATTATCAACAAAACATTTTCATAGGAAAAAAATAAAAAAAATACCAACAAAACATTTTCATAGGAAAAAATAAAAACTTACCAACAATACATTTTCATAGTAAAAAAAATAAAAAATAAAACAGCATTACATTTTCATAGTAAAAAATTGCCGACAATACATTTAAAAAATGCCAAAGGCACAACAAAATAAAGTTTCAGCATTAAATGACCCATAAGGAAGTGATATACCGTTAAACTATCACTATATCTATCTATCTATCTATCTATCTATATATATATATATATATATATATATATATTCATGACCATGCCACACCCAACAGTCAGTCTTTTGCTTTCTTGATTGTACTCCCTTGCACTACTCTGGGGTATTATCGTGATAAATCAACCCGTGGGTTCAGAAACTCATTGAAGGCTATCAACAAGGACATGATGGCCAACAAGAACAAGACGCTCCTAATCTGAGCATTCATTTGCTTATGAAGTCAAATTGAGATCATCCTCATGGATGAGAGTTGTTTTATTGAATAACAGTTTCTGTTGTTTTGAAGCTTTATATGTGCAAATATCTTTTTGAAAATATACTGATTTTTCTATTAAATATCTTTGTTTTAATTTATAGAATTTATCCCTGGCACATCCACAGGGTGGTAGTGCCTGTTAGGGTCCCAGCTATAGGCAAATAGTTAACTTCACCCCCAAACCAACGTCAAAGCATAAAAATATAAAAATACATTAGAAAAATTACCATTTTCATATTAAAAAAATAACAACACATATTTTTTGAAAAAAAAAAATCTCAAAATTACAACAAAATAAGGTTTCGACATTAAATGACCCATAAGGGTGTTGATATACCGTTAGACAAATCAAATGAAATATTTACAAATTTCGGTTTCTAAATATTTACTTCACTGATTCCTGTTGCAACAATGGCTGAATATGTGTCGCTGCTATAGATGTGCACAAAAACAGAGAGAAATATGTGTCACGTTAAAAGCAGAATCCGAAGTCTTTCAGAGAGAAGTTTTATAGCAGAAGTCTCACAGAGATCCGACAATGGCCGAGGGAGCTTTATATACTGGGGGAAAAAAACTAGCAATGTGCAAACCAAAAACTGTACGAATAATTCGTACAGGGGCTGAAAATAATACGTCGCGTCGAATTGTAACACATTTTGCAGTCCACTATTATTGATTCCAGACTTCGATACTCAGTGGGTTCTCGCTGCAAGATTCGACAATAAATAACACAACAAGGGTTGACATGTATGGCCAACCATCTACTCTCGTCAGATCTAGTCTCTGTTGTTCAAGGCGTCAAAAAATGAACACAAAAGGGATATTTTATAAAACAACACATTAAACGCATTAATTGCTTATCGTGACCGGACTGACCACAAAACGCTACTCTAATTAAAAGAGAAATGTCCAGCCTCCTTATCCTCATGATTTTCACTTCCTATCCCACTTCTTTCATTCATATCACAAATATCATTGACCGTAAATATTTTAATCTCTAACTTCACTGTCTCTCAAGCATTAGGTGAACATTTTTTTTTTACTAATGACTTATACTCCGAATATATAATGAAAAATCAGAATGTGGAATTATTAAAAACACCGGTATTCAGAGAACTTAAAACGATTACATGCTTATTTCAATGCATCATTTTACTTATGCAACTGGATGCAAACGATAATCAGGGCATTATTTAAACAATTTAGCCGTAATTAATAAACAGTATATTTTTGTAGGTATCTGTAAGTTATAATAATGTCAACAAAGTTTTTTTTAGATTTATATAAGAAGCGAAGTAATCGTTCTAACTCTCTATATTTCTGAGATGATGTATTATGTACATTATTAACATTATTCGGACTATTGTCCTCATCTTTGTCGCCATATTTATTACATCGTTTCGGCCTTTCAGTATCTGTTTATATTTCTGAGATAAGGTATTATGTACACTTTTTACATTATTCGGACTATTGTCCTCATCTTTGTCACCATATTTTTTACAACGTTTCGGCCTTTCAGTATCTGTCTATATTTCTGAGATGAGTTATTATGTACATTATTTACATTATTCGGAATAATGTAAATAATGTACATAATACAGAAATATAAGTGCTGCGTAATTTGTTGCAATTATTAAACAGTTAATACTTCAAATATTTTGGTGTATGGATCAGTTATAAGAAATTTAGAATAGATGTGGAAATTGAACATGGAATAGGCTGCTCTAGAGGTTCTTTTGTCGTTCATTGGAAGGACCTACAAAATATATAACCGAAAATCTCGAGTCATATCCTTAAATGGTTTCATCAGATTTAGATTCTCATATGGATGTCATGTCAGAGCAGGTTGATTTTTCAGTTTTCTTTAGGAAATCAACATTGGACTCCGGGTGAAAGCTGCAGTTTAATGTGTTATGTACTGACACCCAAAACTAAATTCATAGCTTTTACCAATTTTTGAGAATTTAGTTTTAAATATCGTTGGAGAAATGTAGAGAAATACCTAATTTCCGCAGATTTTTACTTACTGACTGACTTCAACCTTTCACTATTTCAAGAATAAATCCAAATAAAGTTGATATCTTTTGTATTAGATGCATTGAATAGAAAATATATTCAAACCCAAATTCTAATAATAAATTACCACAAGCAAAATATACATTTTTATTCTGTATTCGATAAATAAAAACCGTTTAAAAACATTGAAAAAATTTGATACCTACTCGGTGTCCGCTGCAAGATTCGACATTAAATAGCATAGTCAACCACCTACCTTCGTCAAATCTACTCTCTGTCGTTCATGGCGTCCAAAATAGAACACAAAATGGATATTCAACAAGACAACATATTAATCATATTAATTGCTTATCGTAACCGGACTGACCACAAAATGCTATTCCAATTAAACGAAAAGTGTCCATCCTCCTTATTCTCATGATCTTCACTTCCTACCACCTCCTCTTTCATTCATATTACAAATATCATTCACCGTAAATATTTTAATCTCCACCTTCACTGTCAAGCATTGTGTCAACTTTTTTAAAAGTTGGTATATACTCTGTAGAGAAATACCTAATTTTTACTTACAAACTGCTTTCAATATTTGACTATTTCAAGAATAAATCCAAATAAAGTTGATATCTTTTGTATTAGATACATTGAATAGAAAATATATTCAAACCCAAATTCTAATTCTAAATCACCACAAGCAAAATATGCATTTTTATACCGTATTCGATAAGTAAAAACTGTGTAAAAATATTGTAAAATATGTATAAAAAGGCTAGTCAATAAATAAGATTTGTCAGATCATTAGATCACGTGTTATATCATAATTAATAAAAACAAAAAATAGATAAAAGTCTATGTAAAGCCATAATACTATAGGGAACAAATTATTAGACAAAATATTTTAAATTTTCATTGTTTACTGAAAACCGCACAAAAACTACTGCAGTGTATGACATATTACATTGAAATAAATGAAGGTTTTATTTGATGGCGCAATGATTTAGTAATAATATGCGTGTCCCATGCATTTTGTCCATATACAATTTGTAAAGCTTCAGTAAATTATAAATTTTATAAGGCTGTGCTATAAGGCTTTCACCGGAAATTGCAACGCTACGATTTTGAACCTAAACTTAAACTTTAAACTCATTTCCCCAAAAACGATAAAGATTTGGAAAAATAAATTATTTATCATGTCAAACTCCAACTTTCAAATTGAGTGTAATACTACGGTTTCGAAATCGGGCTGCACTAATAACATGTGGTTCAGATAAGTCAGAACGCATTTTTAGATCAATGATTAAAAATGGCGTCAGTCGAATGAACCCTTTCGACGTTAAAGAAGATCATTCTTGCTCAGGCCCTATAGAAACATGCTAAATAACAAAAAAAAAAAAAAAAAAGAAAAAAGAAACACACATCACGTGGATACTTTCAAGAGCAAAAAAAAACAAAACAAAAAACAAAACAAAACGGTCAGCAAAAAGTGGAATTAGAAGGGAATATAGTCATATAATCAAAATGTTAACTTTCCACAATAATTAAAAAAAAAGATTTCTAAGAAAATTCTTCTCAATTCTAGAAAAGGCAATGACTGCTTGTCAGTGATGTGCAGAAGTTTAGTGATGCCCAGTGCTAACTCCCTGATTGTATGTCCCGAAGACGCAAGTAGCACTAGTGTCTAGTACTGAGAAATGTGAGAAAGGAAGACATTTTAAATAGGTAAAAACAGATGAAACATGAAATAAATACTTTATTCAAATTAAATATAACCTACATTTTTTATTTCACTCCGTCCCGATATAGATGACAGGGGCCGTCGCACCGTCTGTCCCCTTTTTCACGCTACTGAAGTAGGGTATGCATTTTATCGGCAAGGTTTACAGAAAATTCTGTGAATCAGTGTCAATTAAACAAGAGTTTCATTACCTTTAACGACCACAAAAATACATGGCAATATCAAATGGTAACATCAACGAATGAAGGACGTTCTCTTCATGCCGTATAAATTGAAGTTAAAATGAAAACGTTTGAATGTTTAGAGATACAGATAGTATGGACAGTGGGGACAGGGTGGCCAGTGGAGACAGTGTGTACAGGGTGGCCAGTGGGGAGAGGGTGGCCAGTGGAGACAGTGGGGACAGTGGGGACAGTGGGGACAGGGTGGCCAGTGGAGACAGTGTGGACAGTGTGGACAGAGTGGCCAATGGAGACAGTGGGGACAGGGTGGGCACTGGAGACAGTGTGCACAGTGGGGACAGGGTGGCCAGTGGAGACAGTGTGCACAGTGCGGAGAGTGGGGACAGGGTGGCCAGTGGAGACAGTGGGGACAGGGTGGACATTGTAGACAGTGTAGACAGTGGGGACAGGGTGGCGAGTGGAGAGAGTGTGCACAGTAGGGAGAGGGTGGCCAATGGAGACAGTGGGGACAGGGTGGTCACTGGAGACAGTGTGGACAGTGTGGACAGGGTGGCCAATGGAGACAGTGGGGACAGGGTGGTCACTGGAGACAGTGTGTACAGTGAGGACAGTGGGGACAGGGTGGCCAGTGGAGACAGTGTGCACAGTGCGGAGAGTGGGGACAGGGTGGCCAGTGGAGACAGTGTGGACAGTGGAGACAGTGGGGACAGGGTGGATATTGGAGACAGTGTAGACAGTGTGGAGAGTGGGGACAGGGTGGCCAGTGGAGACAGTGTGGACAGTGGGGACAGTGGGCACATGGGAATCAATAATAAATGGTCTTCTATTTTTAGGATATTACATGTAAAAAAACATGTTAAAATGGCTATACAATTGCAGTCGTGTTCGATTTTAACTTGTTTTTTTATTTAACATCCTAAAATAATGAATATTGATCCACTTTGTATTGAGCCCTCTTTTAAATTAAATGTTATGAACGTTGGAATTGTACTCTGTTCGTTCTCATTTTGACTGATATATATATATATATATATATATATGTATGTATGTATATATATTAGATGTAACAGTAAATTCTATCCTAACAGTGTTTTCTCTTGCACTTCTCGCTTGTAGAACTCCCTTTCGGCTACATTCTTTCCAGCCAGCATGAAAAGTGGAAAATGAAGCCAACCACCAAAGACATCATTGTTTTTTAATGCTAAACGCAGTCGTCAGGGTACTTTCATGTTTAGCATGAAACAGGCTATCGCCTCTGATTGTCGATTTCAATGTCCACTGTTATATTTGCTCACGCTCTATTCCCAATATTGAGCACTTTAACATATAGATATAGCATACCTTAAAACTATATTTTATTATATATATATATATATATATATATATATATATATATATATATATATATATACTTAATTGAGAATATATTTATGATTACTGATAAACCAGCGTACGTTTGAAAAAATAATTGATCTAAAATTGAAATCTAGCTCGCGATAATTACAACGTAAACCAATGAATAAAATGAATGAAGATGGAATCATTTCTTGGGATAATTGGATAAGCTAATTTTTGCACTTTTCTGCGCATGTACAAAACAGACGGCGTGTTATAATCGGAAAGAAACGATCTGCGGGAAAACTGAATGGATTGCAGGCGATAAATATTCAAGCTTGCTTAGAAAACAGTAATAATGCTAAATACTTGCTTGTTACTTCAAGCGACTTGGTCAATGTTGTGCGTGTGTGTGGTGGGGGTGATATTAGTTGATCTCTGTGTTATGCAAATGTCCTCAGCCTTACTATAAATGACGGGATTTTTCTTTTACGCTTTCACGGCACATGTCCTGATGCCCCCCCCACTCTTTATTTCCATCTGTTCAGCCATTTATGACCAGGATTTTTCATGCTACGTTCTCTGAATATAATCACCCACATCTCCTACATATTCCATTTGAAAGGAGGAAGTTCCACTCAGATCGACTTTCTCCCAGAACTGCTCCCCCGAATACTACAATCTTAACATTTTCAAGGGTCAATCGCTACCTATCCACCACATCCTTCTTCCCTTCTATCTCCTCTTACATACATGTTACATAACTCATTTTTTTATACTCTACTTCGAGTGGCTTTTGAGTCTTATATTGGAGGGGATATTAGCACACAAGATATTAAAATGGCTTATTAGGAAGTTAGAGAGAGAGAGAGAGAGAGAGAGTAACATCTATAATTATGTGCATATTTTTCTTACTTTTTCGACATAGAAGAAATAAGCCTGGGTAGTGTCGGAACGGACAACGAAGATTTGACGCAGAAATCTGAAATAGCCAAAGATGCCTTATAGAAACTAGTCAAAATATTAAAGAAATAACCTTAGAAACTAAGAAAAAGGTTCTGAAAAGCAATGTAATATCTAACGTTCTAAATAGCTGTGAATGTTGGACAAATTCCTCACTGATGAAGACGAGACTTGAATTGACGAAGTTTTGGTTCTGCCAATGGATTCTTGGATTGCAATGTACAGCTCAAGTGTGAAACATGGAAGTTTGAAAAAAAAAAAAAAAAACAGGAACTAAACACAAAAAACTGCAATCAGAAAGTGACAGCTGAATTAGAAAAGTAGGACTGGAGAATTTAACACTCACAAGTTATATTAAAAACAGCAGGAGCGTAGGGAAACTGAGTAACCTCTCTAACCTTGGATGACAACCAGTCTAAGAAAAGCGAAACTGAAGACCAAACTGTGACGAAGAAACAAGTTTTTATTGGTTGATTGATTTGTTTTACTAGTGAAGAAAACGGCGAATCACCTTGTCAAACCAAGCAGATAGTGGGTCGCGAGAGTTCTACGGCGGTAAATGTGGCGAAAAAGAAAGTTACTTACTGAGAAGGGCACGTATTCTGTATGATATGCTAAAGACGGAATATCCAAAGTTAAAAGAAGAAACAAGTCAGTCGTAGGAGTTGGCGTAAAAGTATCTCGGATATGCTAATATTGTGTGTCCTCTACCAGCTGTCAACGAATGAAAAAAAATGGTCCGTCGATAAAAGCAATTGGTATTCTCGAGTTGGGAGATAAAAAGTCGTTTATTTGCTACCGCGTTCGTCGGCGAATGTGTTATTTCTCTGACTGTTTATGTGCGTTCTGATTTGTGACCTGCGAATCGAGATTTCGACATTTCTTTCTACCCCTGTTATTCGAATTTCAACTTGTAATTTCTTTTCTTTGTTGTGAAAGTAATCCGTGACATCAATTTCTGAACAGGAATTTTAGTTCGAGCACGACGAAACTGACTACAATTTTTTACGGCTTATCAACCTTATGCAGATTATTTAAAGTCAGAAAATATTTTTAGATTTTAAGAATTTTTGGATATAGCAATGAGTTACTAATATAAGTCATACTAATTAACCCATAGCCAAGTGATAAAAGATGGATTAATCCTTTTCCCAATGGTATATGCGCTTAAGTTTATGTAACGAATCCGACTGAAATTAGAAGTCAAATCTCTTCAGTGATAGTACGTGAACTGGGGTTTCAACGTGATATGTCCGTAAGCCAGAAAAAACAGGAAACCGATCTATTATCTTTCTCAAGAATGTGCGACCTGGGTAAGAAGTTGAACTACACCCGCGTCCTGGGTAAGACGTTAGACTATATCCGCGTCCTGGGTAAGACGTTAAACTTCGTCCAGCAGCAAGGCCTCTGATTAGGAGGTTTTGAGGAGCTTGGAACCACCTCCTAATTGCTGGTGTTCCCCGGTCCACCCTGTCCCGGTGTGGTAGCACCTGTTAGGGTTCCAGCTGTGGGCAAATAGTTAACTATTACCAGCAATACTTTTCTGAAAATTTATTACCAGCAATACAATTTTGAAGGAAAAATAGTACCAGAAAAAATATTTTTGACAAAACAAGATATTACCAGCAATAAAAATTTTTGTCAGCATTAAATAACCCATTGAGGTTGATATGCCGTAAAACAAAATAAACCAAATCAATCTAAACCAAAGAATACATATTCTATTCATGCGAATCTATCCTAAAAATGTTGTCGGCATGAAATAACCCATTGAGATTGATATGTCGTAAAACAAAATAAACCAAACCAAACCTTCTCAAGAATGTATCGTAATTCATTGATAATAAAGAAAAGAAACTGTGGAGAGCCATGATTGTGTATGCCCTGAAAGAAGATGGGATTGCAAAAAAAATGTAGCAAGCAATACAGATCCTTCTTTAAGGATGAACGCTTGCTCGATCATGTCTTTTTTCGATTCCTGATTGATCTGGCAGAAGAATTCCCGCAGTAGGCTGCCGTTACTTTTTATGGTAGCCTGGTTGCCAACCAAGGCTATAAGACCCAGTTTGTCTTGCTATTTAATCTGTAGCTGGGGGGTGTAGAAGAGATGGAGTCATACCTTTCACAAGTGTAATTTCACTTGGTTGAATGTAACCTGAATGGAATTCGAATTTGGTTCTTTGGGTTCTCATTCCAAGCCATTATCTATCCTACACCCAACAACTAATGTTACAGACACACATCTAGGTACTGACCAATCTATACGCTGCTTGATTGATTAATCGAGAGTCTGCTTATAAGTTTAGTAATAAATGTTAAATTCAAATATTGATTGCGTGATCTCTGGGTACAACATATCGATTGACATTGATTTGTTTGTTTAACGGCATATCAATAACTTATGAATCATTCAATGCCGAAATTTAATGTTTGAATTGATAAAAATATAATATGTTATTGTACTTTCACAGTTGAATACATGGTAGATAATACTCAGCTTTTGTGCATATACATGTTCGTGTGGACATGATTATGAGAGGTGGTGATATGTGTGTTTTATGTTGTTTCCTTGAAGTTATATTTTCGAATACTGTTTGAGTTCGTTAAGAAATTGTAGAATATTATATGGACTAATGTCATGAAAGATATCTCTCCAGATTGTCTGATTGATTTTATTTAGTCGCATATCATCCTCTATAGATTATTTAAAACCAAAATATGAATAGTTTGAAAACAATTTTATGGCTTCAGTATATTTTAAAACGTAATTGTATGCCTCGTTCTACAGTTAAAATGTATTATTGGTCATTTTGCTATAAAATGTATTGTTGGTAATTCTATAAAATTCTATTACTGGTCATTTTGTTCTAAATAGGTATTGTTGGTCATTTTTTTTAATAACAAATAGTGTATTGCTGGTAATTTTACTATCGAATGTATTTTTATGCTTTCATAGTAGTTACCTCCAGTCTTTCGCTGAAAAAAAAAACAAAAACAAACAAAAAATAAAACAACAAAAAAAAAACAGCATAGCTTTTGTCGTCAAAATGTTTATGTCACTTTTAAAAGGAAAAGTTGTTTTTTATTTTAAAAAAAATCCTTTCTAGGACGTTTGAAATTCTGGTTAAAAATCTTAATTTTTGGCGTCATTGATTTGGAGATTCTTGCAAAAATCTAATAATTGTCAGAATTTAATGAAACTTTCAAAACTTATTCACAAGTGAATGAGATTACTTTTGACACTTTTTAGAAAATCATGGTAAAATTAATTTTTTTACAAGTTACCCCACCACCACCACTACCACCACCACCACCACCAACACGACTTTCCAATTTCATAATTTTCCAGAAATTAAATTTTCATCCGAATTTTTTTATTAGTTAAATAACTTGGTGAGTGTAAATCGTCATTTTTTTTTTCAAAGTACTATTGATTATCCGAAAATCTGCTCCGTATCTTAAAATAAAAAAATAAAATAAAACTATGAGATTATTCAATTAGAAATGCTTTTAACTGCTTTTATAAATAATATTTATTAAGGACACTATAGTCATAAGAATTTTTTTCAATTAAATATGAATTTTTCCAAGAATTGTTTTCATTCATTTAAAATCTCAATTATAATAATTCATAATAAATAAATCTTTTAAAATTCTGGATTACTTTCATCCGGTTAGGTGATATGGTTATTAAAGGAAAACTATGTTTACTACTCAAAAATTGAAAAGCTTAATAAAATTACTTTTGCACTAATATTTTTAAAGTAATTTTTAATATTTTTTATTTACATAAAATATCATATAACGTGCCCATTTTTAAAAGTATGGTTGACCATACACGACATTATCAGAAAATAAGTACGCTGACAGCAGTAAATTTAAAGTCAACATTGCTAAAATTAGGTTACGGGGAATATTTTCCAACATTTTTTAGATTTCTGAGTACTTAGAAATTATATAAAGAAGGGGCTCACATCATATTCTTAAATTATGGTTTACAGATAAATGTTAGACATTTTCCTCATAGATAAAGAAACACTAAGCGACTGTGATTCGTTCCACCGACGAATATTATGAATACTTCGAATGAGGAAAGAGGGTTAAGCAAATGAGAAACAGGGCATACTGAACACAAGAGGAGATGTGGATATCAAGTAACATTCTTAACGAGTAGGTGGCAGAATAGGGTAAAAAAAGTGATGGTAAATGGACATGAGATATATAGAGAAAGTTTGGGGAGACATCATCACCCATGTTATGAAAGAACGTGACATTGAGACTACATTGACCATATTGATTTATTTATAAAGATATAATCATCGCTTGGCTGATTTAGATGAAGCATTCAAACAATAAAACAAACTTTACGGTTTGATTCTCTTTGTTTTACGGCATATCAACCTCAGTGGTTTATTTAATACCGCCAAGATTGTTAGGATAGGTTCATATGAATAGAATATGTATTCTTTGTGAGAAATCAGTTTGTAGATTAGATTTCATTGACGTATTTCTCTAAAGAGTGTTTTTGTCGAAGGTCAAATATATTGCTGGTCATATTTTTTTTAAATGTACTGCTGGTATATTTACTATAAAAACATCTATGTTTATACTTTCGTATTGTTTTGACCCAGTTTGGGGGTTAACTATTTGCCCATAGTTGGAACCCTAACAGGTACTACAAATCCGGGTCAGATGGACCAGGGAACAACATCAATTAAGACGTCGTTCCACGATCAAAGGCCATGCTGCCGGATGCAGTTTATCGTCATACCCACGACGTATTGACAGAAGTTTATATGCAAGCGATGTTTCTAAAACTGGGAAAGGATGTTAATTTTTATGTTGCCTATTATCCAGTCTTGTCGCCTTCAGATTAGTCCTTGAATTTTCCCATGCAACCCTTCTCGTCTGATGAACGGGTTAGAAGATTTTGGAAACATGGAAAAGATACCCCGCAGTTTTCATCAAATCATGGCCGAAATAATTTTTCTGTGATGAATAAAACAATTTCGTCCTGCAATTGGAAGAATGTCATGTGAAGCCAGAATAAATATTTCGATAACGGCTAAACTGTCTGCTGGCATTCGGGAGGGTTTGCAGAACCGACTGGTGAAGAGGAATGCTTCTCCCTAATTCGCCTGTGTCAAGCAGCCATCAGCCAGTCACAAGCATGGGAGTAGGAGCAACGCCTAAGAGGTCAACGGCTTTACCAGTGGGCTACGGAATTTCTGGTAGGATGGACGGATTAACTTCAGTATCCCCGATATAAAAAGAAACAGCAAACCATTGCACTCATCTGCCTTGAATGTCACCATGAATAACAATTGTGAGATGGAGGAGAGTGGTGACCACGGTGACGGCGCAAAATGCGCCACCTGAATACATGAATAAAAAAAGGGATAATAATGCTATGAATTCATATTTTGATATTATTTATTAAGCTTAGATTAATCCGACACAAGGCCAATTTTCTGGAGCTGTACATAAGAAACAAACTTTCGACAGTTTTAACAGTTTCAGAAACATCTATGCAAGCTACAACAGATTTCACTAGCATTACTACCTGCATCATTTTCATAAGACCCAGGAGCCAATCAAGGTAGAGGGTTACCTTAAGAAGCAGTTTGTACGGATAGGAGAGGACGATAACGGTTAACCTTAGACATGAACAAGATTGTCGTGATCGGGGAGACATCCACTTAGGAGTCGCTTCCACAGAACAGCGGTTTGTTTGAAGAAGCTGTTCGAGTGGAACGTGAAGGGAATGGGGTTGTTTGCATCAATGTAATTGGCATGTCGCGCCCTTGTCTTTAAGGTTTGTCCTGTTGGAACCAAGAAATGTAGTTCTTTCGACCACTTTCCGCGAAAGTAGCGATAGAGTAACGAAAGGCTTGTCACATCCAAACTATCGGAGAGGTTGGAGGGTGGAAAATAATTCGTCACCTGTAAAGACTCGAGGACGCTTTTGGAGTATGATCTGTGCAACTCCTATCCAAATATGACAATAGTGTAGATTAGAATTGGAAGGTCTTATTAGATAATGTGGGAGTTTTACAGGCGGTCACTGCAGAAGATAAGATACTTCCTCTGGTGTTATATAAACAGCTGAATGACCAGGAGCCGAGGGTATTTTTGTATTTGTATCTCGTTGGTACCAGAAAAAAAGTAATTCAAAATTATTACTGCTATAGTCGTTTTTTTTTACAGATAGTACTTCACTTGGCTTTATCTGGCTCTTGTAAAGATAGAGGATAGCATGCTGAGTCAGGTACTTATTGTTAAACGGAGCAGATAATTTTATCTGCATTTTTAGCGATGGCTTGTATGTACGAGTTCCACTTGAGGCCAGGGGTGAGTTTAAGGCACAATAATCTGTCAGGGCACGCTGCTTCTCCGAGGGGAAATCCGTTCATCGCGACTGGCCGCAGATCGGGGTCTGATCGATTATAGTAGATGGTAACTAGTTTGGTTTTTGAGGTATAACATTCACTAATCTGCATCATTTTTCATAAGACCCAAGAGCCAATCGAGGTTGAGGGATATCTTAGGAAGTAGTTTGTACGGACAGGAGAGGACAATAAAGATTAACCCTAGACATGAACAAGATTGTCGTGATCGGGGAAACATCCACTTAGGAGTTGGTTCCACAGAACAGCGGTTTGTTTGAAGAAGCTCTTTGAGTGGGACGTTTTTCTCACCGAGTGAACACGGAGGGAATGGGGTAACCAAACAGTTTTCTGCCCATTGAGTAGTTCGTGTTAAATCGGAAGAGAGATCAGCTGCTAATCTTTGACCACCAAGAGATTTAGAGGTACACCATTACATACTTGAGCATTGATGGGCTCATGTCTTAGTTGCCTAACAACCTTTCTCATGAGAAAAGCCTGATGGGGAACTGCAATTTAAACGTTATTAATCCTGAACATTCAGAACATAGTATTGAGTTAGATGGTACCACTAACGCCTGACACAAACTATATTATTATATTTAAGTATATCATATAATTCTGCCAGGCCCGCGGATATAGAAAGTTCCTCAAATGTAAAGCTTCCACGATGTTTCATACGAACATCACACACATTTACGTACAGAAAAGCAAATCCCTCTCTACACACACATTTTCGTTAATTACTTTTCGTATTCTTGTGAAGACAATGTTGTTGTTAATTATATGTAATTGCAAATTCGTTCTTACTGTCTGGTTTTCGGGAAATTAAGTACTAATCACTATTTTATATCACCTAAATAATCTTCAGCCCTTTAACATGTCCTGGGTATGACGATAAACTATGTCCAGCAGCAAGGCCTCTGATCAGGTTTTTTGGAGCGTGGAACCATCTCTTAATTGCTGGTGTTCCCAGGTCCGCTCTGACCCGGAGTGCTAACATCTGTTAGGCTCCCAGATATGTGCAAATAGTTAACCCCGAAACTTGGGTAAAAACACCATGAAAGTGTAAAAATAGGTTTTAATACCAGAAATACATTACAAAATTATTGCCAGAAATATTGTATTGAAAAAAATATTTCCAACAATGTTTTTTAAAAATAAATATTACTAGCAATACTTTTAAAAAATAATATTACCAGTAATACATTTTTGAAGGAAAAATATTACCAGAACTAGATTTTTGACAAAACCAAATATTACCAGCAATAAAAATTTTGTCGGCATCAAATAACCCATTGAGGTTAATATGCTGTAGAACAAAATAAACCAAACCAAATCAGCCTTTTAGACTATCACCTCACAACAAATTCAACAGCTAGTCTTTCTAATATTAATATCTATTAAAGATTACACTGGCACAAGGTCATAGGGCGACTCACATCCATTATGATAGTAATAGATGATGAGACCAGTTTGTTAACCATTGCTACAAATCAGAGCGTATAAATATTTATTAATTCGCCGTATGTCATCGCCTTTATCTCGTATCCAAGAATTTAATTTCTTCTTTTCTAATGATTGAGTTGATGGCTAAGCAGACCAATTCTTGCGTGGAAGAGCCGATGCCATTGACTGCATAATAATATTGGTGGAAAACCAGATCGATTTTGTCGAACCTTTCTCTTCTGTTGCTTGACTTCTAGTTTTCCTCTTCCGGTGGCTTCGAATTTGTTAGTTCCGATGGTGATGGAACATCGCCAGTTGGTACGGTGTGGTGTTCGTCTTTCAGTATTTTCGAAGCCTGCGATCTTTTCCCTAAAGTGAGCTCACTGAATGAGATTTGACGTAGAATCATCGACTTTTCCATTCTTGCTATGTCCTGACCACCGAAGACATTGTTTAATGATCAGCGATTCGATACTTTAACTATTGCCTATTTCCAGGACTTTGGTATCAGTCACATAGTAATTCCATTTGATGTTCATTTATTAATTAAATATTAATTGACAGCGAACAGTGCATTAATTAATTAGCGTACGAATATTTATTAATTAAAAGTGTGTGGATTTAACTCAGCGTCAGACAATGGCAATCAATTTGACCAATATTGCAGAAAATGGAGTTCCAATATTGATACAGGTTGCGGCAGAAAAACATCCCATATAATGTTATGACATTAGCTAGATGAAGACACCGTTGCCACTAATGGCTCATCATTATGTTGGTGACATTTCTGGCAGGTATTTGGAGGGGTATTTCTCCCGCACCCTGTATTAATGAAAAGTGAACTAAGTCGGTCAACCCCAACCGACAAACAGATGCGTAGAATATAGAGATAATTGGTTTCATGCTTTTCTTATGTGAATTAGCGATATTTGAATAAAAACTTCGGACAAAATTCGGACTCGGTTTGTTAATCTGACTCTTATGTTACTTTAGACCTCCGTTTTGTAGATTTATAGAATACAGGGAAAATTGGTTTCATGTCTTTTCTAAGGGCTGTAGTGTCATGTGGCTGTAAGCAATCGTAGACGAAATTCAAATTCATTTTGATAATACGGCTTATTTTATTATTACATTATTTTCCAATATCATTTAGTGGAATACAGGGGTAAAAAGATTCATGCCTTACTAAAACAAAAAAACCCAAAAACCCCCCAAAAAATATTGGTGCTGTTTTGATCCAAGGAACTTCAGACGAAATTCTGATAAAACGAAAAGCAGATGCGAAGAATATAAAGATAATAGGTTTCATGCCTCCCATGGAAATTAGCGCTATGCGAATACAACCTTCGACAAGCAGCCTCGGACAAAATTCGGACTCGGTTTGTTAATCCGGCTTTCTTTTCTGTTATGTTACTTTACACATGCATTTAGTACATTTATAGAATACAGGGAAAAGTGGTTTCATGTCTTTCGCAAGTGCTGTAGTGCAATATGGCTGCAAAAAACCGAAGACGAAATTCAAATTCATTTTGATAATTCGGTTTATTTTATTATATTACTTTCCAATAACATTTAGTTGAATACAGGGGTAAAAGGATTCATGCCTTACCAAAAAAACAAAAAAAACATTGGTACTATTTTGATGCAAGCAACCTGAAAAGAAATTAAAGTTCAGTTTTTTAATTAGACATCCGCTGCTACTAAATATTACTTTCCACTTCCATTTAGGAGATGTATAGCATGAAAGGAGAAATGGCTTCCTGTCTTTCCTAAGGGTATTATTGCTATCTTAATGCAAAATAACCTTAGATGAGATTCAGAAGCGGTTTCATAATTAAGCTTTCGTTGTTTTTACATTTATTAACACCTCAAATTAATGGATATATAGAATGCAGGGACAAGTGAGTTCATACCTTTCCTACGGACATCAGTGCCAAGTGAACATATAGCTAACTCATTTTGTTCAATTCAGTTTACAATGCTGGGAACTATTTCAAGGTGTCGTAAAGAAATTAAACACAATACTATCCAAGCCACCAACTACACCCTCTGTACATATTTACTAAGGTTAGTCATATGGCACATGAACATCAATGTGGGTCATCAAGTTAGTATCGATTTTAAAACTATTAGCCTCGGATACTTTTTCATAGTCTGCAACAGTCTCCTGACGGACAGTATTGAAAGAAGGGGTTAGACCAGGAGCCCTCAAACTTTTCAGATCAATGAACCCCTCAAAATAACCTGGCAAGTAAAAAAATATCAATAATAAATATTTTTGTTAAAGAGTAGAAGTGCTGGTGGTATAATCTAATGGCCCAGAATGAGATGTTGGAGGTATGAATCCATCACTCCTCTCCCACAACTATGGATTAAAGAGTAAGCTTTGCATAAGGAAAAATTAGGGTTATTCTTAAAAAAAATATCTGTTAATGCAATATTCACTCCCCCCAAAAAGAAATAACTATTCTAACAATCCAAAGAATGATTCAACTTTAAATAAGACATAAGTGGTTGATAACACGTAAAAAATTAAAATAAAATCAATTAAGTGCAGAAATTCCTTTGCTCTCTTCTTTATTATTTTTTCTCGATGAGACCGATTTTAACATAACTTTTTATCTTTTTCAATTTCTGTTTCTCTAAGAGCTTTCACTTAAGCGTCGTAAAATAAAATGCTATTCACTGAACGGTAAAAAAATAATAAGACAAAGGTATATACGTTTGTTGCAATTACACCCTTGTGCAAATTAATTGAAACAAAACGAATAATACCGTTATTATTTACTTTTTCGTATTTTTTCAATGAAACATGACCGAGTTCCCATGTTAATACTTCGTATGTCCATTTCACAAAGTCGTCCCTTGCAGATTGACCACAGATTCTCGACTGGATTTAAATCAGGAGAGATTCCAGGTCAGTCTATATTACTTTGATTTACTCACTAGTAAGGCTTGCCAGTGTGTTCGTGCAGTGTTACAATTTTCGTACCCTTCCTTGGAGTAAAGTCCATTGAATGCAATGGCCGTAAGACAACTAATCGACAGTCGAGACAATAGTATCTGAGCTTGATGAAAATCTGATGTAATCACGGATGATTCGATATTTTTCAAGGACAGACAAATTTAATCATACACCCCGATAATAGATTCGTATCACTGCGCACCATTGCAAATGACCTTTTTTGAGGTAAAATAGAAATCGTTTACACCCTGTCACTTCCGTGGGTTTAAAACTGACCGTGTGGTGAAAGAAAGCGGTTGTTTCAAATAATTTGCACAAGGGTATAGAAATTATTACAACGCGTAATGGCGGATGACGCAGGAAATAATGCTTATAACATAGGATCCTCAAAATGCTGCTGATGAATGAGGATGCTATGAGAATATATCCCGTAGTTGATTTTCTTGATTTCAGAACAACTATGGCTTCTAGGCACCGTTGTTGTATATTGCTGCTGGCCTCAAATAAGATAAGGCGACGAACACTTATATATAAAAATATGTAAATATTTTTATTGTTCGAGTTGCGGCGAATGTGTAGAGTGATGGACAATCACAGAGGTTAGGATTGAGAACACAGGAATAGACGGGACAAGTCTTTGGTGAACCTCTAGTAGGCCTCTCTGTCCACATCAAGAACCGGACAGGTTATGTAACGTTTGGATGCCTACGCAACTTCGTGGGGTCACGCCCGTTCAGGCATGCGCCTACGCAAGCACGCATTTCATTTCCCTTAGGACACCTGTACGTCCTGATCATGCTATCACCAATTCCTATATTCCGCTCAGACACTGATGCAGCAAAAATAAGTTCAAAGGTATTTCCTTAATCGATATCCAACATAAGAAACACTTTCTCGAACCCCGTTAGATTTACGATTATAAAAAACATAAATATATAACTTTACGCCGTTTAATTTAAGCTGCTTATGTGAAGGATTACCTGTTTCTATACCTATGCGAAATGCGTGTGTTAAGAAAAATCAATTGTAACTATGTGTGATGCTTAGGCCACAATTGTCATTGTTATCATTGGGTCGTTGTGGTCAATACCACTGAAATTAAACTCCAAAGTAAATGGCAAAGAAGCCTGGTATCTCTTGTTTCTAAAGTCTGCTTTGTGTGGCACCGCAAATGTTCACCGAAAGGTGATATCTGTTTGAAGTTGGACGACACGATGGAGAACATTATACAAAACCTGACTAATCATGACCCGTTGGGTCACTGACGGTTCAGCTTATAAAACATTGAAATTGATTTCGACATTCAAAAAAAAAAAAAATGTCTGTTTGGAGACAGTTGAAATAAAAATACTTACTGTATAAACAACTCGTATTTTTAAATCATAATCACTTAAAAATATTTTTTAAATATACCAAAAATATATATATATATATTTAATATTTAAAATACGGTTTGTTTAAAGAAAGCTGAAATATAAAAAAATTACTCTACAAACAACTGGAGGAATCAGCAAAGCGGGATCTCTTTGTGGGTGTCTAACTTAAAAATATTTTAATTAATAAAAATGTCTGAAGAATATTAAAATAAAATTACTTAATATATAAACAACTCGTAAATCATTATGCCCCGGATGGACGCACTACACAAGGACGCACGCTATCACACTTTTAGTCTTAGAAAGATGCTATAGAAATACATCCCACATTTTAAATTGTCATCTATGTAGTGATAATTAACTTAGGAAAGTCGTAACGGTATCTTTATGTAGATAATGTCCTTCTATTTTTTAGTTAATATCGTGATTGAACTGGTAGATAACATTCGTTTGCTGTTGAAACCTCTTTTAGGACTGGTGAATAAATAATTGTCACACAGAGCTTTTCGTTCTCATTCCATGTTAGTTAGGAATGATGCTTTTCCGGATAAAAAAAAATTGATAGTGTTACGGGTTGAACATTTTAGGGCCACAAGTTCAGCGCTTAAAAGAAAACCATCAGGAAGATCCCCAAATTACTCGAACCATTTGGTCACAATTTGGTCACCATTTGGAGGATGCCATTTTTAAAACCAAGAGAATAAAAATGTTAACGCTTTGTTTAAGTAACGGTGAAACAATTTTAACCGGCGAATCCGCCTGCCACTGAATGCCCCGCCTACAGACTATTCAATTGTATTCATAGTCTGTGGGCGGCGCAGGCCATATTCGCCGGTTAAAGTGGTGCCTTTTTATTGGACCGGCGTTTCATATATAAATATAATACAAAACGATACAAGCATAGTATGCCACCACCTAGAAAAAAAACAAAACAAACAAAACAAACAAAACGAACAAAAAACAAACAGTTTCGTTTGTCTTTTTCTCAACCTTTAAAATAAGGGAGCTATTTCTATCGCACGCTGTATTAAAATATATCTGGTTGAATAGGAACAATAGTAGGGAAGACGAAGTGAAGAAAGCAACAACGGCAATAATAATAATAATAATAATAATAATAATAAAAAAAAAGGTAGAATTACAGAAACACACTTAATAGATTTAGATTTTGTCACAAAGATTAGGGAACTGGAACATGATGAAGCTTATAAGTACCTAGGAATTAGCGAAGGAGATGGCATACAACACCCTCCCCAAATGAAGGAAAAAATAAGAAAGGAGTACTACAGGCGTGTACGTCTGGTACTAAATACTGAGCTAAACTCAAAAAACAATATCAGCCATAAACACATTGGCTGTCCCTGTGGTGCAATACAGCTTTAATGTCCTTAACTGGACCATAGCTGAAATTAAGCGAATGGACGCCAAAACTAGAAAGCTTCTCACGTGCTACCGCATAGCATCATCCCAAAGCTGATATTGATCGTCTTTATGTGCCTAGATCCGAAGGAGGCAGATGATTAATTCAACTAGAACTGTCGTACAAAACTACAACAATTGGCCTCCAAAGATACTTGGAAACTACAGAAGACTGGATGATGGTATGCGTCAAGGAACATGAAAGTAGTAAGCGTCTTTACGCCGTAATAAAAGAAGCCAACAAATTCAAAATGGAGTTTTAAATGGGCGCAGAAATACAAGTAAAGCACAATACACCGGCTGAAGCTGCAAAATACTTAAAAAAGACAGCAAAGACGAATGCAACCGACCAGATACAGAAGCGAAGGCAAGATAAACCGCTTCATGTCCAATACCCCGCCCGTACCAAACAAGGTGACGTAGACAAGACCCGTACCCATCAGTGGCTACGTAGTGCAGGGTTGAAAGCTGAAAAGATTTTATCCTTGCTGCGCAGGACCAATGCTTGTTAACTAGGAATTATCAAGCACATATACTAAAATATTGTGTTAGCCCAAAATGCAGATTCTGTGATAAATATCCAGAAACAATTGATCATCTTGTATCAGGTTGCACGATATTGGCACCCACTGAATATAAAACCCGACATGACAGAGTGGGCCAATATCTGCACTGGAAAATCTGCAACTTCTACGGGAAGGAAACTGAAAGAAACTGGTATGAACACCACCCAAACCCGGTTACGAAGATAGGACCTGTTACAATTCTATGGGACTACACAATACCCACTGGCAGAACAATCAAAGCCAACCGGCCAGACATTGTTATTAGAGACTACAAACAAAAAAGTGCCTCCTTATTGATATGGTAGTCCCTGCAATGTATCTTTGAAGATATTCAAAAAAGACCTTGAAATAGAAATCTAAAAAATGTGGTACATGGGAACATCAACAATCCCTGTTGCAGTTGGAGCCCTAGGATTGGTTGGAAAAGATTCCAGTAGACTAATCGAAGGGATTCCTGGAAGCCCATGCCTCAAAGAGATACAAAAACTTATTCTCATAAGTACAGCCCACACTTTACGAAAGGCTTTGTCTATGTAAATTTTTTTTTTCAATGGAAAGTATCATGATGCTATTTCTAACCATAGGTCCCTGCGCGGGTCTCGAAAAGAAATGTGTAAACGCCAGAAATCAAAGGAAATAATAATAATAATAATAGTAATAATAACAACAATAATAATAATAATGTAGGCCAATATCTACACTGGAAAATATGCACCTTTTCAGGGGAGGAAACTGCAAGACATTGGTATGAACATCACCCAGACCCGGTTACAGAAATAGAACCTGTAACAATTTTATAGGACTTTATAATGCATACAAACAGCACAATCAAAGCTAATCGACCAGACATCGTAATCAAAGACCACAAAAACACAATGTATTTTCTTATTGACATGGAAATCTCTGCATATTGTAACGTATGTTTGAAGATCTTAAAAAAAAATATCAAAATACAAAGATCTTGACGTGGAAATCTAAAAGAAATGTGGCACATAAGGACGTCAATAATTTCAATTATAATTAAAGACGTCGGGCGGATTGGAAAACCTTCCGATAGACTTAATGAAGGGGTTCCTGGTAGGCCATACCTTAAAGAAATATAAACATTAGTAGTCACAAGTACAGCACGCACATTACGAAGAACTTTATCTACGTAAAATGTGGGGTAGCTTAGATTTTCTTTTTTTGTTCTAAAAAATGATCAGTAGGGAATGTCATGACGCCATTTCTGACCATAGGTCTCTGGTTGGGGCCCGGAAGGAAATGTGTATATAACAGAAAGCAAAGGCAATATTAATGATGATGATGATGATGAACATGATCATAAAAAACTTATAAATAATATAGGTAATGATAAACGCGTTAAATTTTACTGGTTGACATCATTGATGGGGTGAGTGTTTTTGATGAGCTGGAGTAAAGGTAAAGTTATTTGTTTGGAAATTGATGAGATTCAGTCCTAATTTAGTATGATTTATTTATTGATGCCGTTTTTTTTTCTCCTCATCCCCAACCCATACCTTTATCGAACCCTTGATAGACCTGTCAACGAAGCAACCGATATCGATCATTTTGGGGGACACTAGGTTAGACGAGTTCCCAATAGGAAAGATTTGCTGAAGGGTATTGAACAGAAACGATGTCAAATAAACAATATGCAGCTAGTTGACTTACGTTGAGTAACCGAACATCAATCTGATATCCTAGTAATATTTCAGGACCAATATTAAAAACAAACAAACAAACAAACAAAGAATTCGTCAATAAAATGAAAAGGGAATATCTGAAACGAAAATAAATAAGATGCAATCTGTGATAGTTCGACAGTTAGAATTTTGCCCAAGACAAACATTCAACAATGTTATTCAAATAAATTTCCTTTTCGCCATTTTGTAACCGATAGATTTTATGTGCCGTAAAAAGAGAACAATTAATTGATCAAATAAATTTAGCGAATTTATTTTGTTTATCAATGTACAAAAGGATTATTTTATCGTAAAACAACTTAAGCGGATAAATATCGGCTTTTGATATAATCCCATGAAATGTATATAAATGCATTCCGACTTCTTTAATCTGGCATTCTTTTGACCAAGCCATTGCCGACGATACAGAAAGTGCCGGATGACAGATTTAATCTCTAAAAGCATCCACTCTTGAGTATGACGATAAACTACATCCGGCAGCAATCAGGAGGTTTTGAGAAGCGTGGAACCACCTCTTAATTGCTGTCGTTTCCTGGTCCACCCTGACCACATGTTAGGATCGCATCTATTGGCAAATAGTTAATCCCCCAATCTTGGGTCAAAACATTATGGAAGTATAAAAGATGTTAGTAGAGTACCAGCAATTCGTTTGCATAGTGAAAAAAAAAAATACACACAATTCATTTCTGTAAGTAAAAAGAAATTTTAGCTGCAATATATTTTTGTAAAATAAATTACTTATGCTCCAAAGAAAATTAAATTTCGACATTAAATGACCCATAATGATGTTGATATGCCGTTAAACAAACAAAAAAACATGTTTACCTAAGGTTTTCTAACCTAAGGTAAACACAATCTTGCCAGTCCATTTCTCATATATATTACTGGCGAGCATTTAATTTCTTTTCAAGCATAGATAAAAATTTATACTTATTCTTCTTACCTCTGGCAGCATCATCTGCACCCTCTACCTTCTTGGATAATAATAATAATAATAATAATAATAATAATAATAATAATAATAATAATCATGTGTCGTTGGGGTCTCTATCATTGAAATTAACCTCCATATTTTAAGAAAATAAAGGTCAGTATTGCCCATGGATCGATAAATATTATTATTACCAAAACACTTTGCTGCCGTCGGCTGCTGTGGGAAGCTGTAAACAACGCGTTATGCTGCTCTTGCAGCCGTTCTACGAACAAATGGCGGTTGATTTTAAAAAAATGTCAGACATTTTCATCTGTGTATCAGACTATACAACATGACCATCATCTAACACTAGAGCACGATATCAAGATAGTTGAGGAATTCTATGACTTATTAGAATTTACCTTGAGAAAAGTCCCTTGAAAATGTATCAGCTTCATACAAGGAGATTGGAATGTCAATTTATACGGGTGCGAACACAAACTGGGCAGGAACAGTCGGAAGATTTGGCATTGGAGAGAAAAACGCCAGAAGACTCAGGTGGCTCGAATTTGGCAGAAGTCGTCATTTCAACCTGGCTAACAATCTACACCCCCATAAGCTGTCTCGAACCGCAAGCTGACACTCACCTCATGGGAAGATCCATAACCATATCGATTTTATTTTGGTTCCGTAATGCTATAACCCCGGCATTAACAAGGCAAACAGAAGGTCATTTCCTAGCGTAGACATCGGCAGCGATCATGATCTTGAGATGATGATTTTTAAATTAAAGCAGAAAATTAAACGCCATTCAAAGGAATACCGCACCCGTTTCAACGATGCGAAACTATAAGACCCGATAGTCATTCAACTGTTCCAGGCCAAAGTTGGCAGCAAGTTCGCAGCTCCGAACCTAAATAACAGTGATATAGACACTTTTGCAGATCACATTAAAGAAGTGTTACTCGTAACAGCTGAAGAAGTTTGGGTTAAACACCGAAGGAAAAACCAACCGTGGGTCACGAACGAAATCTTGGATTTGTGGGATAAGAGAAGAGAACTGAGAGGAAAGAAGCCTTCAAGTGGCGAGGTCTATACCCAATATCAGGAACTGCACAGTGAACTGAGGATAGAAATGCGAGCAGCTTTGGAGGAATGGATACAAAATAAGTGTAAAGCCATTGACAAGGATATGCTTACTGGTAATTCTGAAATCCTCCACTAAGACCAGCCAAGAGAGAGAGAGCAACAGTAGTAATGATGAGAATAGTAACTTGCTGACGGACAGTAAAGAGATCCTACATGGATGCAATAGTGTGATGGTTTATGCAGTTACCAGCTTCATCCAAATGTCTCCATATTGCAAGATGGCCTGCACTCCACAGAGGAAGACGAGACCAGCCCGTCAATACTGAAAGAGGAGGTTGAGTTGACAGTAAAGAGCTTGAAACATGGCAAGTCATCCGAAGTGGATAATAGTCCCTCTGATCTGATAAAACGTGGATGTGAAGAATCATAAAAACACTATGCCAGAATATTTTGGAAAAAAACAGTGACCTAACAAGTGGACTCAGTTATAGGTAATACCCCTGCAAAGAAAGGAAGCCTCGGGCAGTGTCGAAATTATAGGACAATAAGCCTGATCAGTCATACTAGTAAAGTCCTGCTACGTATCATATTGAATCGTTTGAAACCCAAGTCTGAAGAACTGCTATTAGAGGAACAAGCAGGTTTTAGAACCGAAGGAAGTACAATGGAACAAGTCTTCTCGTAGAGAAACGCCGTCATCATCAAAAGGAAGTGTTCCAAATATTTGGATTGATCGTGTATGGCGTGTCACTCTTTGACAAATCCTTAGAGAATTCACTGTAGATAACGGAATTATCCAAGTCATCCAGGCCCTATATAAAGATGCCACGAGAACAGTTCTTCGGAGGAAACAAATAGGAGGATTCTTCCGGACAAATGTCAGCGTACAAGGATGCGTATTTTCAACAACATTGTTGAACCAATTTCTTGAGGGAAAACTGCAAGAAACCTTGAATGACAATGATTCTTCAACATCTTGGTCGAAGACCCGTCTGTAACTTACTTTTTGCAGATGAAATTGACCTCTTAACTAGTACTAACAGTGAGGTCCAGCAGTTGAACAACAAACCTTTTGATAGAATATCAATATATGGAATAGAGGTCAGCTCCGAGAAATCCAAAGTAATGCTGATAAATACAAAGAGTAACACCTGTGTCAACATTACCATGAGCGGGAATACACTGGAGTAATGGCCAGTTTTAAATACTTAGGAGCAATCTTGTCTAAAGACAGTATCTGCAACTCGGAAATCAGCACACAGACTGCCGCAGCTATGGCAGCGATGGCCAAATTAGCAAGAATATGGAGGAGAAAAATCAGCTTTCAAACAAAGTACAGACTGTAAAATCGCTAGTAGTCCCTATTCTCCTATATGGATGTCAAACGTGGACAATGTTGGCAGATACAGAGAGAAGCCTAGCGTTTGAGAACAAATGCATAAGAAAACTTCTTGACATTTTCTATTGGGAACAAAAAAAAACATTGAGTTTGTGTGGAAAAGAGTTGAAAGTTTTATTGGATAACAGAAACCTGTTAAACACCAAATCAAAATGGATGCGGTTAAGCGACTGCGTTGTATATAATATTTGAAAATTTTGGTTCCTTGTATTGACGATTTTGACGTAGACTAGATTTTCTTGAGTTCAGTTTTTCTACCGTTCAGCGTCATTACGCTGACGTTACGCTACTCAGTAATATTATTCACTCATTGACTTATTCAGTTAGCGCATTTTGCGCCGCTGTGGCCATCACTTGCCTCCATTTCACAATTCTCGTTCATCGTGACGCTCAAGAAAAAATAGCGGAATGGCTTACAGGTTCCTTATGCATTGGGGATGTTTAGGTTTTTAAAATCGCCTTAATTCGGTGATAAACTATTTTGATAACTGAAAATGCTTTCTCTTGTTCTTTGTCAGTATTTCATGTTAGCCTATCAATAAAGCATAACTTCATAAAAATAAGATAAAAAAGACAATAGTAAAAGTCACAGTGAATGTGTGTTTATAAGGCATTACTTTAAATTAGAAAGAATTTAACTATAAAAGATAATTATTTTGCTATTTGTTTTAAGGTTCCGAGCTATCCACCCAAGATTTTCGCACGGGGCTATAGCTGAATGGACTAAAGCATGAATTTGATGTCATAGGAGTTCAATTCTTGGGTCGGGCAGTGTGTATTTGAACGCAGGTTTGAGCAGTACTACATTTTGCGCTGAAATAAAAATTATGGTGGCAGTAATGTTAGAGAAATCTGTTCTAGCTTGCGTGGATATTTCGGAAACCGTTAAAAATGTCGAAAGATTGTGCCGCTGTGGTGTCACCATACCAAATATTTTTGTGGTCATTGCAATTCATGATGACATTCAAGTCAAAATAGTGCAAGGGTTAACCGTTACCGTCACCCCCTAAACTAGGCCTTAACGTAATCCTCTACCTTGAGTGTCCTCCGGGCCTTGTACATAGTGAACATCATTGTACAAAAAAAATATTTTTTTTTATTTGTAAGACAATAAAAATAATGAGATATGTATTAGTTTTTGCTTTCCCGTCACAACAGCGAATAAATTTCGGATCGATCAGCATTTTTGGTCCCCTAATACACTAATTATTAGGAAACCACATTTACTAGAGCCGTAGTAGCAGTGGATGTGTCTAGGGTGAAATCGCCCTTCCCTCTTCAACCACATTTTGAATTCAAACTTGCTGTCACAAAGACAAAAGCGCCCTGTCTGCTCTGCAATTCATTCCATAGCTGGAAGAAAAATGATTCATACCTTCTCCATTAGTGCGAAAGTGAATGACATAAATTCGGTCAGAAGTTGAAATTGGCACGCAGATTCCTCTTTAACCCTGGCAACCGTTGCAGAAACGGCGCATGTCAGAAATTCAGGATTAGGGGTCGATAAACTACAACAATGATAATAATAATGATGATTATCATTTTTATTCAAATTTTTATGTCTTAGTATTGAAGCAAGAAAAGATATTATATATACTTGAATGGCAAGCAGTCAAATTCAGTGATTGTGTTGCTACTTACCGCATGTTAGGTTGAAAGAAGGAAACACAGAGAGGGAGAAAGAGAAAGCTTGCCTTCATTCATTTATAGTCCTTAAAGAGCGCTAGCTAACGTCGTCTTGACATAGCAAGTGGGGCTAATTCCTAAATTACCAAGCTACGAGAAATATTATCATCTATACAGAAAAGTGTTTTTTGAGATCAACGATCACAAAAGGCACAAGCGAATGAATATTTTCAGTCTTAAGGAAGACACTTCTCCATCAAAACCTACAGACTGCCACTGCAAATTCACAAATGTCTTAACTTCATAAAACTAAATTCATTGTGTTCGCTTTTGCAAAAATACTGTTGGAAATAGCATGAATTCATCTATTTTGCCACCAAACAATGGGTTAAATAGTAGGCCATACTGAATTCTGTAGCTTTGGTTGGAAACCCAGTCTAGGAGAAGAAAAACTAAATTGAAAACTGCTTGGGTATAGTAGGAATTTGAATTTCTAGGTCTGATGAATTGGATCGTGATTACGATTCCTATGTAATAAATTATAACCATAGAATATTAGTGCTTGAACCTTTTATATTATATTATATCATATATATATATATATATATATATATATATATATATATATATATAATGATAAAAGATATACATAATAGCTTACATTAATTGCGTAACTCCGAGTTTCATGCCAGAATTATATTCATTTACATATAATAATAAATACAATAATTACATCTCTTGAAAACTGCTTCAGCATAAAACTCGAAGTTGTGCAATTAATGCATCATATTATATATATATATATATATATATATACAGTGACACGCATAAGTATTGAATACATGTTATTTTCTGTTATAACTGTAGTTTATGTTCGCCATTTTGCCTGATATTTGGTATGTAATATCTCATAAAGTTGTTTTAGTTGTATATGGAAGCAAAATTAAAAACTCATGGTTAAACGAAGAAATTTTTACCTTGGGGTATCCTTCAACTTAATACTTCGTCGGAAGGAAAACTTTGCCGTCATTAATGTAACCAAACATATAACACTTTGTTTGTGTAGTTGAAAATCCTCCCACCACCTCGAAAGAAGGGAAAAATGTCTCTTCACCAGGCGTTAGTATGTCTTCAGTATTCTTATGGTCCAGTGGCCTTGTCTTTTGCTTGATAAAATGTACTAACGTGTCAAACTCACCGGTGACCATCAGAATGCATTGGACTACTATTACCACCCACGGACACAAGTGAGCTAGCATTTATGCCATATTCACAAAAAGGTGGATTTATCATATTTTTTCTTTTCTCTCTTTAGAATAGAACAATGGGACTTATACTAAGTTAAAACTTAGTCTTGTGTAATGATTACATATTAATAAGTCTTATCCTATCCCCCCGAACACACACCTAGTGTCAGCCTGGTACTATCAACTACTTCCCCGCCCTTATTCCTCTGTTTTGTCTTTTGTTACTGTTGTATGTGTTATATGTAATAGGAGTAGGTATACCCTCCTACCGCCCGGTCAAGACTCCTCCGCCTTCTCCTGGACATGAGCAGAGCCTCACGCCTTGTTTCTTGTCTAAGAAGGGGTTCCCGGTACTCTCTCTCTCTCACCTCTGTACTAGTGCTGATGTTTCTCCCGCGACGTCTGCAGTCTGTGGCATTGCCTCTTCATCTTGAGGGTACACGGTTGACAGTTCACTGCTTGCTGTTTCCGACTGGTAGTTAGGAGTCCTAACTCTTGCGTAGCGTCTTGAGCGGCCGCTCTGATCAACAGTTGTAAAATACCGGGGTGCTTGTAGTACCATGACGCGCATGGAAAGGTGTCCCTGCAGTCACCTCCGGTGGACAACCCTGAGGCCACATTATGATGCAGGCTGTGCCAACTCCTCTCTGTTCATGTTGCGGTTGATAACCATCTGCTTCTCTTACTTCAGGCCTTCTCATCCTCCAAAATTTACTCCACATGAAGACTAAGGCCTGAAGTACTTCAGGCCTTCTCATCTTCCAACAATTACTCCACATGAAGACTCAAATGAACCAAAAAAGTAACCCTAAACCAGCCCTTCAAAAATCACCTAAACCCCTCAACATTTCGCTCTCCAACATCCGTGGCATTAGAACAAATTTCTGCAGTATGGAATCTTTCCTCACTGCAAACTACCCGGATATACTGGCTCTGTGTGAGACAAACATTGTCCCGTCTATTCCCTCCTCTGATCTCTCGATCCCCGGCTATCTTCCTATCATCAGGAAAGACTCTCTAACCCACATGCACGGCCTTGGTGTCTATGTCAAGGATCATCTCCCCCTGGCCAGAGAGTTGTCTCTCGAATCGCCAGACCATTCGTACATCTCTCCTCAATGCCGTAAGCTATCTCTTCTTCCTCTATCGCTCTCCATCCTCTCAAGACTGCGGGATACTCGAAGGCATATCTGACAGCATAGAAAAGACCCTCTCTCCCCACCCGTTTGCTCACATATTCGTGTTTGGTGACTTTAACGCCCATCATACCAAGTGGCTCGAGAATGCTACTACTGACCGGGCTGGCATTCAAACACTTAACCTCTCAATTTCTCAATTCCTCACGCAGATAGTCAACTTCCCCACGCGTTTTGCCCTCAACCTGGCAGATAAGGCCTCCCTTCACGATCTGTGTTTTACCTCCATTCCCGAATCCTATAGCGCCACACAGCTCTGCCCTCTTGGGAACTCCGATCATGCCGTGGTATCTGTTAACATTCCCTTCAACTCTACACCCCGCAAAGAACCTCCCATTAATAGAACCTCGTTCTACTATCAACGAGCGAATTGGGACTCGTTCCGTGACTTCCTCCGCGATGTCCCCTGGGATGTTGTCTTTATACTCCCTGTCCAAGAATGTGCTTCTGAGGTCTCATCCTTGGTTAAAGCTGGAGTTGACGCTTTCATCCACTCAAGGAAATTTAAGGTCAAGTCGCGCTCCTCCCCTTGGTTCTCCGCTGCTTGCTCAGCCACCATTGACCATAGGAACCACTTCTTTCACCTATTCCGTAGCGACATGTCGGACTGCAATAGACGTCTCTTTGCCTCCGCCCATAACGAGCGTATCCTCAACGAAGCTAAGTCAATATTTGCTGCTCGGATGAGGGAGCGTATTGCATCTCGCAAATTTGGATCCAAAGATTATTGGCGGCTCTGCAAGAGTGTCCTGAACAATAGAAAACCCTCCATACCTCCTTTATTCAAACAGTTCGAGGTCTTGACCTCCTCAACCGACAAGGCTGAATGTCTTGCGCGGAAGTTCTCATTTAATTTAACGCTCGACTCCAACGGTGTACCCATACCAGACTTCCAAGAACTGAGGCCCTATTGAGCGGCATACGCATAACCCCGTCATCGGTACTGGGTATTATCACACAAGGCTAGTGGTGGAGATGGCATACCAGCCATTGTCTTGAAGAAATGCGTGCCTGAGCTAGCACCCGCCGTCTCTAAACTGTATAATTACTGCCTCAAGGAATCCTGTTTTCCTGACTGCTGGAAGTCCTCATCCATTGTTCATGTCTTTAAGAACTCTGGATACCCCTTTGGCCTCTCTAATTACCGTCCTATTAGTCTCCTACCCCTCTTCGGCAAAGTCTTCGAAGCCCTAATCAACGCGGAAGTGGTTAACCACCTTACCTCACACGACCTTCTCTCATACAAGCAATATGGTTTCCGCTACGCCAGTTCTACGGCTACCTTGATCTACCCACTATCCTTCCCCTCATCCTTTCTACTATCACTCCTATCTGCTCTTGCTACAAATCTTCTGCAACCCACCTGCATCCTAGTGGCTTCACGCCTTGCTCGGGGCACAATGCTTAAAAAAAAAAGTACCCTCATGCACAGGCACGAGAGCGCGCACGCACACGAACACACACACATACACAAACACATAAAAACACACTCGTCCCCAGAGACAGGAACAGGGAGATATATGGAGATAAACTAATAAGAGAGAGAGAGAGAGAGAGAGAGAGAGAAAGAGAGAGAGAGAAAGAGAGAGAGCAGTCGACAGTGTTTACAAATTTTGAAACAAAAGCCTCCACGTAGACACAAGGCACAAAAGGTGGCAAACAATTGGAGAAAATGAAGTGCACAAATAATTGCAGGAATCAAACAAGTTCAATGTTTTCAAAAGTGACTAGAAAAAGCATCGAAAAGTATGAAACGCTAATTTGAACTTTTATTTTAAACTCTTTTTCAATGATTATTTCCTTTTAGTTTCAGATAAAAATCTTGCCATGACTTACACACATACACACAACCGCACAGGCACACATGCACACACACACATACTCTCTCTCTCTCACTCATATATATATATATATATATATATATATATATATATATATATATATATATATATATATATATATGTTTATGTGTGTGTATCGCGGGAGAGTGAAACAGTTGGAGAAAGAAAGAAAAAATAAAGACAGATAAAGATATATTGATATAAGAAGTGTAAGATATGAATAACAGACATATATGAATAACATGAGATTGACAGATATGAATTT
>OZ010597.1:14950214-14967714 GCA_963932145.1 Acanthosepion lycidas
TTCGTTCTTGTTACTTTATTTCACTTGCTTTTTTTATTTTCTCAATCGAAACATCATTTTTCGCTTTTTCATTTATTTCTTCCAGGATACTACGTTGCACAAAATGCTTTTTATTTCGTATTTTCGTACGGTTGGTCCTCCATCGCAAAATCATCTATATATAGAAAGTTGTAGCCTCTGTCTGTCTGTCTGTCATCCAACTCTGTCCAGGGTCTTGGAGATAGATCCCCATAACCATATACATTCTAAAAGTATATTACCCAAGGTACTTGGATAAATATATTTAATTTTGATCAGAGTGGGATCCGGGGGTGGTAGCACAAAGCCCTCACTGATGTTTTCCCTCTTTGATTTAAATTAAATTTAAATTTGGACAAGGGAATGACTCCTATCCAGAATATAGAAAGAGAAATCCAGAAGATGGAGGTCACATGAATGATCAAGATGAAACAATATGGAATTGAAGTTGAGCAAGAAACTTCTCATCAGAAATTTAATTCTTGAAATAGCAAGTAGGTAGTGCCTTACAACATCTGTTGCGATAATTCAACTGTCATATCAATGTTGATATCTGCTCATTAATTCATTTAATCAAGTATTGGATCAAACACATATTAAAGGGGCAGGTCAAGCTGTTTTTGCATACCTCACCACTGAAAAATATTTTCTCTTTTATTTAAATTAAATTTAAATTTGAACAAGGGAATGACTTCTAGCTAAAATTTAGAGGGAGAAAGCCAGAAGATGGAGTTCGTACCGGCAATATGATTGAGTAATACTGAAACGCATCATTTTTCTCCATAAATTATAACAATGATTTAAAATCAATCATCATTTTCTTACAGAGAAAATGTGAGACACACAGCAAGAGGCGAGTAATTTAGCTGGTAGTTTAATAAGACGGTACTCCTATTAGCTGCACGCTTAGGTATTCCTTTCTTTGAACCATATATTGTTAACAGAGGCTGTGGTATGTACATAAATAAAATAAATCCAGAAGAGTCAGGAGCAACCTACCTAGGTTTCATCTAAACGGATCTTCAGGGTAATCTGACTTACCCTGAAGATCGGTTTAGGTGAAACCTAGGTAGGTTGTTCCTGGCTCTTTAGGATTTATTCCATTTATATATATATATATATATATATATATATATATATATATATATATATATATGCTGGTACGAAACTGCAGTTAGCAGATGGGCTTCCCGTGGACAAATTGGCAATGGCACGCGTCAGCCATAGGAGTGGTTTCTCTTATGGGAAAAATTGATGCGGGTTTTCTCGTTCTTTTTTCGTTATTAATTTCACTGATTTTAAATAAAGAAAATAAAAATACGTGGACCCACTAAATATAATGTTTATAGCTTAGATCGAGTTTCCCTATTATGAAAGTCCTTAAGTATTTTACTATTATGAGAAGATATAATTTTCTCCATATTACTTAAACACTAATAACTAATTTTTAGTGTCTTCCTACTGAAAATGTAATATAGTGGATATTTACTTTCAAAGTGTTTTTCTATTAACCTTTGAAAGTAACTTCCTATGTTAATGTTGGAAACCCGGCAATTACTTTCCTCTTTCTGTTTTTAATTCTTTCAATTCTTCTTGATAGTTTAATTCTTGTTTAAAACTACTATTCTTGAGAGCCAGGTTGTATTAAAGTTATTTTCATAAAAGATTTTCTGGCTAGAAGATTTTGGGGATGTGATCTATTAAAGATTTTGCGTGGTTAGAGTAGTGGACATTGATGTATAAGGGTGTCTGATTAAGTTTATGAAAGTGCTTAAATATTTCATTAGGGAGGTTGTGGGTGATGTCTAGATATATAGGTGTATCCGCTGGTAATTGGAAGCAGCGTCGGTATAATGTGTGTATGGTTACATGTATATGTGTTTGTGTGCACATATATGTATGTCTATGTGTGTATATATGTGTATATGTATGCATGTATATATATATATATATATATATATATATATATATATATATGTGTGTGTGTGCTCGTATACATATATATGTAGGTGTGTATGTGTGTATATACTTATGTGTTTATGTGCTTATAAATAGTAGGTTTTTACTGGTTTAAATATTTTTATATGTTTATGTTAATTTTGTAATTTGGAGTGTAAAATTACATGCTTTTTCTAATTCTTGATTACACATCATTTCTCCTCCGATTTTAGTTTGACCCCTTTTTTTTCCTTGAGCCTTTTCTTCTCTATTAAGTGGCTTTTCAGACTTGAACTGTTTGTGCAATCACACACAAAAAAACAAAAACTGTTATATTTTTTAAAAGTTATTTCACTTATAACCTGGATACACAACATTCCATTTTACAATGGCTCGAGGTTTACGGACACATCACGTTGAAAAACCACTTTCTGTACGATCACAGAAGCAACGTCGAACTTGGGTAACCGCCCAGGAATACCAGCTGCTGTAAGCTTGGATGTGCGGATGGTGTAATGGACAATCGTCAGGAATTGTTAATCGGAGAGCCGAGTTCTAATTCCCGTCGTGTTCGTTATATTAAATTACACGCAAATACCATTAGGAAAGTTATGAATCCAGGGCCTTCCTTCTGGATTCTTCCGGAAGGATTGGCAGAGGAGGAGAAGATGCTGCGGTTGTAGCATCTGTTCTGTGCCGGAGTCCTTCTTTCCTCCCTTGCACCCCAACCCCTGTTGTGTAACATCTGTCGCGTAGTGGTAGTATGACCGGCTATGACTAGGTACACTCTGACCAGCTTAGACAAGCTATGGCCTGCTAAGACCAGTGGAAACACTCGGGTGCCCACCTTAAAAACCGATTTTGTATCACAACGTGATTCAGTGGGAGGGTTAATGTAAATCACGAGAAAGTTATGAATTCATCTGTTTTCTCCAGCTATGGCTTAATTAGTAACACATTTATCACTAAACTATTAATATCTCCAAAACATTCTACCCAATCTAAAAATATATTCTGGCTCTAAATAACCTGCAAAAGATTGATAGACCCTAGAAAAAAAATCAATAAATAAAGAAATAAACCATTGATCGAATATCCGATGTAAATTTGTATTTATAAAGTCATAATGATTAAATAAGATTTGCATTTTTAACAAAACGCTCTAAGTATAATGAAATATTAAAATCTTCCATGTGTGGACAGAAGACTTGGTTTATTTGGTTTTACGGCATATCAACGCCTCACATTTTAATGCTGACAAGATTTTTAGGATAGTTTCGTATGAATTAAATATGTATACTTTGTAAGAAATCAGTTTTTAAATAAGGTTTCATGTATTGCTGACAATAGTTCTTTTTTTTAAAATGTATTGCTGGTAATATTCTTTTTTCGAAAACATCTTGCTGTTAATTTTACTATAAAAATCTATTTTTTTACTTTTACATGTTTTGACCCCAGTTTGGGGATTAACTATTTTCCCATAGCTGGGACCCTAACAGGTATTACCATCCCTGCTCAGTGTGAACCTGGAAACAACAGCTATTAAGAGAAGGTTCTATGCTCCCCAAAACCAGTGGATCAGAGGTCTTGCTGCCGGATGTAGTTTATCGTTGAACCGAAGGACGCTCAAATCCTTACCATCATAGCATTCAGAGACACTCCGTCAGTCGAATCTGTGTTTCAATTTCACCCTGCCATCTTAAAACCGCACAAATATATCAAGAAATAATAGGCAATATTCCCGCAATTCCAGCGATTGAAAAATCGACTGCATAGTCGAAGGTCACCTCTTGAAATAATTACTGTAAATGCTCTGTTGGAGACCGTTCCCAGATCCTAATTTTGATGGCGCTGTTCGTATAGCAACTGAAAATAGAACCGGGAAATCTGTAGAATCCATTAATATCGAGCTAGGGGTCAGAGCACCGCTTTGGCTGTCACGGCATAAGAACAGGTCACCTTGCACAGAACACACTGTTAAGGGATATCTTTAGCCGACATTAGACAGATAAAATACCGTCAAATATGTGCTACGTTTTAACGACATTGAGAAGTGATACCGCAACCTAAAAATAACCGCTAATTGTTTTTAATAATCCCAACACAAGCAAGGCAATAAAGTCACTAAGACACATGTGTTTACTGAGTGTGAAAGAATATGAGAAAAAGAAGAACATTATTAAGTAGAAAGAACTATAAAAGAACAGTAATTAAGAAAACAAAATATATCGGTTAAATCAAAGTTGACATGAAGGCAAGAAGAAGGAAGTCAATTTCCACATGCGAGAGGTACTGTTAGCACAGAAGTATGGTTTCATTTAGCCATTTCAACTATAAAATATTGAGACCTTACCGCCAATCTAGTACTCCGCTTAAATTTATAAAATTTCTAGGTACCATAGCGGAAAGTTCATCAGAACAATTAACATGAAAGTATTTAGAGAGAGAAAAAAAAAACGCAGGGAAGATACGTTACGGCGGTGGGAAAGTGACTGAAGCAGAGATGCCAGGACAAGACACATAGCATTTCAGATTCTTTTATATTACCAAGAATCTCTAAATATATAGTTAGGAGCAACAGACTTGATGTGGCAGCAATATTCTAAGCATGGACGAATGGTAAACTTATAAATATGTAAGATAGATTCTGGCCAAACAAATTGTCCCGCACAAGATAGTGTACCAACTTTCTAAGCTATGTAAAACTAATGCGTAAAAAAACGCATGAAATAAATACAAAACGTCAATGCATTTCTAATAAACTTAGCTTAACTTCTTTTGACGACGACGGCTGATGAAAACCTAAAAATTTACAAAGAAAGATAAAAATTGCGTGCAACTTCAATCGTAGAATATGAGAAAAAGAAGAACATTATTAAGTCGAGAGAACAATAAAAGAACCTGTAATTAAGAAGACAAAATATAATAATTAAAACAAAATTGAGTTGAAGGCAAGAGGAACGAAGACAATTCCACAAGCGAGAAGAGTAATAGAAGAAACATAGAACTTATGGTTTCATCTAGCTATTTCAATTTGAAAAGGGTGGAGCATGGCATCCGTCCATAGGTCTCTTCCAGGGAAGATTCAATTCCACATATATTGGTAACACGGTGACTTTTACTAGTCAAGTATGAGGCGTCGTGAGAGTGTCCTCTCCTCGGTGCACGGCAGCGAAGTGATTTTATGGCGTATTTACAGTTGCCTATGCAGTACGAATTCATTATGCACGCCACCATTCTTTCCCAAGAGTAGGAGAATAGCTGATAATAATTGGTACCGGCGCCGGTGCATGAATGTTGATAGAAGCAAAGTAGGATTCCTTTCGGTACCCCAGTTCCAGATTTTAGAATCAGCGTTTCTCACTGAGACGTCTGTAGTAATTGGATATGGCTGCAAGGAAAGCGGTTATTCGCTATCAAACTAACGTGTTCCGTCTACGTGAATTTAACATCCCCGCTCCTCTTACATAACCATGCTTTTCGAAATTCTGTCTCTGATAAAGATGCAACTTTTCGGCACATTTGTCTCGGAAAAAATGTTACTTTTCTGCATTTCTGTCTCGGATCAAAGTGAAACTTTCATACATTTCTGTCTCCGGATCAAAGTGAAACTTTCATACATTTCTGTCTCAGATCAAAGTGAAACTTTCATACATTTCTGTCTCCGGATCAAAGTGAAACTTTCATACATTTCTGTCTCCGGATCAAAGTGAAACTTTCATACATTTCCGTCTCAGATCAAAGTGAAACTTTCATACATTTCTGTCTCCGGATCAAAGTGAAACTTTCATACATTTCTGTCTCAGATCAAAGTGAAACTTTCATACATTTCTGTCTTCGGATCAAAATGTTACTCACCCGGATCAGTGCGCGGTGTTTTTCTGTACTTCTGTCACAGAACGAATTTCTAATTTTCTCCATTCCTGTCTCAGAACAAATTGCTACTCAAGTTTTCCTCGGATCAAAACTCCACGTTCCTGTACTTCGGTCTAGAATCAACGTTCTACTTTTCTTAACTTCTGTCTTAGATCAAAGTGCTACTTTTCTGTAATAATGTCTGGTGATCAAAGTGCAACTATTCTGCACTTCTGTCGTGGAGCAAAGTGTTACTTTTCTGCCCGGATCCAAGTACCAGGTTTTTTGCTATTCTGTCTCGGAACAATATACTACTTTTCTGCATTTCTGTTCCGGATCAAAGTGCTACTTTTCTCACGTTTTGTCTCGGATCAAAGTGTCAATTTTCTGCAAAATTGCTATCTGTTCGACTACCATTATTCTGCATTATGTCTGGAGATCACAATTCTACTTTTCTGTATTTTTGAGCTCTCTGAATTTTTCCACGGATTAAAGAGCTAATTTTGTGTACTTCTGTCGCTGATAAGGTTGCCACTTTCTATATTTCTCCATCGGATCAAAGTTTTACTTTTCTACACTTTTGTTCTGTGTCAAAGTGCTGCTTTTATGCATCATCATCATCATTATTATAATCATCATCCTCCTCCTCCTTGATTTTTGTATTCGTAGGGCGTATCCGAATACAGAAGCCACACTAACTCATTTCCACAACGGTCCATCAACGGCAGTCATCAGCAATACTGGTACAGTTATACTTGTCCATTGTTTGACATTGTCCAACCATTTTTTGCGTTGGCGTCCTCTCCTAAATCCACCTGAAACGGTGCCTTGTATGATGTTCTAGTAGAGGCTGTCTTATCTTGTAATGGGTTCAAATCAAGGCGTTTTTCTCTGTTTCCCAGTGGCGAGAAGAGGTTCCGGGTGGCCCACAAAACTTTCAACCCTTTTCCACACAAACTCATTGATATTTTGATCCTAATAGAAAATCACTTCTATCTAAATATTTTGCTTTAGCATCCTAAATTCTCCTCGAATGTTCTAGCATCACAAATTCGACAGCCAAGAAAATATCTATACAGAGTTTTAAACTCTCCAAAAAACCCATGTTTGCCAACTGCAGTTAGTGATTTTTCGAAGACGTTTGTTTTATTTGGTAGGTACAAACAGCAACTTTAAGACACGCATTAGCTCCTCCTTCCACTTGGGAACCAACTTCTACTATCAAGTCTTCAGTAACAAGCAGCGAACGGAACAAGTTTTCACTCTTACGAATTCAGATCATTATTAATATATATTGAAATTTCCCGCGATATTCAATGGACTTTCTTCCAGGCAGACGTCAAAATGCCAAGCGTTAGAATTCACTTCCTATTAAATTGAAATTTGCTATTCGATATGCATACGTAAACATTGTCCGTTAAACCGACGGAAATCCATGCCACAAGAATACACAACTCCTTTAACTCAACAGGAATAAACTTGGCTTTACAGCAGGATGTAGAATACACATCCCGTAGGTATATATCCCAACCTCTCACACACGTTTCGCATAAGGCACGAAGTAATACATCACACAGGGAATCTAAATTCACACGACAGGGGTACTAGACTATTTTCCTTCTAGGGCGTTCCACAGAGAAAGTATAACATTGTTAAAGTAGAACTTATTGAACCCCAAACCACGCTAAAAAATCATGGCAGTGAAATTTCGGATTTCTCGTTTTTCTGTGAATTGATATTAATAAAAAGTTTCCACCAGCTGGTTTATACAATATCGCAACACCGTTGTTAGGTACATTATTTACATTATTCGGACTATTGTTGTCATCTTGGTCGCCATATTTATTACAACGTTTCGGACGTTGTACGCCCCGGCCTTCTTCAGCTTATTAATTCTGGTGGACCCAGAATAGGTCCGAAAAAAAACAAACTCGAACTCAGCAATTTAGTGAAAACAGATTCTTAACAAAAAGAACGAATACAAAAGTGTTGCATGTCTGACTGACAGCAAAGTACAGTAGTCAACTCGTCACCAATATTTAACAGTCCCCCCCACGAGGAATGTATGTGGCACAAGGCCGAGTTTAACGTGGGTTTCTCCGAGCCCGTAGGATCGGCCAAAAAATATACCCTTAGAACCCGCCTAGAGGGGTTCAGGGCCTGTCTACCTCCCCGGACGAAACTTTGCCCTTCGGCAAAGCTTCGCCCAGGTTCCTCTCTGCCAAAGCAGAGAGTTCGACAGAAGACGTACACGTAGTCAACTCGTCAACAATATTTAACGATCTCCCCAGGAGGATTGAATGTGGCACAAGGCCGAGTTTAATGTGGGTTTCTCCGAGCCAGTAGGCTCGGCCAAAAAAATATCCTTTGAACCCGCCTAGACGTGTTCAGGGCTTGTCTACCACCCCGGACGAAACTTTGCCCCTCGGCAAAGCTTCGTCCGGGTTCCTCTCTGCCAAAGCAGAGAGTTCGACAGAAGGCGTACACGAAGTCAACTCGTCAACTGTAGAAAGCTCTCTTGAGAGGCATAATATAGTAATAGGACGAGTCCATTTAGTCCATAAAAGGTAGGTCCCATGACATTAGTGGTGTAAATTTAATTGATGCTTAGTGTTCTAGGGTTAATCGGTATCACCCAATAGAAGGCAGTAAAGCAACTAAGATACAAGAGGTTACAGGGTGTGGAAGAATTATGGATAGAAATATTAATAATCTGCGGGAAGAGAAAAGTGTAATCAGAAGGCCAGTAGATATAGATTGGCATTGCATTTAAATATACGCAGATTAAAGTTGGCTGGAAAGCATGAAATCGAAATGAAGTTCCACATGCATGAAGAACGAGAAAAGAAGCTGTTAGCATAGAACCTACGTTTACATCTAGCCAGCACAAATGAGATGAGATCTCGACGCAGGTCTAGCACTGCGTTTAAATTTTTAAAAAAGTCTAGGTACCACAGCGAAGAGCGATATTTAAAAAGAAGAAAATATTCCAATCGGAGTACCTTGAGCGTCATGTAAATTAAGTTTTAAGGACATTTGAAGAATGTAGGGAAAAGTGCTATCATGCCTTTCCCAAAAGCATTAGTGCATAAAACAAGCTTCAGCTGGGGTTCGATTTTGCTTCTCGGCCCATTGCATACCTTTTTGATAATCTTTAAGTTCTATCTTATTTGCGAGGGACGTAGTTTCATATTTAAACATTGATCTCTCTAATAGATTCCGATAGTGAATTTGAATATCTATTTTCTTATCCTCTTTCTACTTGACAGGATAGGAGGCGCCTTGTTAGCTGTTCTCAGACCGTTATCCGAAATCTCGATTTAATGCCCTATGTATTTTGTGCCCAACCTCGTGCCTATCTATGCTGATTATTTTCAATGGTAACTAGGTGAAGACAATGAAGGCAGAAGATTCTTGAGGTGAGTGAATCCACTTGGCGCTTTCAAAATGCAGTGGCAGTAGCATTTTAACTGTTGGTGTTTCTCTTTTTCTTGGATTGGCCAGTCAACCAATGTCTGAAATCTTTGACCTTTAACAGCTGAGGTCTAAAAGTCCCTCCTTGTCTCTCTCAATGGCTCGTTCATTGCTAGCAACGAAAATGGGGGACAAGTAGAAGTAAGTCACATGACCACAAATTTTACGCGTTTGATTTTTCATTCTTTTCTTTTTCTTTTTATGGATGCACATATTCTTGATTTGTCGATTATTTTTTCTTTCTTTTACTTTTCTTTCTTTCTTTCATTTTTTGCAATAATCATTTTTTTCTTTTAACTTATTCTTTTTTTTCTACTTTTTCTATAATACTTGGCTTTTTATTATTCTTTTTCTTTTCTTTACCATTTTTTCACTAATTCACTGCTTTTCGCTTATTCCGTTTTTCTTTTTTTCTATTTTTCTATTTTCTCTAATACTTGGAGATTTTCTTCCTTTCATTTTCTTTCATTTTCTTTCTTTTTCTTTTCTTCTTTCTCTTTTCAATGATTCTTGACTTTTTCATTCTTTCTTGATTGATTCAAAAATTCTTGCTTTTTCGGCTTTCTTTCTTTCTTTCTTTCTTTCTTTCATTCTTTTCAATACTGTTTGCTGATTTCACTTTTGCTTCCTTTCTTTCCTTAATTCAAATTTTCGATAATACACGGCTTTTTCCTTTTTTTTTCTTTTTTTGTTAGTTTTTCATTAATTCTATTTCTTTATTCTTTCTTTCTTTTTACTTTCTTTCTTTGTTTCTACTTTCAGTAATTCTTGAATTTTTTTCTTTTTTTACTAATTCCTGAACTTTTCATTCTTCCTTTATTCCGTTATTTCTTTCTTTCTTCACTTTACTTTCCTTCTACTTTTTTCCGAATTCTTGACTTTTCCATTTGTCAAATTGTTTTTCTTTCTTTCTTTCTTTCTTTCTTTCTTTTATTTTTCCCCAGTTTAAATTTCTTTCATTATTTTTCTTTCTTTCTTTCTTTCTTTCTTTCTTTCTTTACAATAATATTTGGTTTTGTAAATTATTCTTTCTTTCCGTATTTTGAAATTTTTCATTAATTCCTATTTTTCGGTAACCCTTGGCTTTTCATTCTTTCTTTCTTTTCTTTTTGTTTGCTACATATTAACGAATTATTTGCCTTTTCATGTTTCATTTTTCTTACATCCTTTCTCCTATTTTTTCAACTGTTTTTAATTTTTTCTTTCTCTCTTTTCAATTGTACTTGTGTTTTTAACTCATTCGTTCTTTCATTCAGTTTCTCTTTCATTTATCTATTCTTTCTTTATACTTTTTCGATAATACTTGTATCATTTATTATCTCTTTTCTTTTATTTCCTATTTTTCACTAATTCTCTACTATTTCATTCATTCTTTTTTCTTTTACTTTCTTTGCTTTAACTTTTCAGTAATAATTGGCTTTTCTTTCTTTCTTTATTATTCTTTCTTTCTTTCTTTCTTTCTTTCTTTTCCTGTCTATTGTTTCACTAATTCTTGACTTTCTCATTTGTTAATTTGAATACTTTCTTTCTCCTTTTTTTAACCAGTTCTTTCTTTCTTTCTTTCTTTCTTTTCGTCCATCCCCTTTTGTATCCCTTCCTTTTGATTCAGTTATACTTTTCTTTCTTTCTTTCTTTCTTTCTTTCTTTCTTTCTTTCTTTCTTTCTTTCTTTCTTTTCGTACATCCCCTTTTGATTCCTTCCTTTTGATTCAGTTATACTTTTCTTTCTTTCTTTCTTTCTTTCTTTTTTTCTTTCTTTCTTTCTTTCTTCTAATATTTCACTCATTCTTAGCCTTTTTTATCCATTTATTTTATCCTCTTTTCTTTCTCCTTTGTTTTAGAATCCCTTCGCTTCACTCCTGCCCGTCCTATTCTTTACTAATACTTTTATTCAATTATAGCCTTTACATCATTTCCATTTGATACATTCTTTTCCAAATTTTTTTTAGATCTCTTTGAAACTCTTTGATTCAAATAAAACTCTATCACTCTTCAGAAATACTCTTTATTTGTTCTACGTTACTCATTCATATTTTTCCTTTCCATTTCATCCTCTATTTCACTCTATATTACTTTCCCCTTCTCTTAATATTCCGATATGAACCGTATATACTCGCGTATCATGCGACCCTTGAAGAGCTTATTCTTGAAGCTGATTTGACTACAGTTGTATAGTGGAGTAATGGATAGCGGCTCAGACTGAGGAATCGGAGAACTGAGTTCGAATTCCAGTTGAATCCACTACATTCACTTAGGAGCTAATATCCTTGGGAAAGGTATGAATCCTCTGCTTCTCTTCCCAGCTATGGTTAAATAGCAGGGCAGACCGGGTCCTATAGCCTTGGACGGCAACTAGTCTATAGAAGAAAGAAATGACAACCTACTGGGGGAAAAATCTGCCTCGTCAGTCATTTATCAAAAGATACATGATCGCGTAAGCGTGTATCACGCATAGCACATAACTGACTGATATTCATTTACGTGCTAATATCCTTGGGAACATTATGAATCCTCATCTTTTCTTCCGAGCTATGGGTAAATAGCAGGGCAGACCGGGTTGTATAGCCTTGGACGGCACTGGTCTACCTTAGAAAGAAATGGAAACCTACTGCAGTAAAAAAAAATCTGCCTCGTCAGTCATGTATCGAAAGATACATGATCGCCTAATCGTGTGTCAAGCATGGCTCATAAGTAACTGGAATGGATATATAGTTTGGTCAATGGCGTAGCCAGGGCCAGCAGTACATACTGTAATTTTATATCTCGTATATGATACGACCCTCTTAAAATTAGCTGCAAAATAACGTCTTCGAATGTTGCATGATAAGTAGTTATATAACGTATTACTTAGTTTTTTTCCCTTTCTTTAGACTTATTATTCCTCTTTCCTTCATTTTATACTTTTCTTTCTCTTAATTTACGATTACAGTTAATTTCTTTTTGCTTTCATCCCTTTCTTTTCTTTTTTCCCTTATCCAAATAAACTCCTTTCTTCGGTTTTTATTAGTATTTTTCTCATTTGCCTTCACAAGTTATTCTCTTTCTTTTATCCATTCTATCGCTTTCACATAACTTTCCAACCAATTTTCTCGCTACTATTTAAAAGAAAAAGGAAAGAAAAAGAAAGAAACTTTCCGTTCAGTTCTGACCCTCCCTTTCCTTCCATACGCCCCTCTTAACTTTCAATCGATAATCTATAAAATGTATATCCTTTTTCTGGTCACCAAAGCGAAGATGCCTCGTTTCAAAAGACGTCCATCATGAAATAACAAAGCGGACTTTGACATAAAACAGGGTTTACTTGACAGTCTCTGGCCGAAAACAAAGAGGTCATAAATATTTCAAAGATAACCGTCTTCCAACCCCAGGCACTTACAATGTTCTTGTGGAGACTACAGAGAAGGCTTCAATCACTGTTCTCCCACCTCTCACGGACGCGATCGCCTCTCCTTAGCTCGACCCTAGACACTCGGCGATCAGAGATACAACCTTTCGCCGTCTATTCTTTATCGACAACACCCAGAATAGAGTCTGTTCATCAAATCCCGAAATAAACTCGTTGGTTCCTCCCAATTGAAGTTAATTCACCTGTACGAAGGATTTCGAATTCGACGCTGAAATTAAATTCTTACCGGTTTGAGCTTTTAGTATAGACAATACTGCCTCAACGATATTTATCGCACAATGACAAACTGTTTCCAATAGACGAAATGGCGCAAGCTAATCTGTCGCTATTTCCATGGCCAATTTTCTGAGTGACTACTTTTTTTTTTAGTAATACCAGTTCTGGAATTCAAACTTAAGCCCCCCTCTGCCATGTAGAAAGAGGAAAACCATTCCAATTACCTTGCTATACCATTTGTAAGAAGGAAACCAACCTTGAACAGATTTTTCTTAGGAATGACTACTCTGTGGAATATGATACTCAAGTCTAGGGTTAACCGTTATCTTGCCCACATATTCTCATAAAATATACTTCTTACATCCTACTGTTACAGCTTATGCAACAATATCCTTCAGTAATATTCTACCTTATGTGGCTTTTGGGCCTTATACTGGGCGAACGTTAATTAAAAAAGAAGGTTGACAAGATTTCTGAAACACAGATATATTTATCACGTTCTCCGCACCAAAATATGATGTGACACATGGCCGTTTTAACGGGGTGATCGCCATAAATATACTTAAGTATAAAACTGAACTTTTGCCCAGTAACCGCGACCATTGTCACACCGGCTGCGGTATTACACAGATCCAATTTCCTTAGTGCAATGAGGAAAGTGCTGCCGTAGGGTTGAGATGAAGAGTAACATAATTCTACTTACACAAAGAAACGTTAAACGTATACTAGTAAACTATCATTGGCAGTGCTTATTTCTGCGTTACATAAATTTCTGACAGATAGGGATAAAAAAACGGTTAATACTGTCTTTATGCTTTTTTCAATACGTATTATATTAACACTATTTTTTAAATTCAATTAATACAAGGACCAAGATTCACACAGAGTGTTATGGAATGAGATGAATGATTTGAACGGAAGAAGAACAAGTAACTTTATGATATTAACTTAAGAAGGGCAAGTAAGTGTGAAAATGAACGAAAGAAGAGCAAGTGGGTGTAAGATATGAACATAAGAAGAGCAAGTAAGTGAGTGATATGAACATAAGAAGAGTACGTTATTGTTTGATATGAACGTTAGAAGAGCAAGGTAGTGTGTGATATAAAAGTAAGAAGAGCTAGTAAGTGCGTGATATGAACATTAGAAGAACAAGTAAGTGTGTGATATGAACGGAAGAAGAGCATATAAGTGTGTGATATATTCTGGTGAAGAGCAAGTAAGTGTGTGATATGAACGACAGAAAAGACGGAAGTGTTGATATGAACGGTAGAAGAGAAACTAAGCGTTTGAAAGGAACGAAAGAAGAGCAATTAAGTTTGTATGTGTGTAATATGAACGTTAGAAAACAAGTAAGTATGAGATATGAACGGCAGAACAGAATGTAGTGTGTGATACAAACAGAAGAAGAGCAAGTAATTGTGTGATATGAACGGAAGAAGAGCAAGTAATTGTGTGATATGAACGGAAGAAGAGCAAGTAATTGTGTGATATGAACGTACGAAGAGCAAGTAATTGTGTGATATGAACGGAAGAAGTGCAAGTAATTGTGTGATATGAACGGAAGTAGAGCAAGTAATTGTGTGATATGAACGTACGAAGAGCAAGTAATTGTGTGATATAAACGTAAGAAGAGCAAGTAATTGTGTGTTATAAACGTAAGAAGAGCAAGTAATTGTGTGATATGAACGTAAGAAGAGCAAGTAATTGTGTGATATGAACGTAAGAAGAGCAAGTAATTGTGTGATATGAACGGAAGAAGAGCAAGTAATTGTGTGATATAAACGTAAGAAGAGCAAGTAATTGTGTGTTATAAACGTAAGAAGAGCAAGTAATTGTGTGATATGAACGTACGAAGAGCAAGTAATTGTGTGATATAAACGTAAGAAGAGCAAGTAATTGTGTGTTATAAACGTAAGAAGAGCAAGTAATTGTGTGATATGAACGTAAGAAGAGCAAGTAATTGTGTGATATGAACGTAAGAAGAGCAAGTAATTGTGTGATATGAACATAAGTAGAGAAAGTTATTGTGTGATATGAACGGAAGAAGAGCAAGTAATTGTGTGATATGAACGGAAGTAGAGCAAGTAATTGTGTGATATGAACGAAAGAAGTGCAAGTAATTGTGTGATATGAACGGAAGAAGAGCAAGTAATTGTGTGATATGAACGTACGAAGAGCAAGTAATTGTGTGATATGAACGGAAGAAGTGCAAGTAATTGTGTGATATGAACGGAAGAAGAGCAAGTAATTGTGTGATATGAACGTAAGAAGAGCAAGTAAAAGTGACGAGTACGACGATATGGCGAATGTATAACGATTGATTACAGAAATTTGGAAATAGAGCCGGGTACTGCCTGGAATTTCCGGCGGAAGCTCCAATAGGAACATTTCAGTGTTTTTAACTATCAATCTGAGGACAATGCCGAAGATTCAGAATAAGTTGGATGAGTCTAATGGTGATCATAAAGTTGTTTAGAGTGTTCACTAATGATGACAACGTTATGCCTCAATTCATCTTCACACAGGACCTCCAACTCAACACGGGGACCTACAACAAGTGACTTGAAGCGGTAATGTTGCCCTGGGTCAAGGGAGTGACTGATGGAAGATCCTATGTCAGTCAACAGCACTCTACACCATGTCACAAAAGCAGGAGTACACAGTCATTGATGTCAGACAAATTCTGTGACCATGTCACCCCTTACATCAGGCCACCTAACTCCCAAGATTGCAACCATTTTATATATATATATATATATATATATATATATATATATATGTATATATATATGGGCAACGGATGGTTATGTGTATTTGTAATTGAATTGTGCGCGTGTGTTTGTCATGTTTTTCTTGTCTTCACCTTTGTGCGGTCCACCCTTGCAACTATATTCGGGAATTAAATTATTTTTACGTCTTATCCCAGTTGCAATAACACCTTATTGATTAGTCGAAAACTACCGGAATGAACAATTATTTGGACATTTTTACATACACAATGCCTAAAAAAGAAATCTCTTGTTTGCATAAAAGTAAAAAAAATGATAAAGAAAACTTAACAAAAATACCTTGGTCTTTTATTGCTTTCTAGCTATACGTAAATACTCCAGAAGAGTGGACGGAGTGATTTTTGGAGGGTGCGTCTATGGAACTCGGGAATCTGCATGCTGAAGTAACATTAATCAGCTAAGAGACAAAATTTACATTTGCATTAATGCTTGTATATATATATATATAAAGAAATAATTATACATAGAATCAATCAGTAATATTAATGCGATTAATGGTGAAATCACTTCGCTAGTAGAAACATAATGTATGCATTAAAATACTGTTAATCCATTGAATGATGTGATCCTCATTTATAAAACTGTTGTCAGATGTTTCTAGTGTATATTTTTTTAAGTTAAGCAAGTACTTTCGAATATACATGTCTTCATCCTCAGGCTGTAATTTTTTTCCTTTAAATTTTAAAACTTGAAGACGAAATAATTGTTTGTAGACCGAAAGATGTTTTTTTAAGAATATCCTATTTATTGACGCTTGTACAATCTCGGAACGTGCGAGTCGCAATGCTAAAGTACAAAATTTCAAGTGAGAATTTTTATATGAATTTTGTAATATGGTAAATCGACGAATTCTTTTTTTACAAGTGTTTTTCAGTTAACATGACATGAACATATATATAGTTCAATTAATATAATATAATATGCCTTAGTAGTTTTTTCTCATATATATATATATATATATATATATATATACATATATAAATAGTTAAGTAACGAAAATCTTGGTAATCCGTAAGGATAATCCCAAAGAGAATGAAATCCTGAGAGCTCAATGTTAAGCCAGGGAGAATAATTTAATTTAAAGAAAAAGAGATCATTTTAAGGCTCCATTTGTAATAATTTATTTCACCAGATAATTTTATTTTTCTCTGGATCTTCAGACTTCACTTTCAAATAGTGCGACGAAAAATGAATTTAAAGTTTGCATTTTTGACGGGCAGTATTAAGCTTATATAAGTTGACATAGAGGGTGGTAAGGAATGGTGTGGAATGGTGTGAGAGACATGGTTGAGTTTGGAGAGGGAAGGGAGAGTTTTAGAATGTATTTTTATATGTCTTTTATTATAATACTTAATATTGAGGAAGGAGGAGGTGAGGATCAGACATTGACCTGTTTAATCGGTCAACGCAACGGAAAAGATATATATATATATATATATATATAGATATATATATATATGTGTGTGTGTGTATATATATATATAGAAAGAGAGAAATATAGTCATAAGATGTGCTATATTTATGGAATAAAGTGCTCAATATCAGAGATAGAGCGTGTGTAAATATAAAAGTGAACATAGAAGTCAACACTTAGAGGTGACAGTCTGTTTCATGCTAGACACAATCGTAAGCATGACAATTGCGTCTATCATGAAACAGACTGTCGCCTCTGTGTGTTGACTCCAATGTTCATTTTTATATTTATGTTTATATATATATATATATATATATATATATATATATATATATATATATATATATATAGGTTGTAAACAATTAAAGATTGAAACAAACGATTTTTCCAT
>OZ010597.1:14970214-15000214 GCA_963932145.1 Acanthosepion lycidas
TATATATATATATATATATATATATATATATATATATATATATATATATATATATATATGTATGTATCTATGCATGTATGTATATACCGTGTGTAACAGCAAAATCTACCAAATCTTGTAAAAGTAAGATTGTCTATTTGTTATAGTAATTTTTGAACAGTTGTATCTTCGAAATGATTAAAGATATCTTACTGGCATTCTCCGAGGTTTTCCTAATCCCATTTACTTTGAGCAATAAGAATGAATTATTACTCTCGAAGCTTAACAGAAGAATTGTGATGAAATTAATCATAAATAAAAACGTTCATGTCCATTATTAATTAATAATAGCTAAGAATCGGAAGCTTATGAAGCATATACATATTATTCCAGGATAATTTTACAATCTGTTCAAGATGATCCTCACCATCTCGACCCTTCTACTTTTCTGTCATGGAGTAACAAGGGTGCCTCACACGTTTCACGTCCATTTTCATTTTCAAGTCTTTTTTTATTGCTCTTTGGATTGTCATGGCTGAAAGTCCTCCCTCATGTGTCCAAACGTCATATGGATTGAGTTGTGTCTTTTCTAATTGATCTCATTAGCTCTAAGTTGAAATAATGATTCCCCTTGCTGTTGTGACCGCCTGATCTAGTTTTCCTCTCTACTGTTCCCTAGTTTTAAAACTTATTCACCATAATCTGGATGGTTCTTGAATTGACTTTGAAGATGGAAGCCAGAATGTGTATTTTGGTACTATTACTGAAGTCCTGAATGATGTTTTTCCTATCATCTTAACTCATTCGGTAAGATAGTGAGTCTGCCACAAAACGATTTTATCCTGTTCCCATTCTAGTTGAATAACTCAAAGTGTTTTATAGTGATTCTTACAACAAATGGTGCCAAGAAAGCTAAACATTTTATCTGAAAACCTGCAAAAAAGAAACTCTATAGGTTTAGCTTTTTTTAGGTATTTAACATTTTGCGGGATGAACAATTATTCTGTTATAATGATTTGGGCCTTTTTGCTGAAAAAATGAAAGGAAAGGAAAAGAAAAGGGAGAAAAGAAATGAGAAAAAGAAAGGAAAATAAAAGAGAAAAAGGAGAAAATGTAGAGAAAATTGAAGGAAAAGAAAAGGGAAAAGGAAGAAATGAAAAGCGAGGAGGAAATGAAAAGAGAAAATGAAAGGGAAAGTGAAAAGGAAAAGAAAAGAAAAGAGAAAATGGAAGAAAACGGAAAAAAGAAAAGAGAAATAGTAAGAAAAATAAACGAGAAAATTGAAGGAAAAGAAAAGGGAAAAGGAAGGAAAAGAAGTGAGAAAAAGGAAGGAAAAGAAAAGAGAAAAGAAAGGAAATGAATAGAGGAGGAAAAGTAAGGAGAAAAAGTGAAGGGAAAGAAAAAAAAAGGAAGGAAATGAAAAGAGATCAAAGAATGTAAAGAAAAGAGAGAAAACGAAAAGGGAAGGAAAGAAATGATAGGAAAATGGAATAGCAAAATATAAGCGGCACAAAGAAGATTAATGAAAAAGAAGAGAATGGAGGAATAAAATAAGAAAATAGAACAAGTCTAATACGAAAAGAAAGTGAGGTTTGAAAAAAATGATAAAGAAAAAAAAGAAAAAACGAAATAAATAAAAATAGGAAATGGGCAAAAAAACAAAACAAAAAAAACAGATAAATATTAGGTTGGTGCAAAAATAATGACGTAATAATGTCGTTTTTTGACGTTAAAAAATACGTTGAAAAACGACATTATTACGTCATTATTTTTGCACCAACCTAATATATTAAAAAAGAAAAACGGGCATTAATATGTTGAATAAAGAAGAAAAAAAAGAATAATTAAAATGAAAAAGAAAGCAAAAAAAAAAAAAAAAGCAAAAAATGAACCAAAACAAAAAAGGAAATCGGTAAGCGGAAATAAAAAGAAATGAGGCAGAAAAGTTGAAAATACAGTGAAAAGAAAACAAATTGAAAGAGAGAGAGGGAGAGAAGGAAGGGAGAAAAAGAGAGAAACAAAAAAATAGAAATAGAAATAGGAAGAGAGAGAGAAAGACAGAGCAAGAAAGAAAAATAGAGATAGAGAAAAACATAGAGAAAGAGATGGAAAGAGAAAGAGAGTGAAAAAGAGAAATAGAGAAATAGAGAGATAGAAAGAAAGAGAAAGAAAGATAAAGAGAGAGAAAGAAATGTTGAGATAGAGAGAAAAGTAGAATAAAAATACAACGGCGTTTGCAAATGAAACGAAAGTTTGCTAATTTCTGACAAAGCTGTGATTTATATCCTCTGTTCAAATATTCTAACACCCACCGATTTTTGAATGAAAGATAGTATTTGCTTGTCATTATCGCTTAAATATATTATCGATTTGTGAAACCCGTTATTCCAAGACGATGGTATAAAACTCGTGAGTAAAAAACAAATTTGAATTTCATATTGCGTACAGACAGACAAAAATATATAGCTAAATAAAAAAAAACAACAAAAAAAAAAAACACACACACACACATACCTTTGCTCGCTTAAGTTCATATACCGCCCGAACCGACACAGAAAAGAAACCACAGGATCTATTGAAGCTTATAAATGAAAGTGAAAAGAAAGGCCTAAACATCAATTGTAAGATGTCAGGTGTGTAGTCGTCAGAAAGACGAAAGGCTCAAAATGCAGACGACGAATTGGAAATGATGAATATAAGCAAGTATGAAAATTTAAATATCTGTAAAGAATTTTAATCATTCTTTTCGGTATTTTTTCTGGAGTTTTAGAGTCTCTCTATATGAAAAATGCTGAGATAGGAGCTTCCATCATGTAAGATCTTAAGCTGTCCACGTCAGCTTTGGTGTAGCGAAATGATGTCCTCTCAAACGGTACATGAGGGGATGTCTTTGGTTTGCTATCAACTATAACACTCACCAGTAAATAATCTGAAAAGCGCCCAAGGACTGTACCACTTCCGTGGAGCATTTTTCATGGCAGGATGTAAGGAAGAGATTTTTGAATCTTTACATCTTGTCCTGTGGCATGTGGACCACTTCTTATGAACGATCTGTTTCAATTAGTAAGCGACAACGAATTCTTGGCAGTATCTACCTTTAACGGTTCTGTTTGAGTGATCGCTCTGTGGTGAATATTGAAGTCACCACAAACACGAATGCTAGCTAAGCGATCATTAAAAAGGATATCATCAAACTTCTCAACTATCTGGTCGAACATTACACTTCCGTCAGCCTGTAGGTGATACATAGGGAAAACGAAGGAAGTACTGTGAACAAGGGCCACAGCACGGAAAATCAGGGTACTGTGAAATAGGGCCACAGAACGGAAAATCATGGTACTGTGAAATAGGACCACAGTACGGAAAATCAGGGTACTGTGAAATAGGGCCAAAGCAAGGAAAATCAGGGTACTGTGAACAAGGGCCACAGCACGGAAAATCAGGGTATTGTGAAAAAGGGCCGCAGCACGGAAAATCAGGGTACTGTGAACAAGAGCACAGCACGGAAAATCAGGTTACTGTGAAATAGACCCACAGCACAGAAAATCAAGTTACTGTGAACAAGGGCACAGCACGGAAAATCAGGTCACTCTGAACAAGGGCCACAGCACGGAAAATCAGGGTACTATGAATAAGGGCCACAGCACAGAAAATCAGGGTACTGCGAACAAGGGCACAGCACGGAAAGTCAGAGTAGTGTGAACAAGGGCACAACACGGAAAATCAAGGTACAGTGAACAAGGGCCGCAGCACGGAAAATCAGGGTACTGTGAACAAGGGCCACAGCACAGAAAGTCAGGGTAGTGTGAACAAGGGCACAACACGGAAAATCAAGGTACAGTGAACAAGGGTCGCAGCACGGAAAATCAGGGTACTGTGAACAAGAGCACAGGACGGAAAATTAGGGTACTGTGAAATAGGGCCACATCACAGAAATTCAGGGTACTGTGAACAAGGGCCACAGGACGATAAATCGGGGTACTGTGAACAAGGACCACAACACGTAAAATCAGGGTACTGCGAGCAAGGGCCACAGCACAGAAAATCAGGGTAGGGTGAACAAGGACACAGCACGGAAAATCAGGGTACTGTGAACAAGTGCCGCAGCACGGGAAATCAGGGTACTGCGAACAAGGGCACAGCACAGAAAATCAGGGTCCCCGTTTTTGTTATTCATGCAACATGGAAACCTGTCCTTTATGAAGGCGCCGAGTTTGTGGCCGTGGCGATTGTATATCTGGCCATTCGTATTCGAGGGAACCTGTCTACTAGAGCGGCTAGGCAATCCCTATTTCTACGCTTGCTAAGGCGCATTTATGTTTATTCATCACCCACATAAACTGTGGTTTATATTGAAACTATGCTGAGCGGACCTTAGTCTCAGTTTCTGGGAAAGGGCGTGTTATCTAGCCTGATCAACAATTTGAACAAGGTCAGCACGCGTAATCCCTTGGCCACAATGACTTGTAACTTCGTGCTAGCCCAGCTATCGACGGCACCCAAGGGTTCTGTATACCCAATTTCACTCAAAAGGATTGTGTCAACCCTTGGTATGGTTTACCGGCACTTTCCAAAGCTGCCGCACGCTGGGATTGACCCCCTGCAGACCGATAACATCAGGAAGTCTCCTTCATGACAAATCGATTATGGCGAGATTCGATCCGGGGTCTTATGGCCAAAATACGAAAGTTCTAACACATCGGCCACGCACTCACTGGGTCATGTTTCACTATTAGTGAAGAATAGGCCGGGATTGCGAGTTCGTTCACTGGGATAGATAGAGGGATGTCACTTTTCAGCAAGAACAACAGGTCAAGTTCGACAACGTGTTGATGGAGTTTAATCTCAGAAAGGCAGACATTTGGGTCGAAAATGGGGAATTTGGGATGTAATTTTGTTTTTGTGGGGTTGGTATTTATTTTTATTGTTTCATTTTGTTGTAATCGCCTCCTATCCTTTGTAGTTCGGAGTAAAGTTTGTTTTGCTTTTGTTATTTATCCTCATCCCTGTTCTGCCAACCGTTATTGTACAATCTCATTAGGTAAGTTACCCATTGTATTCCTCTGTCTCCTTTGCTTTCAAAATGTCAGATTTTTCGAGGCTTCATTTCCCATTTCGTACCTTGGAAATTTCAATTATCTTTTGCTGATTCAATGTAAACACCTCCTTTCTGTTTCCATTTTAATTAAAACTTCTCCGTTACAATCATGTTCTGTCCACGGTATTCTCAGCATCCTCCTGTAGAACCACATTTCTGTCACCTCAAATCACTTCTCCATCTCTAACGCGACTGTTTTGCACTCACTGCCATAGAGGAGGACCTATAACAGTTCAGTAGTCTTTTCTTTGTTTACAAAGAAGTTTTCCTCTTTCTTAATACTTCGCTTAATTTTTGTAAGGCACCTTTCGCTATACCAATACACCTTCGACTTTCATTATGATATGTCCAATTGTCTTAATGTTAATGATACAGTGCAGGTGTCGGCAACCTTTTGCTAAATATCTGCCAACTTAGGATTTTAAAATCATTCCGTGTGCATACGTATTTTTTATACAAGTCAAGGTCAATATCTCTCTTCTACAATATATTTTATATAGTAATATATATTAGGTTGGTGCAAAAATAATGTCGTTTTCTCACATATGTTACTATGTGAGAAAACGACATTATTTTGGCACCGACACAATAGTACATATACTTTAGGATATATTAAAATTGAAACAGCTAAATATCCTCTTTGCGTTGTAGCAGTTATTGGTTGGTACTTTGTGATGTCATTTACGGCTGCTTGCCATTGGAAATTGCTTGCCGTGCCACGTGTGACGCGCGTGCCGAAGGTTGACGAAGATTGACGAAGGTTGCCGACCCTTGGTATAGTGTCTGCGTTTCCGTTCACTACGATAGTATTGAATTAATTCTTGCTTCCCAGAAAAGCTGAAAAAAAAATCTTTCTCGATGTAGAATGAAGAAAAACTCCGGCAAAGAAAAATAAATTGACGGACATTTTTAAATACGTGTACGGAGAGGCGGAGAGACGATTTGACGAGATTCAAGATTTGCTCAGATCACATATTAAAAAGTAGGTGAGTAGATAAAAATACAGAAGGGAATGAAAACATGAGTAATTGATGCTTAAAAATTATGACAGCCGTAAAATAATGGTGCATTTGAAAAAAACTATTTTCATATTTCTTATTTGTCACTACGTCATTCTGTTACGTAGTAAAGAGAAGAAAGCAAGGATAGAATAACCTTTTCTTAGGGCTTTACTGAACTTAATTCACAGCAGTCAGTAATCAACAAAGGAAAGAATTCAGAATGAAAAGGAAGAAGAACGCCGCTTTTAAATAGGAAAGGGAACGTGTGAAAAGTCACGTGGGCAAGAAAGTTAGTTTCCTTTTTTTTACGAAAATATAACACATTCAAATTAATATTCTGTTTCCTTTCTTATTTCTGTTTCTTTTCCTATTTTTGTTTGCTTTCTTATTTCTGTTTCCTTTCCTATTTCTGTTTCCTTTCCTATTTCTGTTTCTTTTCTTATTTCTGTTTTCTTTCCTATGTTTTCTTTCTATTTTCTGTTTCTTTGCTAATTTCTTGTTTCTTTTCCTATATCTGTTTCCTTTACTATTTCTGTTTCAATTCCTATGTTTGTTCGCTTTCTAATTTCTATTTCCTTTCCTATTTCTCTCTCATTTCTTATTTCTGTTTCTTTTCTTATTTCTGTCTCCTTTCTTAATTCTGTTTCCTTTCCTTATTTTGTTTACTTTCTTATTTCTGTTTCTTTACTAATTTCTGTTTACTTTTCTAATTCTGTTTCTTTTCTGATTTCTTTTTCCTGTCCAATTTTTATTTCCTTTCTTATTTCTACTTCCTTTCTTATTTCTGTTTCCTTTCTTATTTCTGTTTCCTTTCTTATTTCTGTTTCCTTTCTTATTTCTGTCTCCTTCCTTATTTCTGTTTCATTTCCTATGTCTGTCTCCTTTCTTATTGCTATTTCCTTTCCTATTTCTATCTCATTTTTTATTTTTGTTTCATTTCGTATTTCCGTCTCCTTTGCTATTTCCGTTTCCTTTCCTAATTTTGTTTGATTTCTTTTTTCTGTTTCTTTACTAATTTCTTGTTTCTTTTCCTATTTCTGTTTCCTTTATTATTTCAGTTTCCATTCCTATTTTTTTGCTTTCTAATTTCTATTTCCTTTCCTATTTCTATCTCATTTCTTATATCTGTTTCCTTTATCATTTCTGTTTCCTTTATTATTTCTGTTTCCTTTCCTATTTCTGTTTCTTTTCTTATTCTGTTTCTTTTCTTATTTCTGTTTTCTTTCTAATTTCTGTTTCTTTTCGTATTTCTGTCTCCTTTCTTATTTCTGTTTTCTTTCCTTATTTTGTTTGCTTTCTTATTTTTGTTTCTTTACTAATTTCTGCTTACTTTTCTAAATCTGTTTCTATTCTAATTTCTTTTTCCTCTCCTATTTTTATTTTCTTTCTTATTTCTGTTTTCTTTCCTTATTCTTTTTCCTTTCCTATTTCTGTTTCCTTTCTTAATTATGTTTCCTTTCTTATTTCTGTATACGTTCCTTATTCTCTTTCCTTTCCTATTTTTGTTTCCTTTTTTATTTCTGTTTCCTTTCCTATGTTTGTTCGCTTTCTAATTTCTGTTTTCTTTCCTATTTCTCTCTCATTTTTTTATTTCTGTTTCCTTTATTATTACTGTTTCCTTTCCTTATTTTGTTTCCTTTCCTATTTCTGTTTCTTTTCTTATTCTGTTTCTTTTCTTATTTCTGTTTCCCGTCCTATATATGTTTTCTTTCCTATTTTTGTTTGATTTTTATTTGTTTACTTTCCTTTTTCTGTCTTCTTTCTGTTTTCTGTCGAAATTCTGTTTCCTTTCTTATTTCTGTTTCTTTTTCTATTTCTGTTTCTTTTCCTATTTTTGCATGCTGTCTTATTTCCATTTCCTTTCGTATTTCTGTTTCCTTTCTTATTTCTGTTTCATCTGGTATATTTACACATTTTATTCTAATTTTTTTCAAAATTTTTGATTGATTGGTTCAGTTTTTGCAGCTTATTCAAAACCAAAAAGTATTTTTAGATTATAAGAAATTCTTTTTTTGGAAAATAATCATAACTTTAGCGATACAAGTCTTACTAATTAATCCATAACTTGTTTGAAAAGTGGTGGCTTAATTCCGTTCCCATTGGTATTTCTACATGAATATAAAGAACCTGACTGCAACTGAAACTCGCCTCTCCGATTAACAATTCCGAGGCATTTAACCATTACAACGCCCACACATTCAAGTTTACAGTATCAGGTGGTCACCCATCTAGGTACTGATCAGGGTCGACGTTAACTTTGGTGAACGTATGTGAACCGGTGTTTCAACGTGATATGACCTTAAGCCTTTTCTAAATTGTAAACATATATGTTCAAATATCAGTTAAATTCGACTGCTGATTTTTCTTCCTCGAAAGAAGGAAAAACAAATGTTTAAGATAATGATGTTAAATGATTCTCGGATGATGGCTCACGACAGGAGTGGGGTATTCGATTCACGACATTTTAGACATTCATTACTATTACATGATATTAAAATACCGCACGGTTTTCGTTTACTCTTTATCTTCCACCTCGCCCGTCTCAAAGAAAAAAAAAAAGATATTAAGGATAATGATATCTCTCTACATCTCTAAGATGATTACTTACATTATTTACATTATTCGGACTGTTATCCTCATCTTCGTTCCGATATTCAGAACGTTTCTGCCGTTGTACGCTCCGGCCTTCTTCAGGTGAATGGAATTTCGAACCGAACCCTTTATTACTTCCACCGGTGCCACAGCAGGGGTGAACCCAAACTGTTGAGAGTTGAGTTAAACGAAAATAACTGAGACATAAGGGAGAGTGTGGATGAAAAAAAGGGTTCGATTCGAAATTCCTGAAGAAGGCACAACGGTCGAAAGGTTGTGAATATGGCAATGAAGGCGCGGATAACAGACTGAATAATGTAAATAATGTAAGTAAAGATAATGATGTTTACACAATGGTGATCACGTCGTACAAAGCCACTCGAGGTAGAGGGTTGCAGACGATGAGGCACAGTTCATGCGGATATATGGGGAATACAGCGGTTAACCGTAGACTTAGACAGGTCAAGCTTGTAATGATTGGGGAAGCATCTTCTTGGGAAGAAGCTGCTCGACTGGAACATATATCTCATCAATGTAACATGATGGGAATGAATGATGGTTCGCTACAATATGCCTAGAATGACGGGTCTTAGGACTGGTGGGAGTAAGGATCGTATTTCATCCGATTCAACTGAAATAGCAATAGAGCAGCCATGGACTTGTTAAATGATAACACAATTATCACTCACTACGATTATGAATAATTACGGATATCCGTTGTGATGCAACGGCTCCGAATGTGCCGGGTTCGAATTCAAGTCAGGTCCGTTATACTCACGCGCAAATACCCTTGGGAAGGTTATGAATCCGTCTGTTATCTCTCCAGCTATGGGTTTAATAGCAGGACAGACTGAACCCTATAGCCTTGGTTGGCAACCAGTCACCCGCAGAATGAAATGCCAGCCTACGGCGGGAAATCGTTTATCAGTCATGAATCGAACGAGACATGATCGTCTCAAAGTGTATCACGTATGGTACTTAACTCACCGACTGACAGGAGACAATAGACTTACGTCAGAAGTCGCAATGTGTTTGTTCACTTACATTTATGATCGTTGTGTGTATGTCAAAAAAATGGGGGATGACCATAGTTAAGGTTATTTCTTTGATGAGACAGAGTTCTCAGACTGGAAGATAATTGAAATTCAGTGGCAGGTGATGCATTTCTTGGTTAGGTGTGAATCCACATTTTCAATTTGTGTCCATCCCACTTGCAATTTTCGCTGCTGACACCTGCCGTATAATACATATTGACACAGCAGCGAGAAATCTGGCACAGGGGCAAGTTTTAGCAAATATTTTCAATCTCCAGTTTAGTTAGCGAAGAATGAGTTTTTTTGCGTGTCTTGCGGATAAGTTAGTTGTCTTTTTTCAAACTGTAGCCAGTGGTTTTCGATCAAAAGGAATAAAAACAAAACATACCAATGTTTTCGAATGCAAACTATCCTCGAATTTTGATTTTTGATACCCAACGACACCTGCCATCACGATGTACATTTGATCCAGTTATCGATCATAGAGATGATATGGGAAGTTCTTCCTTGTATCACGCTCTGTCACCCACAGGGTATTACTTTTTTATCACTTCACCCCAAGCAAGGTGGGAATGTCACCAATCGATATAATCACTCCTCGTCATGCCAGCCTTGATAAACCGTAAAAACCATCAATCAATGATAAATCCTTTTAACAATAAGCCTCTACCTTGAGCGTCTTCCGAGCTTGGTACTGGTTGAACATTATTATGAAAATACATACTAACAGTATAAATAAGATTGAGTCCTGTGGCTAAAAACGTCTGAACTGTTTAATAAGGTTTTGACTTAAGTCGGAAAAAGAAGGAAACACTTTATTTGAATCTTAGATAAGAGATGCCGGAGAATCAGTAAAAAGAAACACAGTATATGTCAAGCAAGATGTTTCATGAAATAGTCAAACGGTACGACCAAGATGGCGATGTGGTAGCATTCTTAAATTAATGCAATCGGCACCACACGGGAGAAAGCTCTTTAGAGCAGTTGGATGAAAATATGTGTTGAAAAGACAGAGGGAAGCTATGTCACGTCGGTGAGAAAGTGACTGAAGTCGAGATGCCTGGTGAGGATCGATTCCATTACAGATCTTTCTTTGGATTTTGTCGAGAATCTCAAGATATACAGCAGGAGAACCAGACCATATATGGCAACATTATTCAGTACACGGACGAATGGTAGATTTGGAAATGTACAAGATGGAATCAGACGACAAACATTTTCTGGCAAGTTCTACGTAATACACGTCGAGCAGTAGTCATAACAAGATTAAACTTTTTAAAACAATTTCACATATAATTCAATGAATCAGAACTGGAATCGTTCTTTTATGTTAGAATACATAACATAATTGAAAATTGTTTGATAACAGAATAATGAAAGTATTAATTTATATGAATAGAAGGTCTTTCCAAAAAATGCTGGAAACGTTTTCATCGGGTTCTTATAAAGGATTATTTAATTCATTTTAAATTTGCCAAAGGATATTGGAAACAACTAGCAATAATATAATGACTGATTTACAATCCTAGCAATCTTTATAAATGAAAGATTTTGGTTAAAGTTTTTGTGTAATCATATCACTCTAAGGAAGGCGCTAAAATCACTAAGACGCAATAGGTTATTGACTATGAAAGCAAGTGAGAAGGAGGAAAGTTTGGTTTGGTTTCATTTGTTTTGTTTTACGGTATATCAACCTGAATGGGTTATTTAATGCCGTCAAAATTTTTATTGTTGATAATATTTTTATCTATCTATCTATCTATCTATCTATCTATCTATCTATCTATCTATCTATCTATCTATCTCAGTCTGTTCATATCTATCTATCTATCTATCTATCTATCTATCTATCTATCTATCTCAGTTTGTTCATATCTATCTATCTATCTATCTCAGTCTGTTCATATCTATCTATCTATCTATCTATCTATCTATCTATCTATCTATCTATCTCAGTCTGTTCATATCTATCTATCTATCTATCTATCTATCTATCTATCTATCTATCTATCTATCTCAGTCTGTTCATATCTATCTATCTATATATATATATTGGTTTGATTTTTTTTACGGTATATCAACGTCAATGGGTTATTTAATGCCGTCAAGACTTTTATTGCTGGTAATGTGTTTTCCAAATATGTATTGCTGATAATATTTGTTTCCTTCAAAAATGTATTGCTGGTAAATTTTTTTCTTCAAAAATATATTGCTGGTAATTTTTTTTCCTGCAAAAATGTATTGCTGGTAATATTTTTCATTTCTAAAATAGTTATTCTTTATTAAAGCGTCCCATTAACATCTACTAAGAAAAAACTTTACTGAGCCGACGCATTTCGTCATCTGACGGGCTTTCTCAAGGTAAATGTATAATAAAATGTAAAAATCCGTCAGATAATGAAACCCGTCGATTAAATATACTTTTCCTCTTGTCTTTATTAATTTTATCTATTCTACAGACACACGCCATCTAAGAATAGTAACTCACACATATATGTTTTAAGACATTTTTATGTTTATACATTCTTTTCATAGATACAAATAATTAAGTAAATGCTCTGTTATATAATAAACAGTATTAATAACATTTACCGGCCTGAATATCCGAGAAATTTTCATAGAAAATTTTCGTAACCTGCATCCTATACAAAACCGTCATGTAGCCTGACGTGCTTTAATCGAACGAGCCATGGAGGTTCGTTCGATTTGCAGGATCGATTTTACAGCTTTTAAATTTCAATCTTCCATGAATATTTTCTGTGAAGATTTCTCGGACATTCAGGCCGGTAAATATTATTAATACTGTTTATTATAACAGAGCATTTACTTAAATATTTGTATCGATAAAAAGAATGTATAAACATAAAAATGTCTTAATTGTCGGACATTGTCCATTTCATAATGTGAACACAACCAGACACACACACGCATATATATTAAGGCATGTATTTTTAAGGCATATATATACTAAGGCATGTATTGCTAAGTCATATATATATTAAGGCATGTATTGTTAAGGCATATATATATATATTAAGGCATGTATTGTTAAGGCATATATATATATATTAAGGCATGTATTGTTAAGGCATATATATATTAAGGCATGTATTGTTAAGGCATATATATATTAAGGCATGTATTGTTAAGGCATATATATATATTAAGGCATGTATTGTTAAGGCATATATATATTAAGGCATGTATTGTTAAGGCATATATATATATATTAAGGCATGTATTGTTAAGGCATATATATATTAAGGCATGTATTGTTAAGGCATATATATATATATTAAGGCATGTATTGTTAAGGCATATATATATATATTAAGGCATGTATTGTTAAGGCATATATATATATTAAGGCATGTATTGTTAAGGCATATATATATTAAGGCATGTATTGTTAAGGCATATATATATATTAAGGCATGTATTGTTAAGGCATATATATATTAAGGCATGTATTGTTAAGGCATATATATATATTAAGGCATGTATTGTTAAGGCATATATATATATTAAGGCATCTATTGTTAAGGCATATATATATTAAGGCATGCATTGTTAAGGCATATATATATATTAAGGAATGTATTGTTAAGGCATATATATATTAAGGCATGTATTGTTAAGGCATATATATATTAAGGCATGTATTGTTAAGGCATATATATATATTAAGGCATGTATTGTTAAGGCATATATATATTAAGGCATGTATTGTTAAGGCATATATATATATTAAGGCATGTATTGTTAAGGCATATATATATATTAAGGCATGTATTGTTAAGGCATATATATATTAAGGCATGTATTGTTAAGGCATATATATATATTAAGGCATGTATTGTTAAGGCATATATATATATTAAGGCATGTATTGTTAAGGCATATATATATTAAGGCATGTATTGTTAAGGCATATATATATATTAAGGCATGTATTGTTAATGCATATATATATTAAGGCATGTATTGTTAAGGCATATATATATTAAGGCATGTATTGTTAAGGCATATATATATATTAAGGCATGTATTGTTAAGGCATATATATATATTAAGGCATGTATTGTTAAGGCATATATATATATATTAAGGCATGTATTGTTAAGGCATATATATATTAAGGCATGTATTGTTAAGGCATATATATATTAAGGCATGTTTTGTTAAGGCATATATATATATTAAGGCATGTATTGTTAAGGCATATATATATTAAGGCATGTATTGTTAAGGCATATATATGTTAAGGCATGTATTGTTAAGGCATATATATATATTAAGGCATGTATTGTTAAGGCATATATATATTAAGGCATGTATTGTTAAGGCATATATATACTAAGGCATGTATTGTTAAGGCATATATATATTAAGGCATGTATTGTTAAGGCATATATATATTAAGGCATGTATTGTTAAGGCATATATATATTAAGGCATGTATTCTTAGAGACTACAGCACTTCTCTGTTTAATGATCTTTTTTCTGTTTTTTCTTGCTTTCTCGCTTTTTTGTATTTGGCTCTAAGTTGTTGAAATAAGAACCTGGTCTATATATATATATATATATATATATATATATATATATATATATATATATATATATATATATATATATATATATATAAATGGTGGTACTCGTTTGGAAAAACCTCGGATAGATCAACTTGCAGTAGAACAAGTCGGTACCCGAGGAAAAATGGGGAATGCATAAAGAAAGAACCAAGGACATTAAACCAAGGCGAAAACAATCGTCTAGTGTTCAAGCTGGTTCAAAGAAAAAAGAAACGAGTAAAAAGACAACTACATAAAGTGCTCAATACACTAAGGAGAGCAAAACCTAAGATAATCCTAAGGAGCCAGGCAAATAAATAAATACTGTTCTATAATTTTCCTTTTCAGTCAGGATTACCCTGAAGATCCGTTTAGGTGAAACCTAGGTAGGTTAGCCTGGTTCCTTAGTATTATCTTATATATATATATATATATATATAATGAAATGGACAAAGTCCGATAAGTATTTTTAAGACATTTTATGTCTATACATTCTTTTTGTAGATACAAGTATTTAAGTAAATGCTCTGTTTTATGATAAACAGTATTAATAACATTTACCGGTCTGAATATCCGAGAAATCTTCACAGAAAATATTCGTCCTCCGACGGGAATCGAACCTGTATCCTATACGCAACCGTCATTTAGCCTGACGTGCCTTAACTCATCTAGCTGATTTTATATATATTTATATATATATATGTGTGTGTGTGTGTATTTATTTATGTAACGAAATTTGCCTTAATATCCATATTTTTCCGCATTGGAAGAAACACAAATTGGAAAGACAAGATATCATTTACTCTGAGAATTGCCGTCGGCTCTTGGTCTTGTTTTCAATTTAATATTGTGCCGGCAATATATAAACATTTTCTCCTACGGGCATCAGTCATTCATTCGGGAAATATCATTTCTTATTTGGTAAAGGCAAAAAAATATAACTTTTTTTGTTTTGTTTTTTTACCTTAGGGAACCTTTTAAGCGAATGGGGAAGCGACATTATTTTAATCTCTTGCTGAAACCACCAATGGGAAGATTTAAATTAAACTAGGTTGATATAATGAATAAAAGTCCCCATCTAACCAAAGATAATATGACTACTCTAAGACAGAATATTAAGATGAACTGCAAGTATGTCTCCATCATCCTGAATAAATAAACGCATTCAAATGAAATATTGAACACTTACTGGTCGAATAAATGCATGATGAACTATAAATATGAATATATAAACTTCCATATGATAATGATAAAGAAAAAGAGGTTTTTAAAAAATTATCGAACCTATCTTATACTAGTACAATGTATGTGCCAAGTGTGGTCAAAATTGGTTGGACAGACATCCTCTGTTTTATATACAGAGATAAGAGTTCAACAAATATTTTTGTATCTAAGGAGACTTTCTTTTCTTTTACTCAAAGGAATAAAGCCTTTGAAAGGTCTGTTCATCAATTCCAGTACACATTCGGAGTTCTGCCTTCTATATGGTGTATATTTTTTCCTAATAATTCTTCCAATACAAGGCTCAAGAGACACTCAAGTTAGAGTGTTACTGAGTCAGATCGTAAGGTAGAGAGAAGTAAGGGAGTATTACGAGGATGAGTAGGATAGATATCGGTTGACACTAGACTTAATGAGATCAAGATTATAATTATCAGAAAGCATTCCCTCGGGAGTTTGTTCCACAAAGTCGCCGTTCTAAGGAAGAAGAAAGTCCGTGTTAATTTTGCTCAAAGCAGTAAGACTTGCCTTTTGTAAATTGCATGAAATTTCGATTTATCGTATCCTGGAAAATAGTAAATAGGCATTACGTTTAGAAAATTACTCTCTCTATATGTGTATATATATGTTTGCGTACTTTATGATTTTCTGTGGGGCTTCTGTGCATTTTTTTAAAAAAACTGTTTATTGCTCAAGATGATCGTAATATTTTATTTGTTTTCTTTAGTTTAACGCAGGTCTTGCTTTGGTCGACAAGTCAAATTGTAATGATTTTGTTTTGACTTATTTCTCTGATTTTTAGTATGCTTTAATTTCGGTAGCTTTGTGGTTTTCATTTATGTATACATTGAGCCTGAATACCCGAGAAATTTTCATAGAAAATAGTCGTCCTTCGTCAGGAATCGAACCTGTATCCTATACGGAAACGTAATACAGCCTGATGTGCCTTTAACCGATTGGGCCACAGAGCAGCATTCGGTTAGCAAGATCGATATTACTATCTTTAAACTACAATCTTCCATGATTCTCTCACGTACATTCATATCTGCTGAAAGCTTATCCAAATGTAAACAAATGACGTTCCACATTATGAAAGTCCGACAATTATTTTAAGACATTTTTATGTTTATATATTCTTTATATAGATACGGAGGACGAATATTTTCTATGAAATTTCTCAGACATTCAGGCCTGTAAATGTTATTTAATACTGTTTATTATAAAGAGAGCATTTACTTTAATATTTGTATCTCTAAAAAGAATGTATAAACATAAAAAGTCTTAAAATAATTGAACGTTTAGTTATTGTAAGTCTGGTCGGACTTCTGGCTGGTTGATTTTTAGGAAAAAAAAGAGAAACATTACTAAGGAGGGAGAAGAAGAGAAGAGTCGTCCTGAAAAATCAATAAAAGTAGTCCAATAAAAATTGAAATCGCGTATAAATTTTTAAAGATCAAAGTTGGTTGGAAAGCAAGGAATCGGGGTAGAGTTCCATATGCGAAAACTCCGAGAAAAGCAACTGTTAGCATAGAACGTACGTTTACATCTTGCCAATTCAAGTATAAATTGATGACGCCTTGGACTTTTCTTCTTTGTACAATTTGAATGCTTTGGTGCAGGAGTTCAATATGCCATTATTAAATACTTGAGTATTTTTATTTTAATAAATCAGTGCCAATTGTATTATTTACATTTTTGGCAGTGTTATACACACCTTCACTGCTATATTCACAACGTTTCGGCCGTTGTACGCTCCGACCGTCTTCAGGTAAATGGAATTTCGAACCGTTTATTTCGTCCACCGGTGTAGATGTTTCTAGTTCCACGTGCCGTGTCTCTTCCGGATGTCTCAGTTATTTCCCTTTAACTCAACACTCCATGTTTTTTGTTCACCACTGGTGTGGTTGGTATTGAATTCATAACTCTTTGGATCTAGTCTATGGATCTAATTAACGTCTTTATCCACTGGGACATGTGTTCCTTGAGGACAAATAATCATAATACTTCATCTCAGAGATATAGACAGAAAGCAATGTTAGTTTGGATTTCTTAAAGTTGTTTATAAACAAAACTAAGTTATCAAGAAGGTTAGCCTATTTCTTGTTTGGATACTGTTTTAAAGATCTCATAAATTCAGATAATGTTTTAATGATTTCCTAAATTCGGATAACGTTTTAATGATCTCATGAATTATTCCAACTATTAAATCACACCATTGTGTTTTGATTATTAGGGTTTGATTAAACGATTAATTAATTTCCTAATTAGATTTAATAATTTAAGCGGAGGTTTGCATGACTTTTGCAACTTCATATCCCCTTCTTTGCTCTCTTCAAAACAAACATTCTGACCTATAAGCTTTTTCGGTTTTCAGAGTACTGAATATTGTATTGTAAATTTTTAATAATTTCCAATTTATAAGTAGGTGTTTCGCATCGCTTAAGGTCATAACATCGGTTATCGCTCGATCACGTAAACTGATCTGTACTCGGATAGGTAACCGCTGGAGAATATTTGGTACCGTTAGCTACACGACCGGCCTAGCAAACCGGCGATGAATACAAACTGACTACTTATGCTAATAGAATAACTCGATACGTGGAAATGCTTTTGGACTGATAATTGGCATACCGGAAGTTGTGGGAATGTTTGTCATCGAGCTTTCAACAAATGAAACAATTGTCCATGTTGAAATCCTTTCCATATTTAATTATCGTATTTGTAGCAGGAACCTTTTGATGAGGGCTATAGTTTTGAGACAATCCACCAAAAATGGCAGTGTAAAAGTTTTCAAACATCAAATAGACATCAGATCCAGTGAGTCCCTAAACATTGTTAATATTTTACGTGGCTTCCCTTAAGTTGAGTAATTACTACAGCGTTTCTAGGAAATCGTCTTCTTCAAATCCTGATCAAGTTGGTTGATCCGTTCTCTCCTTGAAACTCTAATTATATCCCGTTTAGGCCGTTGTACGCTCCGGCCTTCTTCAGGTGGTTGGGAAGTCGAACTTAACCCTTTATTTCGCTCACTGGGGTAAACGGTTCTAGTTCCACGTGCCATGTTTAATCGATGCCAATTTGCAGTTATCTCCCGTTAATTCCTCTCTCCAAGTTCTCCACTGCCTTAACCAGATATTGAACTCACACTCTTTGGGTCCTGTCACCGGATCTAACTAAAGCCGTTATCCACAGTGCCGTGTATCTGAATGTGGCCTGAAGAAGGCCGGAGCGTACAACGGCCGAAACGTTGTAATAAATATGGCGACAAAAATGAGGACAATAGTCCGAATAATGTAAATAGGGCACATTTTCTGTTAATCATTTCAACCCATGTAAGGAGCTAAAATCACTAAGACACAAAGTGTTACTTGGTGTGGAATAATAAGAAAAAATAGGATCTTTATTAAGGAAGGAGAAAAAGACCATATGAATCAAGAAGAAGGTAGATAAATGTGTGGAATCTTCCGCAACAAGCCAGTTAACCCCTGCTAGGAAATGCACTATTCCTGTTGTAATTTTCACCATCACAATCTATAAAATATATAACAAGCATTCATTGGTTAATCACCTTCAATCTAGCTTGCTGATTGGTCAGTTCAAACCAATCAAACCGCCTGCACGCGACAAATCTGATTTCCCGCGTTCTCCATTTGAGCCTGTCACGTGGTACAACAAAATTATAAAAACAGAACACCTGTAAACTCCCTCAAGTTTCTTTTCATTCATCTCCCTCGCTCGTGTCTCATTCTTTGCTATCAAGTACCACGATGTAATCTTCAAGAACTCTCGTCTTAGCCTTTGCGGTCAGATGTTAAAGACCATTATCAACATTCACGCAAGTACGAACTCTGAAATCTCTTCTGAACTTTTACCAACTTGTATAATACACAATTCCAAACATGCTAAAGAAACTTTATTCTTCTAAACTACACTTTAATAATTACTTTCACTTTATGAACTTAGGTACAAATATTACCTAATCTAAGAGACACAACTCTGTCTAGCCTTTTCACTCAGTATTCATGCATGTATATCAAATATTAATAAATTCGATTGTTACATTTTGAAACAAGATGTTTTTGTATAATTATTCTCTATCTTGTATTAATTGTTGTTGATGGAAGATTATTGAACACACACAATTTTAAACCTTCTGATAATTCAAACCTTCTACTCCTTTCCAACACACATCACGCATCTGCAACAAATGCATTTACATTTTTGAAGATCCAAGTTGGCTTGAAAGCAGAAAACAGGAAAAGAGTTCCATAAACGACAAATGAGAGAAAAGAAACTGTTAGCATAGAACTTACGGTTGTATCTAGTCAATTCATGTGTAAATTGATGAAACCTTCTTCTCAATCTAATACTGCGCTTAAATTCATAAAGACTAGTTACTATAACGGAGAGTTCATCTGAACATTTAGCATGAAAGTATTTATAGGAAAAGCATATAGAAGCTACCTAACGACAGTGGGAAAGTGATTGGTGCTGAAAATCCAGGTAAGAATTAATAAAATAAAAAAGTATATAAATATATATTTAAAAATATGATTTTTCTAAATGACATATGTCGTCATAGCAAAATAATTTGGAATTTGCCGCTTCGTGATATATCTAATGATTAGAGAAAAAAAAAATGAACGTATTTTTATTAAATAAATTCCAACGAGAAAGCGAGCGCACAAAAAATTGAGGAAGATATCGCTGACATGTAGTAATTTTAAAATTGTGTGATCATAAATAACTTTATATGTCAAAAGAAACTCGAAGACAGATTTAAATCAAATGACAGTAAAAACGTTTTTAGCTCACAGATAAATTCAAAATATTTCTGAATATTAAAAACAGAAAAAAATCAATGTTTTCGAAAAAAAAATAGGGTGCTAGAATGAGCTGAAAATCCTCAGGTCGACCCACTTTCTAAAAACAATACAGGGTGTGGCCGAAATAGCTCCCACATTTCAAACAATCACCCATGTGTTGCTAATGAACTTGGGCAAGTGGTAATAGTGTCTTCATCTATCTATTGAATGCCTTAGGATTTTTATCCGTTACCATCATGGTTTGGACCGGGGAACATCGTGTGTTTGTTTTATAACGTTTTTTTTAAAACCCTTTGAACCCTGCGTCCCGAACAATTTTAACTCTTCTGTCTGAGGTCCTGAGTCAAAATTTGCAAATAACTGGTATAAAATGTTTCACGGTAGATATAAAAAAAAAGTTGTAAGTGTTTACCCACTGTTCAACCGGTGGCTGGTCATTAAGTCATTTTTCTCTACCACCGGTAAAGCGGTGGTCAGGGCTCAAACGGCTAAGCTTGGTGAATCTGTCATTGCAACAGAGAGAGAGAGAGATTTTCGTGTTTATTTCATGATTTTTCGTAATGACGCTGTTACGGATAGACAATCACTATTGCTAGGAGTGGAAAATTTGAGGGTCACAGCCTCAGCGCTTAAAAAAAGGCCACCTGGAAGACAAGGAAGCTCTAGAAATTCCAGGTGATGGAAAAGTTTAGAAATCTTCTACAACAGTGTATGACAGTAAAAACGCTTTTAGCTCACAGATAAATTCAAGATATTTCTGAATAATAATAACAGAAAAATATCAATGTTTTCGCAAAGAAAAAATGCTATTAGGTTGGTGCGAAAATAATGACGTAATAATGTCGTTTTTTGACGTATTTTTTAACGTCAAAAAACGACATTATTACGTCATTATTTTTGCACCAACCTAATATTTATCTGTTTTTTTTTTTGTTTTGTTTTTTTGCCCACTTCCTATTTTTATTTATTTCGTTATTTCTTTTTTTTCTTTTCATTTTTTTCAAACCTCACTTTCTTTTCGTATTAGACTTGTTCTACTTTCTTATTTTATTCCTCCATTCTCTTCTTTTTCATTAATCTTCTTTGTGCCGCTTATATTTTGCTATTCCATTTTCCTATCATTTCTTTCCTTCCCTTTTCGTTTTCTCTCTTTTCTTTACCTTCTTTGATCTCTTTTCATTTCCTTCCTTTTTTCTTTTCTTTCCCTTCATTATTACGTCTTTACTTTTGCACCAACCTAATAGAATCAGGTGAGACGTTCTCAGACCGACCCACTTTCTAAAAACGAGTATAGAGTGTAGAAATATCTCCCACCTTTCAACCAATCAACTATCAGTTACTATCTTGGTTTGGACCGGTGCACACCGTGTGTTTGCTTTTAAAACTTTTTTTTTAACCCATTTGAGCCCTGCGTTCCTGAACAATTTTAAATCTTCTGCCTGAGCTCCTGGGTCAAAATTGGCAAATAACTGGTATATAAAATTTCATGGTAGATCTAAAAAAGTTAAGTGTTTATCCACAGTTCAACTGTTCGATGATCATTATGTCATTTTCTCTACCACCGGTAAAGCGGTGGTCACGGCTCAAATTGTTAAGATTGGTGAATATATAACTGCAATAGAAAGAGATTTTCGTGTTCATTTCATGATTTTTCGTAATGACGTTGTTACGGTTAGACAATCAATATTGCTTGGGGTGGAAAATTTTAGGGTGACAGCTTCAACGCTTAAAAGAAGGCCACCTGGAAGACAACAAAGCCCTCGAAATTACACGTGATGGAAAAATTTCAAAATCATCTACGACAGTGTATGGCAGATAGAAGCCACCATCTTGAGGAAATGATTTTTAAAACCAGACAAATAAAAACCATAGCAGTTTGTTTAAACAAAAGTGAAATTATTATTTTTTAATAGCAGTTCTTTCTCTTTTTGTCAACCCTAACAAATTAGGAGACATTTATGCCGTACCTTGAAGAATGTTAATTGAAACACAGATTTCGGAAATGGTTCCGGCCAATAAGTTTTCAGCGTCCACACTCATTATTTCTGAGAGAGCTAATTGGACTTGGCCCTATTTTAACACAAGAAATGTCGGAGTATACTCAATAAATGAAAATAAATTATTTTGCGTGAGTTATGAGTTTAGCAGATGCCAACGCGCCATAACTGCCAAAGAAATTACCACGAATTAATTCTGGTCTTTTCATTTTCAGTTCCATGTCTTCGAATAATCTGCCATGTTTCTTCTTATTAAAATAATTTCACGGAGTTTGTAGCGTTTGTTATGTCTTTGGAGTGTTATTAAATGATCATGCGTTTATTTAAAATTTATTTTCCTGCACGTATGAAATTAAATGGAAGACTTACTGAGATCAAGATTCTAAGTATAAGGAAGCATTCCCTCGGGAGTTTGTTCCACAAAGTCGCCGTTCTAAGGAAGAAGCAAGTCCGTGTGAATTTTGCGCAAGGCAGTAAGACTTGCCTTTTGTAAATTGCATGAAATTTCGATTAATCGTAACGTGGAAAATAGTAAATAGGCATTACGTTTAAAAAAATTACTCTCTCTATATGTATATATATGTTTGCATACTTTATGATTTTCAGTGGGGCTTCTGTGCATTTTTTTAAAAAACTGTTTATTGCTCAAGATGATCGTAATATTTTATTTGTTTTCTTTTTTTGTTTAGTTTAATGCAGGTCTTGCTTTGGTCGACAAGTCTAATTGTAATGATTTTGTTTTGACTTACTTCTCTGATTTTTAGTATGCTTTCATTTCGGTAGCTTTGTGGTTTTCGTTTATGTATACATTGAGCCTGAATACCCGAGAAATTTTCATAGAAAATAGTCGTCCTTCGTCAGGAATCGAACCTGTATCCTATACGGAAACGTAATACAGCCTGATGTGCCTTTAACCGATTGGGCCACGGAGCAGCATTCGGTTAGCAAGATCGATATTACTATCTTTAAACTACAATCTTCCATGATTCTCTCACGTACATTCATATCTGCTCAAAGCGTATCCGAATGTAAACGAATAACGTCACACATTATGAAAGTCCGACAATTATTTTAAGACATTTTTATGTTTATATATTCTTTATATAGATACGGAGGACGAATATTTTCTATGAAAATTTCTCGGACATTCAGGCCTGTAAATGTTGTTTAATACTTTTTATTATAAAGAGAGCATTTACTTTATTATTTGTATCTATAAAAAGAATGTATAAACATAAAAATGTCTTAAAATAATTGAACGTTTAGTTATTGTAAGTCTGGTCGGACTTCTGGCTGGTTGTTTTTTAGGAAAAAAAAGAGAAAAATTACTAAGGAGGGAGAAGAAGAGAAGAGTAGTCAAGAATAATAACCAATAACGATTGTGCGTATTTACATGTGAGTGTATGTACTGATCATGCGTTTCCAAAAAGGTAACGCATTTTTTTTTGTGTGTGAGAGTCCTACATATTGAAGGATAAGATAGGAGAGAGTGATAAAAAATTATCGCAGAGTATGAATAGTGCCGGAGAGCGTCCCCTAGGAGCATTTTCGAAAATTACTAGGAAGTAAGTAGACACACTGATCAGTATGACACACACTAAAGTGGCAGCGACATTAGTGAATAATTAGTGACAATGTTTCATAAAAAAAATTAGAACAAATTAAGGCTCTTATGACTAATACTACTATAAGGAAATAATACAGTTGGATCCCTGAAAACCTGACTAAGAAGTCCTTCCGGATATGAGGAATTGGTTACAAAGTCCGGATATGTGGGGTTATATTTAGATTAAAATAAATGAACTGAAATCAGGTTTAACATTTATTTTCAATATTTTGTAGTAGATAAAATAAGCTAATGTTGAGTGAAATATAACGGAATTGATTTTAAGGAAAAAGAAATAAATTATGCAATGTTAATGAAAATTCATTAAATTAAGTATGCCACGTATGCAAACCAAATAATGTAATGAGGATTTTTTAATCGATGTTGCATGATGATTCTTTCTCTTCTAATGTCATTCGCAACTATTTCCGCATTTCGTTTTGCTTTTGTTCTTGAATTTTTTTCAACGAAAGACACTTTTTAACTCTTCATGCGTTATTGCAATCGTCATAGCTGAATGCTGGCTTTCTTTCCATAAAACCGACACCCTTTTCAATAGCTTTTTCAATTTCAGTCCAGTTTTCATCACAATCATGCATCTCGTCGCTATCTTGCGCAGATGTGTCTCGTTGTCACACTTTCCTCTTATTCTTAACAGCTTTTTCACCATTACAAGCCATTGGGGTGAAATTAGCGTAAGCAATTACCCAAAATAAATTTCCTGAAAAACAAAAAAATTTCAAATCAGTTACATATCACCCAAATAGTTTAAATATGCATATCAAAATCATGTCCGGATATACGGGATTCCGGATATGAGGGATTCCGGATATGAGATATTCTACTGTAGTTAAAATTAATCATGTCAATGCTTCATCTAAGAAATTTGTACAACTTCACTATTATGATATTATGACATCTACTATATTTAATATCATCTATAATTTTATGGGAACGTGGCCGAGTGTTTAGAACATTCGCATTCTAGCCATAAGACTCGGGTTCGAATGTCACCATGGTCGATTTATCAGGAAGGAGACTTCCTGGTGTTATTAGACTGGGGGAGTCGATCTCAGCCTGCGCCAACTTTGGAAAGTGCCTGAAAAGCATACCACGGGTTGAACCAAGCCTTGTGAGTGGGTAGACGGAACCCCTGGAGCCGTCGACAGATGTGCTAGCACGAAGTCACCAGTCATCGTGGCCGATGGATTGAGTCTTCTGGTCTTGTTCATATTGTTGATCCCGCTAAATAACACACTTTTCCCCAGAAACTGTAACTAAGGTCCGCTCAGCATAGTTGCAGTATAAACCCCAAGTGGGCTCTGTTGGTGTTCAATAAACACAAATGCGCCTAAGCAAGCCTTTGTAATAGGGATTGGCTAGCCGCCCTAATAAGACGGATATCGTCGAATATTTCTGGCCAGCTATATATACTGTATTTAAAGAACATTTTAAAAAATTGGTGCCGCTTTAGGACATTTCGTAGATGAAGTATTTTAGTTATGAATTTTTGATTAATTTGTTTACAACTAGAGTTAGACTATTAAATTAAATTATCCGATTTTCTTAGAACAGGTTCTGCCATTTTTCATTTTTGCTTTATCGTTTCTTTTCATTTTCCTTATGATCAGGATATTTTTTACATTTCCAAGCCTGAAGACAACATCAGGAATTGGCAATTGCTTGCTTTGAAATTTATTTGGCATTTATAAAATCTTCAAAGAGATGACAAGGGATTATCAATTAGGACATTTCTCATTTACTCACGCGGCAACATTCTTTCATATCTGGTTTTCTCTACACCAGTGCTACTCAAAGTGATGGTCAGTGGACCGGTACCTCTAAGCGAACCTTCAGCTACCAGTACGCGGCCAGGCCATGCTAAGGAATCATTTGTATAGATTAAGTGAAGGGTCAGTGGAGTAATGAATAGCGGCTCGGATTGAGTAAGCGGAGAGCCGAGTTCGAATTCCAGTCGAATCGGTTACCTAGGGAAAGGTATAAATTCACTTGTCCCCCAGCAATGGGTAAATAGCAGGACAGACCGGGTCTATAGCAACTTTTCTACCGCGGAAAGAAATGGCAACTTACTGCGGGAAATCACACATGGCACATAACTTTACACAAAACTGACTGTCCCTACATGCCCTTTTTATGTATATTTTTGCGTTTTGTGAATTGTCAATTTCGTTGGTCATTGTTTGTTGATATTGTGGTTATTATTTTCTGGTTTGTGTGTGTTCGAGATTGGTATGGATTAGATGCTAGATCTAGAGGTCTGTGTCTGCGATGGGATTGCGTTTTCTGTTGTATTTCTTTCATTTCCTTTTATGTTGGTATTTAGATAGCAAAGTAAGTATTTGTTTAGGTGCCTGCATTTTCTCAGTTTTATTCTTTTTGTTCAATGAGTTGTGAATTTTTGTATCACGCATGCCACATAACTGACTGAAATTTATATAATTTTAGTTTTTGTGTTAATAAACTGCTTATTTTTTTATGTTCTGATATTGAATTATTTTTTTTGCAAAATAAATGGAAGATAAAAAAAAAATAGTCAACTTTTATTATATTCATTATATATATCATTTCCGGAATAAATTAATATTACCACGAAATATTACAGGTACATGACGCATTGAGAGAAAAAAAATGCTGGTCCGACATTTCAGATACTGTAGTTTGAGAAGTACTGTTTAGCGCCATTTTCATTGCTAACCCTTAGTAAAATTATAAAAGGGGCTCGGAAAAGGAAAACACAATACAAAAACAGAAAAAAAAATTACCCCCCCCCCTAAAAAAAAAAAAAAAAACACAGAAAAGATTTTTTACCGTTCAACTTTTATTACATCAAGACATATTCGACAAAATTACATCTTTATTTTATATTCTATATTTTCGACGTCTAGCTAAATTTGTCCATTTATAATAAGGCTATTATTCATATATTTTCTTCTTTTATTTAGTTCCCGGGATTTTTGTTGTATTGTTTTTGCCCCCTTTTCCCCGCCACATTCTATTTTACTTCTGTCTTATTGGCCAGTTTTCCGCCCGTCTTCGTAATCAACCAGGAATATTTCCTATTTTCGTCTGGAACAATTAGATCGATAGAAATCTTTCGGTAAAGCGATGTCACCGAACAAAGGGACGCGAAGGAGATAAAGAAGAAAGAGGAAAAGAAAAGTGTCGAAGGGAGATTATTAATGCTGAATAGGTTTGGCTGAACTCAGAGGGATGGTGGTGGGGGGGGGCAGAATAGAGCTGATTGCTTAATATTGTCTGAAATTCTCAAGAGTTGTTATGATTATTGAGTCGGGAGTTGCGGGAAATCTCTAAAACCCAAATCGAGATGTGACAGTATTATAGGAACCACTTCCTATTGAATGAATGAAGCAAATATTCAGATATATTTATTTGCTTCTATAACTTGCCATCAATCAATCAATCAATCTATCTATCTATCTATCTATCTATCTATCTATCTATCTATCTATCTATCTATCTATCTATCTATTAGTTTTAATTTTTTCTTTTTTCCTTTTTTCTATCACTTCAAATTAATTTCTTTTTTTCTTCTATCTTTTCTAGTCTTAATTTTGTCCTTTCTTTCTTTCTATCTTTCTTCATCTATCTATCTATCTATCTCAGTCTTTTCCTATCTATCTATCTATCTCAGTCTTTTCCTATCTATCTATCTATCTCAGTCTTTTCCTATCTATCTATCTATCTCAGTCTGTTCATATCTATCTATCTATCTCAGTCTGTTCATATCTATCTATCTATCTCAGTCTGTTCATATCTATCTATCTATCTCAGTCTGTTCATATCTATCTATCTATCTCAGTCTGTTCATATCTATCTCAGTCTGTTCATATCTATCTATCTATCTATCTCAGTCTGTTCATATCTATCTCAGTCTGTTCATATCTATCTCAGTCTTTTCATATCTATCTCAGTCTGTTCATATCTATCTCAGTCTGTTCATATCTATCTATCTATCTATCTATCTATCTATCTATCTATCTATCTATCTATCTATCTATCACTTAATTTTAGTTTCTTTCTTTCTTTCCAACAGGCCCAACCCATGCCGAAGAAAATCATGGAACTACAACTGGAATTAACCATCAGCCCGAAAGGTCTGTAATTGTGATTCATCGTCCCCCGCCAGCTATGCTGTAAATGAAGTCACACTAATAGGTTTTCTGTTCCCATATTCCAAGGAATCCAAAGACTTGGAAATGGAGCTGACGCTGAAATACCAGGCGTCTGGTATTGTCTTGCAGTAGATGTGGCTGGGATTTGATCCATTGTTGCTCATTTGTTCCAGAAAATAATTTTAGTCCATTAAGGACACGTTTTCAGTCATTGACTATTCAAGTTAGGCAGTAATCCCTTTCCTCCTGTATTCACGGTAAACATTGATTGAGTGAGGTCAAATGTCTCCACACATTCCACAATGATATACCTCATCTGTTTGACACGCTATCAAAAACAATTCAAAGTCCGGTAATTCATGTTTCCTCGCGATGAGCGGCCTAATGTGTGTTGAAACTGACTCACCAGATGACAGAATACAACTGATAAAAGCCTGGGCCTTTCTATGACGCCCAGAGATAGTAACGTCACATATCTACTGCAAAGCCATGACTTCTGTCATATATAAATATAAATACATGCATATATGTATGTATATTGGAGAAGGTTCGTTTATAGATACAGACAGTATGGACAGGAGAATCAACACTGCATGGTGACTGTCATTTTAACGCTTCAATAGGATCTTAAGACTAACTGTCATTACTCCTTTTCCGGGCTGTAATTAGATTCTCTTGTGCATATAGGTCTTGTGACCTACATACACAAAAGGTTTACGAGAAGTGAAAGAAGAGGAAACCGACCAATTTCTTTTGTTTAAAGATAGGGAGTAATTGAAGACATGGCATCTAGGTTGGTTATTTATGCTGGTTGGGCGGTTGGAGGGTCTGTGTATAGAAATAGGTTATGTCTATTTATAACTATGTTATTGCTCTGAATTGCGTATGTACATTAGGGACAATGTTTTACGAACTCATCTCTGCAATAATGAATGACAATATAAAAATGATGTATTCATGGTAAGAGAGAGTGATAATGGGTTCCGAAAATTCTGGAAAGTTTACTTTTAGAAAAATACAATTCCCTTGCATAATTATGTATATGTTATTACAGTATAGTACACACACTCGCATTTATACAGGGTGTCCATAAAGTTCGTGTGCACTTTAAAAAATTATAACTATTTGTATTTGCAATAGAAATAATTTGTAAAAAGGATTAGAAAGAAGTAAATCTATATTTTTTATGGTTTTATTGAAATTTTATTTAAGCTTCCACATGTCCTCCATCATTAGCAATACAAAGGGTAATACGATTTTGCAGTTCACGGAAAACATTTGCCAACTGATTTACAGTAATGCTTGAAATCACATTAGTTATTTTAGCTATAGTTAAAACTAGGTACATTAAACTTTATAACATTTTTATAGATTATTTCTATCGCAAATACAAATAAAGTTATAAATTTTTAAAGTGCACACGAACTTTATGGACACCCTATATACCTCTTCGAGTATTTTCTTTGTCTACACTATTTACATCGGACTATTTTCCTCATCTTTATTGTTTTTATCACAACTTTTCGACCGTTGTGCCCTCCGGACTTCCTCCAGTGTATATCAACCAGCAGCTTATTCAGAACTGAGCCCTTTATTTAATCTACGGGTGTAGACTGTTCTTGATCCACTGCTCATGACTAGGGATATTCAGACTAGTTCATATGTACTACTGCTCAATTACCCACCCCATTTCTACGGAGAAACTACACACTTTGGACTTTGCAAGCAAGTTCCGGTTGTTGGCTCTAAGGTTAGCTGTTTAAAATTTTTAAGGTACAAAATTAATTTAATTTTCTCGTTCTTGTCCACTGGAGTTGTATATTTCTTTATAATGTTTCTAAGGGAAAATTCAACTTTCCTTTTAGCCAACGTGTATTTTTATGAACTTTCAGAATAGACGAAAGCGCTCGAATATACGGAA
>OZ010597.1:15005214-15047714 GCA_963932145.1 Acanthosepion lycidas
CAAAAATGGGGAGTGGGGAGTAAAAAATATCTAAGGTGGAAACCGTCTAAATAAGAAACCAAGATTTTTTGTATCTACATACGTTAAGGATTTCAGTTTTAGAGTTTAATAATTGGCTTGGTTGATCAAATAAAGCTATGGCTAATTTCTCCTCTGCACATAATTTACAAAATTTATGGCCTGCTTTATATCTGGGCATTTGTCTACTCATATCGGGATTTTTTCTTTGGGCTTCAGACCTGCATCTGTGCGATTTTTCGACAGTAGTTCATGTTTGTAGCTCTTTCTTTTTTTAAAATCTTTTTTTCCCTCGAGATTGATTTCATTATTTGCAAATCAAAAATTCGAGGGTTTTTCGAAACGAGTCTAGTTATCTATATATATATATATATATATATATATATATATATATATATATATATATATATATATTCCAGATTCATTTTCCAACTTATTCAAGATGATCTTCGCCCTCTCACAGCTTCTAGGATTAACAAGATGCCCCACACTTTTCATGTACGATTTCATTTTCAAGTCATTTTTCACTGCTCTTTGGACTGTCATCGTTGAAACTCATCTCTCACGTGCCAAACGTTTTATGGATTCACTTGGATCTTTTCTAATTGATATCTTTACATCTAAGTTGAAATGCTGATCCCTTTTCCTGTTGTGACCTCCTGATTCGGTTCTCCTCTCTACTGTTACCTCTTTTTAAAACGTATTAACCGTTCGCTTGATGGTTCTTGAATGGACATTGAAGATAGAAGCCAGAGTATGAATGTTGGCATTATTACTGAAAGCCTGAAAGATCTTTTTTGTCTCATCTTTGCTCAGTTCAATATGCTCAGTTTGGAAGACAAAGGGGCTGACATGAAATGATTTTAAACCTGTTCTCTTTCAAGGTGAATAACTCCAAGAGTTTTTCAGTGATTCTTACGATAAATGGCGTCAAGATGTTTAAAAGTCTTATCTCAAAAACCGGAAAAATAAACCCAGTTTAATGTTTTCTTTTCGATATTAAACATTTTGTGGGATGGACAGTTATGCTGTTAAACCTGCTAGACACACACACACACACACACACACACACACACACACATACATATATATATATATATATATATATATATATATATATATATATACTCGACACTCCCGTCGAATTCGACGTATGAGGTTCAAGCAGATCAGTTCCTAGGAAACCGATAACAGCACATGAGATTTGATTATAGTGGTGAAGGTTTCGTGGAGGACCATCCACACTTTTTGAAGGGCCGAATACAGAGACCTGGTGCTCTACGGGCCACAGGGTCCACAAACGACCCTCCGCAGGTTTTGAATTCAGAGTTGTCCTTCCCTAGACCAGTTGCCATCCAAGGCTGTAGAACCAAGTCTGTCCTTCTATTTAAGCATAGCTGGATGGAGAAGAAGAGGATTCACACTTTTCCCATTTTGATATTAGCACGTAATTCGAACTCGGCTCTCCGATTCCTCAATCCAAGCCGCTGTCTATTAAGTATTCTCAGATGGTATGTGAGATGTTCGTGGGACTTCACAGAAAACGAAAATCAGTGTCTATAGAGAAGTCATTCTCACTACACTTTATTGGTCAGAATCGTAGGACGCCATACAGGACATACATCAATAAACTTGATGCTTTTCATAAACGCTGTCTTCGTTCCAATATGCGGTTATACACGACAGGACAAAAACTCTTACCCTGATTTTTTCATCAAATGTGGCGTCGATGGTATTGAATCTTCATGAAATCACAGTTCAGATGGGTTGGTCATCTCATCAGAATCAGTGATGAGAGGATGCCGAAAATCCTCATGTATAAACAGCTTTTTCATGGTAAGCGTAACGTAGGCCATCCTTGGTTACGCTTCAAAGACAAACTTGAATACAATTTAATTGTATCCCTATAGAAGAATTCGAACTTGCTGTTGAAAACCGAGCAAACTAGAGAAATACCTGCTACCGATGTATAACTAACTTTGAAATGAATCGCCTCAACCATCTGAGAGAATTAAGAATTAACACTAAATCCTAGGCTAATACATCAGCGCATATGACGGTCAACCCTTCAGTATGCCCTTCCTGTGAATTTCTTTGCAAATCCCGTCCTGGATTCTTGTCTCATATGAAACATAAACATAAAACTGAACTGAAAGACACTCATACGTCGAAAATGACGGGAGAGTCCATCTCTCTCTCTCTCTCTCACACACACACACACCCACACACACACACACACACACACACACACACACACACACACACACACACACATATATATATATATTATATAGCCAGTTGTTTCAAACTTCTGGTAAGACACCAGAAGTGTTGAAACAAAATAGCTATATATATATATTGAACAATAAAAAAATATTAAAAAATTAAAATCTTCAGACACACTGGTTTGTAGATTAATATTCTTTCGTTTTTTTTTTTATTATTATTTCATTTAGATTCCTCGACTAGTTTCGACCAAAATGGCCATCATCGGGAGAAGAAATATTTCTGCTTGCTGGTAGCAGTGAACTAGAGAAATGAATGTCTTGATGGAGAAAATGAACTTTTGTCTGTAGTTTTCATTTGTTTTTTTATTTTTTTATCTTTTTAACATGGATCTTTTAACACTCCTTGTATTGGTCAAACAGTCTATTTTAAGTTGTTATTTGAGATAAGAGCTGGATGGATCTATGCTTTTCTGAATTCCCGTGGTCAGTTTGACAGTTTTATTGGTCCTGGAGAGGGGATGTGTCTCTGTTTAGTGTTTGTGTGTGTGTTATTTGGTTTTTAGTGAGTGAGTGAGTATGATATGTGTAAGCGTGTGTATTGCTGTGGGTGTGTGTTATCATTTGGCTCATTAGGGAGTGAGTGAGTATGATTTGTGTAAGTATGTATATTCGTGTGGGTGTGTGTATAAGTGTGAGGCCTCAACACGTCCGTATGCATGTCTGTCTTGTGTGGGTGAGAAATGTGGGTAGGTTTTGATTTGTTGTGTTATATATTAGTACTATCTATATTGTTAAATTTATGGTTTAGCCCGACTGGATATTTTGTTTTTAGACGTTGTATCCACTTATTTTCATGGAACTCTAAAATCTTTCTAATGTCATCTGCTCTAAACCTTTCTATTCTCTCAATTATAGTGAATTTGGCATGGGTTTTGAAATCATGTTTTTCCAGGCGGAAATGTTGTTCTACAGGTAATAATTTTTCATGGGCAGTCGACTTAATTCGCTTCCGATAATTATTAATTCTGTAGTGATTTTCCTACATATTGTTTCTGGCATAGTGTGCATTCTAGGAGGTAAATTATGTTATGACTTCTACAGTTAGAATCGTGGTAGATTATGAAAGTAGATTTAGTGATTGAGCTAGTGAATGAATTCGTTAGTTTAATATGGTTGCAACATAAACTTCTTTTGTTGTTACATGGTTGGGAAAATCCTGTTGTTTTTGTTCTTAGTTTATTACGGATTACCTTGACCCCTGAAATGTGGTTACTACCTATGATTTCTTTTAGGTTCTTAGGTCTACGATATGTAAGAAGGCCGGGTTCCTTAAACAATTTTTTAGATCTAGTTTGAGCTGTAGTATTTCCCAGCGACGTTTGATTATTTGGGATAGTGGAGGCAGATTGGGGTTGAAAGTGGTTACTAGAGGAATGCGGCTAGATTTATTTTTAATCTTGTACATTAGGGTGTCTTCTCTACGTGTGGAAATTGCTTTATTTGTTTGTTCCCTGATTAGGTGTTGTTTATAACTACGTGTTGTGAATTGATGCTCCAGATTTTCAATGTGTTTATTTAATTCTTCGTTGTTGGAACATATCCTTCTGAGTCTAAGTGCTTGTGAATTGGGAAGGTTCTCTTTGAGGTGTTTAGGGTGGGAAGACTTAAAGTGTAGATAGTTGTGGGTATCGGTGATTTTAGTGTGTAGTGTCGTTTGTAGTTTCCTGTTTTCATCTATGTAAATGCGGGTGTCTAAAAATGCTACTGATGTTGTGGATTTTTCATAGTCAAACTTAATTTAGTCGTGCACTGTGTTTAAGGTCATAAGGAATTGGGTAAGTTTGTCATCACTACCCGTGTATACAAAGAATATATCATCGATATATCTTGCATAGAATACGCAGTCGCTACCAATGATTGGATACATATGGGTCTCCTCAAATTTTCCCATGAATACTGTAGCATATGATGGAGCTGCAATGGTGCTCATGGCAAAAGCTCTTATTTGAAGCTAGTGTGCTCCATTGAAGTTGAAAGTATTCAATGTAAGGACATGCTCCATGAGTTTTATGATGACTTCTGGGGGGGGGTCTTGTTTTCTTCTTTTAGTAAGTGCTTCCTAAAGGGCAGTTAGCCCTTTAATGTTTTTAATGTTTGAATAGAGTGACCTAACGTCTATAGTCACTAGAATAGCATTCTTTGGAACTGTTTGTATGTGATTAATTTTGTTCAGTATATCTGTTGTGTCTCTGATGTAGGATTTTACTTCCTTAGCTAGCGGTTGTATGTAATGGTCTATGTATTTGGAAATTTTTGCCGTGTGGCAGTTGAACGATGAAATAACCGGCCTTCCTGGATTGTTGCTTTTGTGTATTTTAGGAAGGAGATAGAAACGAGCAGGTGTAATGTTTGTGGGTGTAAGTGCTGTGCATGTTTCCTTGTCGATTAGATTGTTGCGAAGCATTATGTTTAGTGAGCTAGTTAATTCTTTTGATATTCGGGTAGAGGGTCTGTAGGTATGCTTTTATAGGTTTCTTTGTCGGCTAGCTGTTTGTTGGCCTCTTTAATGTATTCTTCGATTCCCCATATCACTGTCGCACCCCCTTTGTCAGCCCGTGTTATGATTAGGTCATCTCTATGTGTCAGCGTATCGAGGACTATACGTTCCCCTTCAGTAATATTGTCACGTGGCAACTTACGAGCTGTTGTTTTCTTTATGTCATTTGCTATTGCTAGTTCAAATGTCTGTGTTTTGTGGGGTGTAGGTGTGTCATTCTCTTTTAGTGCGTCAAGTATGATTGGTGTGTGATCATTTTCCCCGTAGTGGGCTTTTAACCGTATTCTTCTGAAGAAGGATTTCAGGTCCTTTGCCAAGGTGTCTTTATCAAACCTTGGGGGATTGAGTGAAAATTTATTGTTACTTAAATTTATAACTCGCCCGTATGGGTCAAGTTTGAATTTGCAAGCATGGCGAAGTTCTTTTGTAAAAGCTCGAAAGCTTGCATCATATCTCCGATTAGGGATGCTATACACCCATCCAGGTGTCCTGGTTGGGGGCTTATTCCGTTTTTTTAAGGTTGAGTGTGTCTGCTGTTGATTGTCTACTAGGGGCTAATCTAGGTGGTCTGGGATGTCTAATGGGGCTATGCGTTCTGTAGAAGGGCTGCTGTGATTTGGTTTGTGTATGTTTGTACGGCACCCTAAGGATGTCCGCGTAAGTTAGTGGTTTGTTTTGTGTGTGTGTTTGTTTTGAGGTTCTAGCTATCGTTGATGGTGGCGGTGTTGTTGGTTGTGGTGGTGGTGGTTGTCTGTTGGTGCATTTATTTGGTTTGTTTTGTGTTTGCATTGGTTGTGTGGTGGTCAGTGCAGTGTATATATATATATATATATATATATATATAAATATATATATATATATATATATATATATATATATATAATTTTCGAATAAATGATTATATTTGCTCTACTCTGTATTGAGCACTCTTTTAAGAATAGTATTTGTTGGATTTTGGAATTTATTCCGTATACCCTCATCCTGTACTTGGGTATATATATATATATATATATATATATGTTTGTGTGTGTGTGTGTGTGTGTGTGTGTGTGCGTGCGCGCGCGTACGTGTGTTAATTTGAAATACAGTTTTTAAAGCCATAATTGCTAGTTTTTCAGTGGTTTGCTGATAAGGCGATATTTAAGGCAAGCAGGCTTTTCGGTGGAATGCCCAATATTGGATATAGAGATAGAGCGATAATAGAATTAATATCAAAATGTTTTTCTTTTTTCACTAACTCGTGTTTACTTCGGAGTTTCTTGGCTATATAAGAACAACTACTCCTCAGGACCGTATATGTGTGTGTGTGTTGTTTGTGTGTTGTTCAAGTTTTGAATATTATATATATATATGTGTGTGTCTGTGTGTGTGCGGGAAGAATTGGGCGGGGAAAGTGTGAGAGAAACTGAAAGAAAAGACAGGAGGACACTGATAAGAAAGTCAAAAGAGAGAAGGAGAAAAGTATACAAAGAGAAAGAGAGACAGAAAGGGATAGAGAGAAAGAGAGAGGGGATTAAGGACAGAGTGAAAGAGAGAGAAAGTGTTTTATGTCTGTGTGTGTGTGAGAGAGATAGATAGATAGATAGATAGATAGAAAGACAGTCTGAAAGAAAATACAAAATAATCCTAAAAAAGAAAAGGAAGAACAGAAGATGAGAGAGACCCAAGAGAAGAGGAAGTGTGTGTGTGTGTGTGTGACAGTGAGTGTGTCTGTGACACACACAGAGAGAGAGAGAGACAGACAAACAGACAGCTAGAATTATTAAAAGGAGCAATATAAGCAGAAGAAAAGAGTGTGTGTGTGTGTGTGTTTGAGAGAGAGAGAGAGAGAGAGAGAGAGAGAGAGAGAGAGAGAGAGAGAGACAGAGAGTCAGATAGACACAGCTAGATATATTAAAAGGTGCAGTGTAAAAAAGACCGAAAAGTAATTGTGTGTGTGTTTTTAGAGAGTCTGTGTGTGTGTTTTTTAGAGAGTATGTGTGTGTGTGTGTGCGTGCGTGTCTGTCTGTAGGAGAGAGATATGGAGACAGACAGAAACATTAAAAGAAGCAATGTCAGAAAGAACAGAAGATGAGAGAGACCAAAAAGAGAGTGTGTTTGTGTGTAGGGGATGTATGTGTGTGTGTGTGTGTGAGAGAGAGAGAGAAAGAGAGAGTGAGTAAGAGAGAGATTGGTGTAAGGCAAACGAGACATTGAAAGGGACCAGGGTGCGGGTATGAGGAGCGCGTTCTTTAAGTCTCATGGGAGGGCTTGTGTGTTGCTGTGTGGTGGTGTGTATCGATCTGTGGCTTTGTCAGCTCCAACCCCATCGATTGAATGGCCGAGAGACCAACAAAGTCGGGTTTCTGATTGATTGGACGAGTTGACAGGTAATTTATCGTCGAAGCAACGCGATAGTCGGACAAAGTCGCTCTCACTTGAATCGGATCTCATTGCACGCAACTGACCGCCAGTCACACAGCGTCAACGCCCTTCTCATTATTTCTGCCCACCACCCGCATTTAATCAACATCTGTTGTTTTGTTACCTATATATTCTCATCTAATTTCAGTTGACTTTATCTATCTATCTATCTATCTATCTATCTATCTATCTATCTATCTATCTATGTTTATTTCTCTGTCTTCTCTATTTATTTCAGTCTGTTTCCCCCTCTTTCTCTCTCAATCACAGTTCATATCTATCTATCTATCTATCTATCTATCTATCTATCTATCTATCTGAGTTTGTTCATTTCTCTCTCTCTATTTATTTCAGTCTGTTCCCCCCTCTCTCTCTCACTCACAGTTCATATCTATCTATCTATCTATCTATCTATCTGAGTTTGTTCATTTCTCTCTCTTTCTCTCTCTCTCTATTTATTTCAGTCTTTTCCCCTCTCTCTCTCTCTCTCAATCACAGTTCATATCTGTGGATCTATCTATCTATCTATCTATCTATCTATCTATCTATCATATAGTATCTATAATATATATATATAGTATCATATAGTATATATATACTATATATATAGGATATATAATATCATATATATTACTTTGTATCTTATCAATCGTCCATTCTCATTCTATTCATACCGATATGTCTTTATTCCTTTCTCTCTCTCTAAAATTTTATTTTCTTTGGCGCCTTTCAGAATATATCTTGGTTTCTCCTTCCTTGCATTACGCTCTATTTAACATACACTCACATATCCTCATGTATCCTTTTCTCGAAGTTTTGTCCTTTATTTAGCACCTAAGGTCCGTCTTTTATTCGCAATAAAACATAGCCATTTCCTTTATTCAAAATTATTTCCCCTGGTCTCTCTTTTAATTGTCTGACTCCCACACGTCTTCATTTTACCCCACCTCCAATGTTCTTTTTTTTCTTTTCCTTTTCCTTTATTCTCTATCAGTTCCCCTTTTCCTACATTCTCTTCCATTTATAGTCGTAAAGATGTCAGTATCATGTATAAATCCACTCTTGATTTCAGGACAACGATAACTTAATTGGTCGCATGTCCCGTATATCAGAGACCGTCAAACTTAAGACTAAAGGAATTAAACGTTATTGTCACAAAGCGCAATAATTTTGGGTCTCATTTTGAACTTCTAAGTGTCGACTGCGGAGACCGATGACCTCCTTGTTAAATGTAAACTAAAAGTGAAACTACGGAAACAGAAGAATTCTAAGGCAGCATCAAAATTGCGATACAATAGACTCCGGAGCGACCGAAACACGAAGAAGAAATATATGGACAGTGGGAAAAGATGATGAGAGGGGCAAAATGGAAATGGAAACTCGAAGTGGGACACACTAAGAGAAGCTTTAGTGGCATCAGCAAATGACATCATCACAAAAGAAAATGGAGGACGAAGTAAAAACGAATGGTGGACAAATGAGGTTCTGGACATGATGCAAAAGAGGCAGAAAACAATGCCAAGACACGGAACGGAACACAGAAAACTACACAAGAAATAAGGAATAAATGCAGACAGGGTAAAGAATGGTTCAATGAAAAATGTGCAGAAATAGAAAGAATGAGTATCACAGATAAATGCGACATGAATAAAAAAAATTAAAGAACCAAAGAACAAAAGACATGATCATCAACAGGATGCATAAAATGCAAAGAAAAAGAAATATTTTAGAAATGGAACAAATATATAGGAGAACATTTGGACGTCGAAAGAGAACAACTGGCAATACGGACGAGCGGGATATATTAAAAACAGAAGTGAAAGCTGTACTGACCAAAGTGAACAGAAACAAAGCGGCAGAGCCAGGCGGAATTATAGTCGATACGTTGGCAGTCTTAGACGACTAAAGCATAGGAAAGACCAATCTACAACAGTGGGGATATACTGGAAGACCGAAGCAAATCTATTTTCATAGAAATGCCTAAGAAACCAGAGGCAAACGAATGTGAATTCTACCGGACAATTAGCCTAATGAGCCAAATAACAAAACGCATCATCCGAATTCTAATGAATAAGCACACAGCAGAATCAGGCCAGAGATAGGACAAGGACAGTGTCTGATTCGTCAAAGAAACCGGAACAAGGAATGCTATATTTATGCAGAATGTTACCAAAAAGAGAATTACAATTGCGGAAGAACATGCACCTATGTTTTATAGACTACACAAAGGCGTTCGTCAAAGTACGCCACAAAGATCTGTTAGAGCTGCTCAGTAATCTCGACATATTCGGGAAGGACATTAGAATAATTAGAAACCTCTTCTGGCAGCCAACCGCCTGCTTAAAGATAGAAAATGAGTTCAGCAGATATAAAAAAATAGAAAGGAGTTCAAGACAAGGATGTGTCGTCTCACCGGATTTATTCAACCTTTACAGTTAATCAATTCTGTGAGAACTAGAAGTCCTGCCGGGATTCATTATTGGCGGTCAGAATCTTAATATAAGATATGCAGATGACACAGTGCTGATAGAAGTCATGGAAAGGAAATTGCAAGACCTCCTGAAGAAGGTAGGGATTGAAAGCGAGAATAAAGAACTAAACATAAACTACAATACAGATATTTCCCTGACCCAGGGCTCCGTCCATAGGCTGGCTACGACTAGCTTGGACCGGCTCTGAGGAGTTTGGGACCAACGATGACAAGCCAAGACTAGCTAAGACTAGCTTGGATCAGCTCTAACCAGCCTGGACAAGCTAAGACCAGCTATGACGAGCTAGACTAGCTCTGACCAGCTTAGATTAGCTCTGACCAGCTTGGACAAGCTTAGACCAGCGGACCGAGTGAAAACACTCGGTTCCCCACGTTAAAAACTGACCTTGTTTCACAACCTGCGGGGTCAAGTAAATATCCATAAACTACAGGACATAATACTTAGTTATCAGCAAAAGAAAAAGCCCCAAATGCAAATAATACGTCGGAAATACTAAAATCAAGCAGGTTTAGAAATTTAAATATCTAGGAAAGGTTATAACAGAGGACGGACAGTACAACACTTAGATCCGAAGACGTATTGGGATGGCCAAAGATGTATTCCAAAAGCTAAGCAGAGTATTAAGAGACAGGAAAATTTCGTTAGAAACAAAGAAAAGAGTACTGAACTGTTACGTGATATCTGTCCTCCTGTATGGCAGCGAATGTTGAACTTGAAGCAACAGAAATGTGGTTCTACATAAAGATGCTGAGAATACTATAGGTCGAACATGTCTGCAGCGATAATTTATACTTAGCATAAGGAAGTGGCAAAACTTGTTAAGAATTAAAAGGGAATGGAGGGGGTGGAGGTTCATGATCGCCAACGTTAGGATGTAGGTGGACCACTACTCATGGACGGTATATAAAAGAATTGTTTACTGTATTTTCTAGTGTTTAATACGATGTAGCGTCTGGCAAAAAGGGGTCGGGACAATACCCTTCTGACTGTCCACAACAAAATGACAGTATACTGAGCTTGTGTGTTGAATACACTGCTCTGTGGAAACGATTGCCGGACATTGTTACCAAGAAGGAAGGCTAAAAGCCTTCAACGTGCGCTGCCTCCGACGGATCCTGGCCATTACATAGCATGACCACGTGCCCCCCAAAATCTATCCTAGCATAGATGGGCATCCAAGCATGTTTGCCTGGCTCACTCAGAGGCGCCTGCCCTGACTCGGCCATTTCAGTCGCATGGAAGATGGTTGCATCCCAAAGGATATGCTCTACGGCGAATTGACTACAGGTTCCAGACGTGTAGGAATGCCAACCTTCGCTGCAAGGATGTGTGCAAACGTGACATGAAGGCATGTGGTATCGATCCAGCTAGTTGGAAAGCTGTTACTGGAGATCGGGGCAGATGGTGGGAGGGCGTAAGGAACAGCACGCAGCTGTGGTAAAGGCTGGAAGAGGATCGATGGGCGGTAAAGAGGATCCGCAAACGCCAACGACAGATAAATAAAACTCACGGCGTAACTCTCATTGTCCCTAGGCATAGAAGGAGTCCTATGAATACGAGAAAGTTTGAACGAAAATTAAAAGTAAAATATTACACACACGTACGTATTTTCTTAAATGTTTATGCAGCATAAAAAAAACAAAAAAAAAACAACATGTGAAACCGCAAAATAAAGTATTTATATTTTGATATTGTTATTTTTAATAAAGTTTTCTCTATTCAATCGTAATGAATGACATTTTTCTCAAAATTTATTATCGTATTTTCCGTTTTATAAGATGATGTGGCTTGGAAGACTCAGTCTAATCTTGGAAAGAAATTTCTAAGAAAAGAAGCAATTTTCATACAAAAACACATTCACCATGCACCTCTCACATACTGCCGTCACGCATTGTTTACATTAATTGTCCGATTTTGTTTGTATGACAATGACATACTAGTCAAGAGCAGAAAGGCTCCCGCCGTTGTTAGTAAATAGAACATGTTAAACTTGTGGCTCGGCTCCAGCAAGGTTTTATTCTTGGAAATACTTGTAACAGCTAAGTACTGGGGTTACATCATATAAAAGGCTGAATTAGATAGCTAACATTATCTATTCTTTAAAATCATGAAAAGTTAGATATTTTAGAGGTAAGAAAATGAGATTTTGATGTATAATATGAACGACATTGAAATTTTAATAGATAATATGTACGACATCTGTACGAAATTGAGATTTTAATGGATAATATGTACGACATTTAGATTTTAATGGATAATATGTACGACATATGTACGACATTGAGATTTTAAAGGATAATATGGTTCAAGTTTTCAAAAAAACATCTACATAGAGATGGCTGTACGACAGGGGCGTATTATACACCCAAGTCGTATTATATACAAAAATACGTTAGTTAGAGTTAAATGTCAACATTTTCTGCGGCATCTTGTATTATGTAAAAATTCCCAATCAAATTTCGATTAGCTGGTTCAAAACTTTTCAGAAGGAAGTCGAAATCATATACAAGGTGTTCACAGAGGCATTAGACGAATATAAACAAATTATTAAAATAACTACGGAAACGTGATAGTGTTGTAATGTTTACATTAATATCAAGTAAATAGTGAAAATATACAAATAGTAAATAAATTTCTATATGGACCCCATTCATTTGCACGAAGGATATCTAAGTGATATTTAATTATTTAATGCTGATAATTTTTTAATTGCGTTTTCAAACATAAAAAAACAACATTGCATTAATAAAACTGTTATTAAGATAGATTTATTCTTCCACTGCATTTCCCCCATTATGGGCATTATTATTCTATCCATCATATGATAACACCGTAATTCACGGACGGAACAGAATGACAAACATGCTTTGTTTTCAGAGATACTTTTGTACTGCTAAGACATACAAAAAGCTATATATATATATATATTCGTCTATGTCCCAGGCGAAGTTATATTCCACGAACGGAAACAGCGAGCCTCGGGTTTTAACTTAATTGAGGACTGCAAGCTGGGTTTCATTCTATATCTGGGAAAGATATATTTCCAAAGAGAAATGGCACCATTGATTTATAAGTTGTTGGGTTGGGGGAGATTTAGCTTCTGCTCCTGCCATGGAGTACACGGGCTAAAGAAAGCAACCTTTCGTTTTTGCTGCAGTAAAACGAACTGAATTTGACTGCCGCCTTGCTCACTGTATGGAGTGACATCACTAAGCGTCAGTCACATGAACAATGTGACTTATCTCCATTAAAGTGAGAGAAACCCGTTCTGTATCTTTATAAAACTATTAATAACGATAAGTTAACTGCCTATCATGTTTTCTTAAATATTTTTTCTCTACATTCTGTCATATTCTATGTTTGCATCTCAGTATGTTTAGACAAACCGCTGCCACTATAATCATCATAGTTCTGGTAATGACAACAGTAAGAATATAGCTCGTCTCCTGACATGAAACATTTGGCATTCGTTGACTGAACAGAAGGGTTGAAATTTATAGAATCTTTTTTGTTAAAATAGTTTTTTTTCCTCAGGCCAATTGTCTTCTCAAGTTCACTAAATATTATAGCTTTTTTTATGGGAGTTTACTTTTAAACCTTTCGTTTTCTGACAGTGTGGAAAGTAAACATCTTCATGGTATCATTATATTGTCAATTTCTCATAGACGTTATGTGTCTTCCCCACTATCTTTTTTTACAAATAAATTCATGGCAACTGTTCTGGTGAAGTATCTTCTCTGATGCCCTGGCTACATGGATTTAAGCATTCTAATAGACTGGCATCTAAGTTCCACCGTTTTACCCCGTCCTGGGTTAGACGTTAAACTACATCAGCGTCCTGGGTAAGAGGTTAAACTATGTCCAGCAGAAATTGCTGGTGTTCCCAGGTCCACCATGATCCGGGGTGGTAGCACCTGTTAGGGTCCCAGCCATGGGCAAATATTTAACTATTACCAGCAATACTTTTTTGAAAAAAATATTACCAGCAAGGAAATATATTACCAGAAACATATTCTTGACAAAACAAAATGTTGCCAGCAATAAAATATATTTTCGGTATTAAATAACCCATTGAGGTTGATATGCCGTAAAACAAAATAAACCAAACCAATCTAAACCAAAGAATACATACTCTATTCATACGAATCTATCCTAAAAATGTTGTCGGTATTGAATAACCCATTGAGGTTGATATGCCGTAAAACAAAATAAACCAAACCAATCTAAACCAAAGAATACATACTCTATTCATACGAATCTATCCTAAAAATGTTGTCGACATTAAATAACCCATTGAGGTTGATATGCCGTAAAACAAAATAAACCAAACCAATCTAAACCAAAGAATACATATTCTATTCATACGAATCTATGCTAAAAATGTTGTCGGCATTAAATAACCCATTGAGGTTGATATGCCGTAAAAGAAAATAAACCAAACCAATCTAAACCAAAGAATACATATTCTATTCATACGAATCTATCCTAAAAATGTTGTCGGCATTAAATAACCCATCGAGTTTGATATGCCGTAAAACAAAATAAACCAAACCAAACCGTTTTACTCTCGAAATATCTAAATGCAACAGCTATTCTACCTCAGCAGTTTTTTTTTCTCACGCTTGCCGACGGTGTAATTCCCTTCCTCTTACTCGCCTTATAAATATAATCTTAAAAAAAAAATAAATACAACGTCAATCGCCATCTTTTGTCGCTTTGATCACCGTTCTTCTTTTATCCTTTCCCCAGTCCCCTCTATACACAGTGTTTTCCCTGACTTTCTCTCTCTGTTAACTCCTGCTTACTAGTGGCACACCCGCCTTGATTTGCCTGTCACCCACAGTGATTAAGAAGAAATACATTTATCTGATGCACTTTCACTGGGTATATCTTAAAAATCTCTTGTTTTCAAAAGATATATTTATATGCGCGTAAATGTAGACCTTTGTGTTTAAATAATTATCTATCAATGTATTTGAAGTTATAACGATTGCGTGGATGTTGGTTAGGTACATGATTTTGTCTTATCAGGGTTGAACAGAGGCAACCCACCCCGATATTTACGCTAGTTTATTTTTTTTTAGTTTGAATCTTTTGTTTCCCGTTTTCTGGTTAACTTAGCTTGGGTATGCATGCTCATTGGCCCCTTTTATTTCTGTCCCTATTTTTCTTTTGTTTAATTCCCCATCCCCTACGTCGTTAGGGGTCAGTGATGTCACTTTTCTGATTGTTGCGGGATGACTTTCGTTTCGTGTGTATCTGTTTTCGTATTTGTTATTGTGTCTAAATGAGTACGTGTTTGTGCGCGTGTTTGTTTTTAATAATGTTATAATCCCGCAATTATTTCGTCCAGTTAACTGATGTTTCTGCTACATTTAGGGATTGTGGGGTTTTTATTACTAACCCTATTTTCTTTGGTTTTATGTAAATAGTATTAAATCATATTGTAAATAATCATTGGGGTTTTTAAATTGTTGTTTTATCCCCTACCCCCACAGACTTTGAAATGTACATAACGGGACTAGTTAGGGTTTCATAGCGAATTTGAGGTATTATGGTGGACGTAGTAAGAAACGTAGGAGTGAATGTGTTGTTTTGGTGATAGGACTATTGTTGGTATGTTTGGGTCCGTGTCTGTGACTAGCTAAATTTAGAATTAAGACAGAAGATGACCGTCCTTCCCCAACCCCCTTTTTTGGCCTTGTGCCACATTTTCTACTAACGTACAAATAAATAATTATAATGATTGCGTGTGTCTGTGTGTGTGCGCGTGAGTGCGAATAATAGAGATATAGAGAGAGCGAAAGAGGGGCTCCTGTAAAAATATTCTCATTTTCTAGAAACACTAATAGAAGAAAAAAAAGAACAGATGGCTACAAATGACTACAAAGCAGACGATAAAAATTAGCCAATCGCGTGATAGGATTTCATAAACTTTTAATTCAACAAATGAGAAGGTTTTCATTCATGGACGCCATTTTTCTTTTAACAAGCAATATCAGTTAAAACAAAAAATACACCAAAAACTATTTAAAAAAAAACAAAAAAAACACTGTAAAATCCGTTGTTATTTTCTAGTCAAGAATAATTTCCGATATTTTGTTCAATGTTACTAATCACCTGTTCATAATTATCGATTATTGATTTGTTTCTAATCGATTGTCGGCCGCATTTAGTCACCTACTACATCAATGTTAAATGCAATTTCTGTTTGAAGGTGGATTTTCTTTTAAAATGTCTTTTTACTGCGTTTACTCTAGGCAAAAAGCGTTAATTACAATCACTTTTGTAACATTTTTTTTTATATAAGAGCGAATCGGAGAACTTAACTGTAGACATCAGTCATAATGAGATGATGAAAAACGACTGGTCGAGGAGTAATTGCTTTCATTAGCTTTTCTTGAAGATTATATAAAAAAATATACTTTCCAAAATCTTTCGCTTTAAAATCTCTGAAACGACTCAGCGTTTGATTTAAAATTTTAGGTAGTTTTTTTTATAGTAACACTGTTTAAGCCTCGGGGCCACTCGTGGTAGATGGTTATCTTAAGGGGTAGTTTATATGGATAGGTGAGGAAGATGACGGTTGAGTCTAGACTTGAACAGTTTACGATTGTAGTGATTGGGGAAACATTCTCTTAGAAGTCTGTTCCATTGTGTCGTTTTTCGCGGGAAGAAGCTATTTTGTGCGAAACATATTTCTCGCCTTTGGAATACAAATGGAATAAGGCTCGTTTTCTACTATGTAACTGGAATGGCGTGTCCAAGACGTGAAGGTTAGACCTGGCGAAACCAGAAAATGCAGTTTATCCGAGCACTTTTCATGGTACTAGCGTTAGAAGAGGGAGAGACTCATTACATACCCCCCACCCCTGTGAGAGAGAGGTCGAAGTGTGGAAAATAATTCTTCTCCAACAAGGACTCGGAGACGCTTTTAAACTGAATAGTGGAGTCTGCGCAGCTATCACTCAAATGTGGCAACAGTACCCCGTTTTCGACCTGATCTGGCTCTTATAAAGGTAGAGGATAGCATGAGAAGTCAGGTACTTACTGGAGTGGTACAGTGAGACGATTATTCTACCTGCATCTTTAGGGATGGACCGTATATAGGAGTCTCACTTGAGGTCCGGTGTAAGTCTGAGAACCAATATTCTCTCAAGGCACGGTGCCCTCCTCGACTGAATATCTGTTCATAGTGACATGGTTATAGTTTGGGGTTTCAACGGCGATGATAGACTAACCAGTATCTGTCTATATTTCTGAGATGAGGTATTATGTACACTTTTTACATTATTCTATTGTCCTCATTTTTTGTCGGCATATTTATTACAACGTTTCGGCCTTTCAGTATCTGTCTATATTTCTGAGTTGAGGTATTATGTATAGTATTTACATTATTCGGACTATTGTCCTCATCTTTGTCGCCATATTCATTACAACGTTTCGGCCTTTCAGTATCTGTCTATATTTCTGAGTTGAGGTATTATGTATAGTATTTACATTATTCCGACTATTGTCCTCATCTTTGTCACCATATATATTACAACGTTTCGGTCTTTCAGTATCTGTCTATATTTCTGAGATGAGGTATTATGTACAGTATTTACATTATTCGGACTATTGTCCTCATCTTTGTCGCCATATTTATTACAACATTTCAGCCTTTCAGTATCTGTCTATATTTCTGAGATGAGGTATTATGTACACTATTTACATTATTCGGACTATTGTCCTCATCTTTGTCGCCATATTTATTACAACGTTTCGGCCTTTCTGAGATGAGGTATTATGTACAGTATTTACATTATTCTAACTATTGTCCCCATCTTTATTGCCATATTTATCACAACGCACATGGCACAGTGGATAAAGGCGTTGGTTACATCCAGTGACAGGACCTAAAGAATGTGAGTTCAATACCTGGTTAAGGTAGTGGAGAACTTGGAGAGGGGAATTAACAGGAGATAACTGATAACTGATATATTATGTTTAATGTATGTCAATTATCTCCTGTTAATTAAAGTTCTCCGGGTTTATGTACACTATTTACATTATTCAGACTATTTATTACAATGTTTCGGCCGTGGTAAGCTCCGGCATTCCTCAGGTGGTTGGAATGTTGAACTGAACCCTTTATTTCGCTCACTGTTCTAGTTCCTCAAGGACACATAGCGGAGTGGATAAAGTTGTTAGATAGATCCAGTAGGGTATACTGTTCCAGTTCCACGTGCTATATCTAATGGATGTCAGTTATTAGTTATCTCCTGTTAATTCCCTTCTCCAATTTCTCCGTCACCTTTAGAGGCATTGAATGTAACAAGCCAGTTTCTTCTCCGCTAGTAACTTAGTGTTAGATCGGAAAAGAGATCAACTTCCAATCTCTGACCGTCATATATTTTAGATTTGCACCCGTATATTGTCGTACCATCGTCATAGATGTTTACAAATGATTGCAGTATATTCTTAGGTAGATCATTTATGTAAATAAGAAAGAGGGTTGGTTCAAGAAGTTAACCCTTGGGGACGTCTGCGTTGACCGCCAGGGTCTCGGAGGACTGGCCGTTAATAAGTACCTTAAGTGATCTACTTGGTTGGAAGAATTTTATAATTGAGAAAGCCCTTCCAGTGATTCTATAGGTGGAGAGCTTGTGCAGTAAACTTTTGCGACACACTTTATCGAGGGCCTTCTAATGCTATAGTCCTTGCGGCATGTGTCTCGTCAAGGACCTCACTAATTCTGCGTGTAATGGTAGTTATGACGTCAGTACTGCATCGAGCTGATCGAAACCCATATTTCAGGACTCTCCACTGAGACCGGATGTGACATTAGGTTTAACGTAGGGAACCCGAGCGCGTACGCCCGGTCCAAGGACAAAAATTACCCAGAACTTAAATGGAGAGAAATTTTCAAATTTTTGTAATACCCGTTTGTACGTTTGGTTTGGTTTGTTTTACGGCATATCAACCTCAATGGGCTATTTAATGCCGACAACTTTTTTTTCTGGTAATATTTTGTTTTTTCAAAAATTTATTTCTGGTAATATTTTTTTTCCTCAAAAATGTAAAGCTGATAATGTTTTTTTCAAAAATATATTGCTGGTAATATTTTTTTCTTCAAAAATTTATTTCTGGTAATAATTTTTTAAAAAGTATTTCTAGTATTAAAACTTGTTTTTACCCTTTTATAATGCTTTTTACCTCAGTTTCGGTGTTAACTATTTGCCCATAGCTGGGACCCTAACAGGTGATACCACCCCAGGTCAGAGTGGACCTGGGAACACCAGCAAATAAGAGGTGGTTCGACGCTCCTCAAAACCTCCTGATCCGAGTCCTTGCTGTTGGACGTAGTTTATCGTCTTACCCTGGACACGGATGTAGTTTAACGTCATACACAGGACGAACGTTTGTAGGAGAAACTTTGTAAATCACAGATACAACAATAGTAACGCCTTTGAACAATAGACATTCAGACATCGCTAATTCCCATATATATATATATATATGTGTGTGTGTGTGTGTGTGTGTGTGTGTGTGTGTAAATCTATTTTTTTACATAAATTGCTAAAACTATGCCCCTCCTCTCCTTTCTATGTGAAACCTATTTACAGCCTTTTTCTCTTTACTTTCCCTTCTTTCTTTTTTCTTTATCTTTTTCTCTCTTCTCCCCTCCCATTTCAACGTATCACTTCCGTTAAGTTAACCGATTAAATAGGTCACGGTCTGTTCCCCCCCCCCATACTAAGTATGATTGAAAGAAATATTAAAATAAACCCTCTCTAAACTTGATCATGTCTCTCAAACCACTCCTCATTACCCCTCTGTTAAATTACAAAAAATTACACTGCCCATCAAAAGTGTAAATTTTCATTTCATTTTTCGTTTCATCTATTGGAAGTGCTATCTGATGATCCAGCGTCCTTTTGAAGGACTCTGCTGAAATAAATTATTATAAAGGAACCTTAAAGTGGTCTGTTTTTCTTTAATATATATATATATATATATATATATATATATATATATATATATATATATTCTTTACCCGTCACATGGTCTAGTAATTTCAAGATGAGGTCGACTGTGCTTGTTCCCTGGCGATGCGGGTTTAAATCCATTGTCGGCATCGACCCTTTATTCTTATATGACAAAAATAAACCAACCTTTATTTACATTCGGACTAATATCCTCATCTTTATCACAAAGTTTTGACCGATGTTTCATTCGGCCTTCATACAGGACTAGACTCAATAAAATAAAGAATTCACATCAAAACGAAAACAATCTAAAGAAGTTTGTTTTCGTTTCACTATCCATATCTAGGGACATATCAGTTTATGCCTTTAAAGTACCACACAGTTATTGACGGCTCTGTTTACACATAGCCTAAGTCTATACTAAACACTCAAGTGATTAAACCCGGAATTGTACTATGCCACCAAATTTGCGAACCAGAAGTTTAATGCACTAGTCTATTCTGCTGTAAGACAATCCTGAACCTAAATGCTTGCGTCTTAAATCTAATGTTAATCTTGCTTGACTGTTGCTGTGTTGCTCTTGATGTGAAGCTTGAACTCCTTCACCGCTGCTTCTATAAAAAAAAAGTTAAAATCTAATAACCTCACGACTAATATTACCATTATATAGGCACCTACCACAAATCCTTTCATAATTAATGAAATTTTTTTTTGCTCTTCAGCAGAATGTCTGATGCAAACCTTCAGGAAAGCAACTCATTTCGATTTCTTAATCTCATAGTTTCTACTGAAGTAGAGGGATTACATAGAATAAATTGCTCAATTTACTGCAAAGAAGGTTGGGTCATACTGTTGCGACAGAAAATTTTTTCTCATCAGAATCCATTTTTTTACAGTTGTAAATCTACCGTTCGGTGTTCCATTGAATATAACTGCTATACTTTGTCTGTTTTTCCTACTATATATCTTGAGATCCTCGACAAAACCCAAAAGAAGAGTCTGCAATTTTATCGGCCCTCACCTAGCATACCAACTTCAGCCTCGATGTGGCTTCCCTCTGTCTTTTCTATAAATATTTTCATGGCTGTTGTTGTAATGATCTCTCCTCCTTCGTACGTCAACCGCGTGAATTTAAGTGTACTACTAGATTGGCTACTAGGTCAAAGTTTTTTTTGCTATTGAAATAGCGAGATGTAACCTTAAGGTGTATTCTAATAGTATCTTTTCTCGCGCTTCTCATCTTTGCTACCAACTACATTCCTCCAAAATTTATTGAAACTTTAGTGGCAATATTATCTCGTCCAGAAAATCTGTTTGTTTATTGTTCTTTCTTATCACTAAAGTCTTCTTATTCTCTATCAGTAACCGCTTGCGTCTTAGTGGCATTATCGCCTTACTTGGGGTGAAATTAAAAAGAAAAGAAATGAAATGAAAATAAGCATAAAATTGTAATATTTAACTCATGATAATGAAGCTAATTTTCCTTGATATTTCGTGGAGAATTCCATTTTTGACGCAGGGAAAATAGGTGATATTAAATTTAAAAATAAAGATGTTATAACTCGAGGGGTCAACATAATTTAATACATAAAAAGATATTTACACAATTTAGATCCTCCGGCTGTTGTCCTCATTTTCACCTTTTTTATTTTTGTTACTTTATTCAAGACGTTTCGAAAGTTGTACTCTCCGGCCTTCTTCAGCTGACTGGAATTTCGAACTGAACCCTTTACTTCGTCGACCTGAGCAGAGATCAGTAACGGTTATCTCCTTTTAGTTCAACTCTACAGGTTTTTGTTCACCTCAGCTGTGGCAAGCTATTGAACTCACAACTCTTTGCGTCAAGACACTGGATTCAACCAGCGCTGTTATCCACTGGGTCAAGTGTCCAATCAACTGAAGAAAACCGGAGCGTACAACGGCCGAAACGTCGGGAAGTGAATATGGCAACAAAGGTGAGGACAAGAGTCCGAACAATGTCAATAGTGTAAATAATTACAATACCCCATCTCAGATTCTGAATGTGAATATGACAACAAAGATGAGGACAATAGTCCGAACAATGCAAATTGTGTAAATGATTACAGTACCCCATCTCGGAAATATAGACATATTAAAAGATATGTTTCTAAAACCGAGTTATATGCACCATAAAGAGGTGGAGAGGAAAGAAAGTGATCTACTACGTTGTATAACCCAGGGGGGATATAAGACAATCGAGCTTGCTAATCAGTGTCCACTGGACATCGTTAGAAGTTACTTGACCTTTCCTAATCGATTATACATTAACTATTGGCCGGTTTATATATCACGTGATATTTATCACTATATACATCGGAGTATATAAAATTTATTTGATATGAGGGCATCTATCTATCTATCTATCTATCTATCTATCTATATATATATATATATATACACACATATATAATAATAATAATAATATATATATATATATATATATATATATATATATATATATATATATAATAATAATAATAATAATAATAATAATAATATATAATAATTTTATTTTTATTTTACGGAGTTGTTCTTTTCTGTTTTCTTTTTGAATTAGTAGGTCTGATGAATTGGATCGTATTTACAATTCCAATGGAATAAATTATGACCATGGAATATTAGTGTTTTAAGCCTTTTTATTTTATCCTTACTCTCCCCTGGACATTGTGTTCTACCTGGATTCTAACCTCTCGGAATTTTTCATTCTAAAAATATACATGTGTGTATATGCACCTGTGTATTTTGCATATATATGTGTATATTTACCACTAATGTTATCTATCTATCTATCTATCTATCTATCTATCTATCTATCTATATATATATATATATATATATATATATATATATATATATATATATCATAGACAGTTCGTGCCAAAGCCGCTACTGCATTTAGAATGGTTGTTGTTTGGTTGATTTTGTTTAGCGACATATGAACCACTATGTGTTATTTAGTGCCGAAATCTAAATATTTTGAACACACTTTTATAGCTCCAACTAAATATATTTTGAACGCAAATGTATTGTTGGTCATTTTGCTATAAAATATATTGTTAATAATTATACTATAGAATGTATTTCAGGTCATTTTGCTTTAAAATTGTGTTGGGCATTTTACTGCAAATATGTATTTTTACAATTTCATAGTGTTTATTTTTTATTTGGGGACTCGCTATTTGCCCAGAGCTTGGAGAGGTGGTACCACACCGGGTCTCGGAATCAAGAGGTGGTTCACGTACTGGTTTGGGGGATTTCAGACCAAACACAAATTTAGACCCTTCGTGTAGGCCAGTGATTCTCAACCAATGTCTAGATGTAACCTAGGGGGCCCATGTAACATTACTTGATGTCCATACAAAATATAGCAAACTACGGCTCCACGTAATCTGCTAGTGGTCCATAGAGGAATTTCACTTCGGAGCGTTACAACTGAAAAATTGAAATTTCTACAGAAATCAACGTTACATTAAAATATTTAAAACAGAAAAAAAAAACGTGACCAAGCGATGTAACTTAACGCACATACCCGATGTTCTGATTGAAAAGTTGGATAAAAACTGAGAAGGATTAAGCAAAGGAAGGATTATATAAAGATTATAATATATTAATATAAATCAATTTAATATAAAATGTAAAATAAAATATCGATAATAAAAATTAATATATAAATTATATAAAGGTTATATATAAAAGAAGTATATACATTTACTATTTCTATAATACAATTTCTAGACTTATCTCTTAGTAAAAAATAAAATAAGTTTTTTTTCATTGAATAGGTGAAAAAACGGTTGAGCACCCTTGGTGTAGGTGAAAGAGAACTTTTCTCATATACTAAGCATTATTCACTACAAAATTACTATCACAATGGCTACTAAATTGGCAATGAAAAAGACTTTTACCATAAGTCATGTTTGAATAATAACTGGTACAATAAGAAAAACCTATTGCATCTTGATATATATATACATACATACATACATACATACATATATATATATATATATATATATATATATATATGAGAGAGAAAAAAGGTAACATAATGAAAACACGAAAATAAGCTTGTTACAGCGAATGACTGAACACTCATTATTTTCTATTAAAACATTAATATTGCTGACTATGAGAACACACACAAACATACCACACACACACACACACACACACACACACACATATATATATATATATATATATATATATATATATATATATATATATATATATATATATACGGTCTTGACACCGAAATAGGATTACAATAGCGTATGTATGTATGCTCGAACGCATGGATAGGCATCTCCGCTTAATATCGAATTGTTTATATGGGTGTGAACAATAATGTGTACACTTGTATGTGTGTGCCTGTGTCATCCAAAAATGGATACAGAGGAGATTTCCCCTTTACACTACCAAACAAAAACAAGATTAAAAAGATTCAATTTTAATATATATATATATATCTGCAGGAACCTGTCTTTCAAACATGCTTCGTTGAATATGACAGACAAAGAAAATTTTCGTCCTGGATAAGACGATAAACTACATCCGGCAGCAAGGCCTCGAGCATGGAACCACCCCTTAATAGCTGTTTTGCCACGTCCACCCTCACTTGAGATGGTGGCACCTGTTTTGCTCCCAGCTATTGGAAAATAGTAAACCCTCAAACAGGGGTAAAAAAAAATCATAGTATAAAAAAATTTCATTATGATAGAAAAGAATAACAGCAATAGATTTTAAAAATAAAAAAATTCCCAGCAAAAAATTGGAAATGAAAAAAAAAAAAAAATACAACAGATGTTTGTAAAAAGAAAAGCTCCCAAGAAAATTAAATTTGGGATTTAAGTGACCCATAAGGAGTTGATATGCCGTTAAACAAGAAAATTTAATGAATTTTTTAGGCATTTTGTAGGACACGTGTTACAGTAGATAAAGGCATTGGTTAGATCCAGTGACTCAAAGAGTTGTGTGTTCAATACCTGGGTAGGGCAGTGGAGAGGTAAATTAACAGAGGATAACTGATAAGTGACATCCATTAAACATATCACGTGGAACTGGAACAGTCTACTCCAGCGAGCGAAATAAAGGGTTCAGTTCAACTTTCCAACCACCCGAAGAAGGGCGGAGCGTACCACGGCCGGTGATAAATGTGGTAACAAAGATGAGGACAATAGAACGAATAATATAAATAGTGTACATAATACCTCTTCTCAGAAATACAGACAGATAATGAAGGACCGAAACGTTGTAATAAATATGGCGACAAAGATGAGGACAATAGTCTGAATAATATAAATAGTGTATATAATACGTCATCTCAGAAATACAGACAGATACTAAAGATTTACGCGGTCATAAATATCACCATCGCTTAATGTTATGGGACCTTACCCATAATAACATAATGGACTATTCCACACGTTATAAATACTGCGCCTCAAGAGGAAGCAGGAAGTTCCGTCTGAAGACTTTACCTGAAGGGAAGGGCGGAGGTATGTGTTTCACACATATATCCGATTCTCCTTTACCGACACTCTGTGCTTCCACTCCCGTAAGCCAGACTAATGTCATTAGTCCGGACCTTGTTCTCTTTCTTGTGGAGAGACAAGGCCCCTTTGGTATCTCACGAGATCTGTTGCCTTCATCCCTCTGAGGGCGGTCTGGGTATGCCTAGCATTGAGATTCGTCAATATATGCTTCGCATTACCTTTCTAGACCGAATGTGTCGCGGATTGGATGAGGTGGGCACCTTTTGGAAAGAAGATGTCCGAAAACATTTCCCATCCCTGAGAAGTGTGCACTCGTGCGAGGAGGAGGCCGGCCGTAGACCTCGTGTCGAGTGCTCCTTCTACCGCGAATGTCGTCGTGCTTTGAAGCTCCTCTTACGGACGACGGATGGCCTCTCCGACGCCCAGGCGTTGTCTCGTAAGGCATTGTATCAATTGTTAGTTAGTGGGTCCGTTCAAGATGATCTGATCGACGAGCTCGGTCTTACTAAGCAGGAGGCTCGCTCGATATGGCCTTGGGCGCCTGGGTTGAAATGTCTCAATAATGATGAGGCATCACTCACCTGGCTGATGATTCGTGGGGCCCTCTGGGTCGGTAAGAGACTTTGTTCAGCAGGCTTGGAGAAATATCCAAACTGTCGTCGCTGTACTGGGGAAGTCGAGACCATTGGTCACGCCTTTTTTCAGTGCAAGACGGTAGTGCCGTTGTGCAAGTTTGTTGAAGGCCTCATGGTTCGCATGCTGCGTGGAAAGTTCTTTGTCCTGGAAGCCAGTTCTGTTTGTAGCAACGTGGAGCCGCAATTGATGAAGGCTGAACACTATGTGTTCTGTTGCTTACTAGGGATCATGAGAGTCTTGATTTGGACGACGCGTCAGAAGGGATTCCATGAGGGCGAGAAGTCCACCTCTTCCCAACTGATCTTGTACTTTAATCATCAGCTTAAAGTCAAGATTAGGACGGAAAGGCGGCGGCTTACCTCATCGGGATTTGGCAAAAGGTGGGTGAATCTTGCGCGAATGTGTAGAGTGAAAGGGGCTGACCTAGAGTGGCACTTGGATGTCGGTTAGGTACAGGATTTTGTCCTAACAGGGTTGAACAAAGGCAACCCACCCAGATATTAGGTTAGACTAGGTTTTCTATTTTGATTCTTTAGTTTTTCCGTTTTTTTCTGGTTAACTTAGCTAGGGTATGCATGCGCATTGGTCCCTTTTATTTCTGTCCCTATTTTTCTTTTGTTTAATTCCCCATCCCCTCCCTCGTTAGGTGGTCAGTGACATTAGTTCTCTGGTGGATGCTGGGCGCCTTTCGCTTCGTGTGTGTGATTTTTCGTATTTGTTGTTGTGTATGAATGTGTGTGTGTCTGTGTGAATGCTTGGAGGAATGAATGTTTTTTCTTATTTTTCTTAGTCCCGCATTGATTTCGTCTAGTTAACTGATGTTTCTGCCACATTTATGGTTTGTGGGGCGTTTTATTACTAAAACAGTTTTCTTTAGTTTTATTGTAAATATTTAAAGTCATATTGTACATAGTCATTTGGGGTTCTTTTTAAAAATTGTTATTTTATGACCCTCCCCCCACGAAGAATATTTGTACATAAGGGGACTAGTTAGGACTTCATAGAGAATCTGAGGTATTATGGTGGACGCAATAAGAAAGGTAGGAGTGAATGTGGTGTTTTGGGGATTGGAATATTGTTGGTATATTTGGGTCCGTGTCTGAGACTAGCTAAGTTTAGATGTAAGACAGAAGAAGACCGTCCTTTCCCACCCCCTTTTTAGGCCTTGTGCCACATTTTGTATAATATACAAATAAATATCGTTCCGTCTGAAGTCGGGCGACCGGCTGACCGGCTGATCGGTTGAACTCTCTGCCGTCGGGCGGGGAGGAACCCTAACGAGGCTACGTCGAAGGGCGGAGTCTCTTTCGGGGAGGTAAACCGACCCTGAACCCGTTTATACTCGGTTTATTTTTGGCCGAGCCCACGGGCTCGGAGATCCCACGTTAAATCGGCCTTGTGCCACATGATTCCCTCGTGGTGGGGTGACTAAATACCGTTCTGTCCGAAGTCGGGTGACCGGCTGACCGGCTGATCGGTTGAACTCTGCCTTCGGGCGGGGAGGAACCCAAACAAGGCTACGCCGAAGGGCGGAGTTTTCTTTCAGGGAGGGAAAAGGCTGGTCTTTTTTTTTATGCGTTTCACCCCAAGCAAGGCAGGAAGCCACTAGCACGCAAGGGGTTACAGAGAATTGGACGAGAGCGATAGAGAATGATGGAGGAAAGATGAAGAGAAGGATAGGGGATAGATCAAGGCATCTGGAGACGTCGATTGATATTATATTTGAATAGTTAGAGATTATAGCTATCAGGGAAACAGGAAAAGGGGAGGGAGTTCCACAGGCGAGAAATGTGAGACATGAAGCTATTGGAGTAGAAGTGACGGCTACATTTAACAGTTTCGTCAGTGAATGGTACGTGACAACTGAAAATTACTGAGGGCACAATGAATGCAGCCATATACATTTCAGATTTTAGAAGATTGCTTGCAGTCATTAATTGAGAAATTAGAACTTGGACCAGATTGGGTTTTTCAACAGGACAATGATGCGAAACATACGGCCAAATCAACAAGTACATGGCTTCAAAACAATAACATCAACGTGTTGACATGGCCCAGCCAATCGCCGGACATGAATCCAATAGAGAATCTTTGGAGAACACTGAAGAACCAGATTCGTGAAAGGCGACCAAAGAACCTCAGTGAATTGAAAATTTTTGCAGAAGAAGAGTGGGCTAAAATTCCCATCAAATCATGCCAGGCGCTTGTAGAGAGCTACAGGAACAGACTGAGAGCTGTGGTTTCAAATGAAGCAGGACCAACTAAATATTAAACACATTCAAAGCATAATTTATATTCTGTCCAAATACTTTTTTCACTACCTGTTTTAATAATTTGAATATAAAATATAAATACGTGTCAAATAATTTATTTTTGCTGATTATTTGCATTTATAATTGTTTTACGAATATATTGTGAGCTTTAGACAATGCTTTTCTTTCAATATATGATTTTAAATCCATTTTTTTACTGTCCAAATTCTTGTTTCACCTCACTGTATGTACACTATTTACATTATTCGGACTATTGTCCTCATCTTTGTTGCCACATTTATCACAACATTTCGGCCGTGGTACGCTCTGGTCTGCTTTAGTTTGTTGGAATGTCGAACTTAACCCTTTATTTCGCTCACTGGGGTAGACTGTTCTAGTTCCATGTGCCATGTTTTAATGGATGTCAGTTATCAGTTATCTTCTGTTAATTCCCTTCTGAAAGTTCTCCACTGCTTTAACCGGGTATTGAACTCATACTCTTTGGGTCCTCTCATTGGATCGAAGTAATGGCCGAAACGTTGTAATAAATATGGCGACAAATATGAGGACAATAATCTGAATAGAGTAAAAAATTCATGAATCATGAAATGAGAGAAGGGAATGAACCCTGAAAACTGATAAAAGATTGTGACAAAACAAAACAAAAGGAAAACACGTTAGTTGAACCCGTTCACCCGACAAAATAATAAGAATGGCCGCTGTATTCTGTCGATAGACAGAATCAAATCGTACCTTCACTAATGGAGTGGGAAGGGTAAAATAAATGATGGAATGGAAACATCAAAGTCTGACCCAAGTGAGATTAAAAAAAAAGAAACCAAAAACAAACTGGAGAGGTTGAGAATGTCGACGTCGATATTAACAAAAGAAAATGACGGGAACAGGCAAATAGCGTCTAGCTTAACCAGCGGAAGGGATCAGAGGAAACCACCCCGTTGTGACCGATTGAACTTAAAAAACGAACTGAAGGATAGCCCCTTTCACACAAACCATGCTCGCTACTTAAATATTCATATCAATGAATATTACATGGGAGAATACAGAATAAGACGGAATGGTAAAGGGTAAACATTTACTTGGATCAACGAGAAAGGTAAATAGAGAAAAGCCATGTTAGGTACGTCCTGAAAGCACATTAATCCCCGGGTAAGTTATGTATTACGCTTTCTTGGACTAACATTCTCAACTGACATGAAATGGAAAGACTATATTGAATCTGCTGGTAGGTCATCGGCTAAGAAAGTTGGTTTACTGTGTCGTACGATACAATTTTTCTCTCCAGAATCTATCTTATAAATCTATAAGTCTGCCATTCGTCTATGCTTAGAATATTACTGACACATATCGTCCGGTGAAACTGCCATTTTATCTTGAGCTCCCAGATAAAACCCAAAGAAGAGTCAACAATATTATTGGTCCTGATCTGGCAGCTCGGCTTCAGTCACTTTCTCGCTGCCTTAAGGTTGCCGCCCTGCATCTTATCTATAAATAATTTCATGGTAATTGTTTGGATGAGGTCTCGGCTATGGTACCTAAACTTGAATTTAAGCTCAGTACTAGACTGGTGTCGAGATCACATGAATTTAGAGATGAGCTGGTAAGATTTAACCGTAAGTTCTATGCTAACAGCTTCTTTTCTCGCACTTCTTCTTTGTGGAAGTTCATTCTGGCCCCATGCTTTCCATCCAACGTTAATCGGCAAAAATTTAAATGCAATGTCAATTGCTATCTACTTTCCTGATTACTCTTTTCTCTTCCTGCTCATTATGTCTCTTCGTAATTCTTTCACGCCCTGCAAGCGTTTGTGTCTTAGTGACTTTATTGTCTTGTATGGCGTGATACCAATCTTAATAAAAAAAAAAAAAAAAGAAAAAAAAAAAGAAACATGACTCTTAAAAGAAGAATTGTAGACAGACATCATTTAGGCTTAACGTAGCTACGTTTCTAGGTGTAAAATACTTTGATGTAACATCTGCTTTGGTAGCTACACCAGGAATCTATCTTCGGTTTGTCTCTTAAGCCGTTGTTATAGAAACGTTAAACGCGCTGCTATGCAATCAATACCTGACCATAAACACGTAGCTCGGCATCACTCATCTGACATCATTTCTGTTGGCTATATCTGATTTGACATCTTTATTTGCTGTTAAAGTGTAGTGGCGATGGAAAGATGGCGAAACGTGCTGACTTGCCGAGTTGGAGTCACGTAGCTGCTGACAGCGCACAGGCGGCTTGGGTCTAAATATAATGCCATTTCCCCATCAGAAGGAATATGATAAGATTCAGTTGAACTGTCGAGATGTCCCTCCACACCCTCAGGGATTTGGAGAGGCTCTCGAAATGCCAATCTAAACATAGTCGAGCAATCTTTAACCTTTGCACCCGCAAAGCAAAACGTAGTGTCAAAAGGATGTTTTTTTCCCGTGACACCACTGTTGTTTTAACTACCTTCACTCCTCACTCATGTATATCGTTTTAAAAAGAGATGGTTAGAATTTTATTAAGCCCTAAACATATGAAAGTGAATTTATAAATTTTCTTTGTTTCTGAAAATTTATAACAAAATAATAAGCAATATTTATTTATGAAATTGTTTATTTAAAATATTTATTATATTACTTTTTTTATTGGAATGGTTGACAGCAACATAGACGTATTGGCAATAAATTTGAACTTGGAATAGGTAAATAATAAGGGTTTTCTTTAGTAAACGTATTTTAATATGTAAATATTCAATTGCAAATGCTTACAAATTTATGAATAATTTTTTTTTCCTATATATTTCTCTATAATTTGGTAAATGATAAATATTTCATTGCATTAATTTTAATAGAATTGTATAAGTTTTAGAATATAATATTATTGTAAATTCTCAAGAACAATATATATATATATATATATATATATATATATATATATATATATATATATATATATATATATATATACAGTGCGTTCTGCTTGATTATGCAGTTATTTTTACCTAAAAATATTCCAGTTGAGCAATATATTCTGAAGAATAAAAACTAAAGTGTTTTTGATACTATTTTATTATTTTGTCAATCATTTAAGTTATCGAAATATACAAAACGTGCTTCTTTTTAATGGTTTATGAACTTAAGCCCTAATTTAGTGTTCACTTTCATTTTTTAAAACAAGAAAAACACATTTTATACTAAATTTTATTAATTGAATTGTGGCGCATATGACAATACATCATGTGTTCTAAGTCCTACATTACATAATACATATGTATAGCATGTTAAACAAAACAAAACAAGTCTGTTCATGCGGCCACGAACAAACATGACATCCTCCATTCTTCAAAACCGTTATGAGGCGTCTGCTGACATCAATGTTTCAATTTCAGAAGGTTTGATTGATCGGCAAGCACTTACAATTGCTATCCACAGGACTTCTAAGCTGGTGAATTGCTTGTTTTCAGCATTAATCCGCCTCTTGACTATAGACAACAAAATTTCTATTGGATTTAAATCAGGGCTGTTTGGATGCCATGCCATTAAATTTTGACTTTGAACTGATAGCCAATTGGTGGTGCTTCTTGATCTATGCGCTGGAGCATCATCTTGCTGAAATATCAACGATTCTATTTTTTGAATTGGTTGTTCATCAAGCCAGGGCAGGAAGGCATCTTCCAAAATCCTACAATATGCATTTGAATTTAGCTTAAGCCCTTTGGGTACTTTGTGTCGGCCTATTAGTTCATTTCCGCGGATCCCAGCCGGAAACATCACTCCTCCGCCACCCTGTTGTCGATGAATGCGTACTCCTGCTGGTCAACCATTTAACACACATCCAGATGACGACCCATAAGGCCCATCTAGGGTAGATGGTCTTCATGTAACTGTGTGCCCATTCAACTCTTTTCATCTTGTTTGCTTTGCTCAATGGGGGCCTCTTGATGGGACTCTTCACTTTGGCAAGGTCTTCAGGACCTCACAACGTGTAGTTTTACCAACTTTGGGCACTCCAGCGCTTTCAAATATTTTTTTATTAGTTTCATGCGGTTTCTTCGAGACTTCATATTCAATTTTACGAAGATCTCTGGCAGTTAACTTTCGCAAATGCGATCGTTTAGGTGTCTTTCGGCATGATTTACCGCCTAAGATGAATGCTTTGATTATACGGTGGTCCCTATATAATTTTTCTATGTTACTATACAAATTTTTTTTCATTGACCATATTCTCTTGTCTGAAAGTATAATTTAATCTGTAAGAAGCAGCAAGTCTGAAAAAAACGTAATTTATTGATACATTGGATGAAAAATTTACTCTGCATAATCAAGCAGAACGCACTGCATATATATATATATATGGATTCAATTTCATCATACGTGTCGTTTTTATTACAATTCTAGTTATGACATTTTAAAACAATGGATATTAGTGAAGAGTGAAAGTACTTAAAAAGCGGTGTCATGTGGGAAACATGATGTCTTATTGCAGGCAGTGTTGTCCATGTTTTCACAACGCTTTAAAAAAAAAACAAAAAAAAAAAACTATCACTGATCCACAAACGATGAATCAGAAGCTTTGCCTGGCTTTATAAAAATCTATAGTGGTTGAAGGGCCACTAACTAGAAACCAATTAAGAAAAAAAAACATGATTCAGAAATTTGTCTGGATTTATATAACCCTATCGTGGTTGAAGGGCCATTAAGTAGAATCCAAAATAAATGATTAAACCAACTGCACACCAACTAGGAATTGAAGATACGGAAAATAATGTTAAGAATTAAAATATTAAACTATCACTGATCCATATATAAGATCAAACTATAGCCCAAAAAACCATGATTCAGAAATTTGTCTAGCATTAGATAACCCTATAGTGGTTGAAGGGCCATTAAGTAGAAATCAAAATAAACAATTAAACCAACTGCACACCAACTAGGAATTTAAAATACAGAAAATAATGTTAAAAATTAAAATAATTTTTTGGTAAACAGAAACATACTTTAGATGTGTTTTCCCATGACTCCACTTCTTAACTACCATTATTCTTTAGCAATGTTTGTTGTTTTAAAAAGTAATGATTAGAATTGGAATAAAACCTAAATCTACACTATTTATCATTATTTATTGGAATGATTGATAAATATCGGCTAAGTGCCAATTGATTCAAACTTTATAAAATGTTAAATTATAAGGATTTCCTTCTAGTTGCTTCAAATATTTTAATAATTTAGTAAATGTTTATAAATTAATGAATAAACATTGTTTTCATATTTATTTATTTATAAATTGGTAAATGATAAATACGGCTTTAATTCTAATTGTATTATTTTTTAGAATAATAAACAACCTAATAAATAGTGTTTAATATTTTGTTGAAAAAACAAATGTATAAATTCACTTTCATTATATGTTTAGATTTTATTCCAATTCTAATCATCGCTTTTTCAAACAATAAATATTGCTGAGAAGTGAAGGTAGTTAAAATATTAGCGGTGTCAAGAGAAAAGCCATGCTTTTGGCACAGTATTTCTTTTTTGTTGTTTTTATTTTTGTGTAACAATCTTGGTTAAAGGTTTTTTATTCATTTGATGCATTTATCTAGTTGGCCGATTTAGTGTTTGATTTGGAGCTGGAAACCGAGAAACACTCAAGTTCAGGCTAAATAAAAAGTTACCCAGCCAAACCCACAACGTACCCTCAAAGCCGTAGATACGTTGTAATTTGAAATAAAAATAAGCCTTGAAAATGAAATCGCATGTAAAACGTTTGATGCACTGTGTTGCTCCAGGACAGAAAGTTAGAAGGTTAGGGAGGGCGAAGATCATCTTGAATAAGTTGGAAAATAATCCTGTAATATATACATATATATATATATATATATATATATATATATATATATATATATATATAAAAGTGAACATAGAAGTCAACAATTGGTGGCCTGACGATTGCATATAGCATGAAACAGACTGTCGCCTCTAAGTGTTGACTTCTATGTTCACTTTTATATTTACACACGGTCTATCTCTGATATTGAGCACTTTATTCCATAAATATAGCACACCTTAAGACTATATTTCTTTATATATATATATATATATATATATATATATATATATATATATATATATATATATATATTAACTTTCCGATCCACAGCCACGATTAATTAATGATGAACATGTCATTTTCATTTATGATCGATTTCATCACGATTCTTCTGTTAAGCTTGGAGGGTAATTATACATGCTTATTGCTCAAAGTAGAGTCCAATAATGTCATAAAAACCTCGGAGAATTCCAGTAAGATATCTTTAACAATTTCCAAGAAAGAACTGTTCGAACTTAATCTAACAACAGGACAATTTTGCTTTAACACGATTTGGACAATTTTGCTGTTACATCATATATATATATATATATATATATATATATATATATATATATATATATATATATATATATATAAACTCTAATGACACAACTAATATGTTTCCAGTGTAAAAGACATGCACGGCAATTGTGTCTATATAGCATTGTTATGGTATTATCTCGGACACCCCTCGGAATAGGCCACTCCCAGGGAAGAAACAGCTTCTTCTGGAATTGGAGCAAAGGTGACCGAGGTTGCGTTCGCAGTAAAGTCAGGCCTTATAGCTTGACTCGAAGTCGTTCTATCTAGAGTAGATGACAGAATTATGTCTTTCTTTTAACTTGATGTGTGGCAGTTTTGCTACGTGATTGGTTCTGCTGAGTAATTGAAATAATTCACTGCGCCCTTTGGAGATATCGAATACGTGTGCCAAATATAGGATAGGCGAAGATGCCAATAAAAGGATTAAATTGGAATAAGACACCAGGGAAGGACCGCGTTCCAGCTTAAATATTTGTCTTTAGCGGTGAACGACTCACTTCTATTGTCTATCACGTTTTGGGTGACACGGGAAGAAGAGGAATGTCACCCAAAGACTGTAATAATAATAGCAATCTCATCAGTTTCATTATAAATAAGCTTTTTGCATCCGTTGACAGAGCAGCCAGTACTGTTTTCGGTTGAAATTTATAAAATCTTTTTCTCAAAACAATTTTTCAGGGAAAGAAGTTTGTCAAGTTTATTATTACCTTTTCCAGTACTGATAGGTGGTTTCCTTCCCAACCTTTTGTTTGAAGTAGTGTGGAAGATCAACATCTTGATTATGCCATTATTTTCTCTTCGAGTTGCATGTGATATCTATTTTCGTTGTTGCTTGACTTGTTAGAACAATTACAACTGAGTCGTGAGTTCGATCCTCACCGGGAGCTCCATACTTTCGACCTTGTGCCACATCTAAGCTACGCTTAAGAAACAATTTATAGACGCTTCGACATGGTGCAGTGATTACTAAGCTTGTGCCGCAAGAACAATTACGATTGAGTAGTGAGTTCGATCCTCACTAGGTGCCCCCACTTTCGGCATTGTGCCGCATCTAAGCTAGGCTTAGAAAATCATTCTGGGAACTTCGACGTGATGTAATGTTTAGCAAGCTTGTCTCGATAGAACAATTACGACTGAATTGTGAGTTCGATCCACACTGGGTGCCCCATATTTACGACCTTGTGCCACAACTAAGCTACGCTTAGAAAAATCACTATATATATATAGAGGGATAGAAACAGGTGAAGGAGAGTAATGATTTCGGTTGAAATTTATAAAATCTTTCTCCCAAAATAATTTTTCAGGGAAAGAAGTTTCTCATATCTACTATCGCCAGTACTGATGGGGGTTTTCCTCCCTAGATTTTTGTTTGAATTAATGTGGAAAGTCAACATTATGTCATTACTCACTGGGTTCTTCACACTTCCGGTTTTGTACTATACCTAAGCTACGCTTAAAGAACAATTTATAGACGCTTCGACACGATGTAATGTTTATTAAGCTTGTCTCGCTAGAACAATTACGATTGAGTAGTGAGTTCAATTCTCAGTAGGCGCCTCACACTTTTAGCCTTGTGCCACATCTAACCTAGCCTTAGAAAATCATTCTGTGATCTTCGACGGGTGTAATGGTTTTCAAGCTTGTCTCGCTAGATCAAATACAAATGAGTAGTGATATCGATCTTTACTGGGTTACCCATACTTTCGGCCTTGGACCACAGATAAGCTATGCTAAGAAATTCACTATTTTGTTGTCACCCGTGTGATGTAGTTTCTGTCAGTTCGTATAGTTCTTTGTTTGTGGTTTTGTAGCGCCAATCCGTAATGTTCAAAGACGGGTGACCTTGGCCAAGAACCTCAGCACTGATCTTATAAACCAATGAAGCCATTAATATGTCACTTGACAAAGGACATGCATCCAGATCCGGCAGCAAGACCTCTGATCGGAAGATTGGTGAGGAACCACCTCTTAATTGCTGTGGTTCTCAGCTCCACCGTGACCCGTCGTGGTAGCACCTGTTAGGGTCCCAGCTATAGGCAAATATTGAACAGGTAAAAAAAAAAAAAAATCAGCAGTACATTTTATTATAAAAATGCCCCAAAATATATTTTATAGCTAAATGACAATCAATGCAAAACTAAAAAAGTATAAAAATACATTTTTATAAAAATAATTACGAGTAATAAATTATTATATAAAAAAATATTTACCAGCAATACCTTTTTGAAATTACCAACAATACATTTAGAAAATTTGCCAACAATACATTTTATGACCTAAAAACTATATATGTAAAACATACATTTATTCTGAAAGTATAAAATAATAATTAATTAACCCATATAGGTGTTGATATGCCGCTAAACAAAATCAACCAACATATACGCACAAAGTGATAACTTCATAGGTAACGTTTTGTTATACACAGTTGGGAAAACTTTAGCTTATATTACAATATAATGTTTAACAGTGTTCTCCTCGAAACACTGGGTAGGTTCATACATAAATAAGGTTCAGTGGGTATGATCTTTATCAGGGGTCACCAAAGTTTTTTCACAGAGGGCCAGATAACTGAGAGTATGACGAACATAGGCCGGATAACCATGTTATTCAATACAATAGACAAAAGAATGACAACGTACTTATGTATCTGTCTATATTTCTGAGATGTTCTAACCACTTGGCGACGCGTCTATTGCATTACCATGTTTATAAGGTGTGGCGTGAAAATTAGGCACATCCCAATCGAGGTAAGTATTTAAATTTTCATCGTTTTCAGTGACAACATTATTTTTGTATTAATCCAAGATCTTCTACATGACGGTGACTGTGTCCTGGTTTGACAGTCTCAGGAGAATATAAATTCGTCAATGTCCATGTTTTCTGAAGCTTGTGAAAGTTTTGATTTGGCAGCTTCAGTCAGTTCGTGGGAAATTATAAGTGTGGCTTAAATTTTATCATAGAAGCACTTGATAAAATTTCCGGACTTCGAGATTAATTTAAACCATCGTAAACATTAGATCAGAGATGCCCAATTAAGAATATGAAAGACCAAACATTACGTGCAGAAACATCTGATGGCAACACATCATATGCAGAAAAATGTGGTGGGGGGCTACACATAACTTCCAGAAAAATGCGAAAAGTCACACATTACTTGTAGAACAAATATAAACGCTACACATTACTTGCAGAAAAACGTGAAAGGGCACGTATTACTTGCTGAAAAATGTGAAAACCTACAGATTATTTTCAGGAAAATGTTAATGGTCACACATTACTTGTAGAACAATGTGAAAGGCTACACATTTCTTCCAAAAATGTGTAAAAAGTCACACTTTACTTTCAGAAAATTGTCAAAGGCCACACATTACTTTATGAAAAATATGTAAGCGAACAAATTATTTGCGGGAAAATGTGAAAAGCCGCAGAGTACATGCAGTAAAATGTAAAATCCCACACATTACTTGTAGAAAAATGTCAGTTGCTACGCATTAAATAAAGAACAATGTGAAAAGCCACACATTACTTGCAGAAAAATGTGAAAAGCCACACATTACTTGCAGAAAATGTGAAAAGCCTCACCTTGATTGCAGAAAAAATCTGAACGTCTACATATTAATTGCAGAAGAATGTGAATAGTCACACATGCCTTAAAATGATAAATGTCACACATTTCTTGCAGGAAAATGTGAAAGGTCATATATTACTTGCAGAAAAATGTGAAAGGCTACTTTTAATTCCAGAAAAATGTGAATGGCTACGCATTAATAATGGTGTAAAGCCACTCGAATAGACGCCTATTTTTTTTTTTTTTTTTATTTTTAAAAAAAAAAAAAGAAATATTGGTTTGATAGTCATGCTTCCACAAAAATGAAATTTTCTTACGCGATCGGCGCCAAATTTATCCCAATGATCGTAAAAATATGTAGCATTTTAAAACCCCCTTGCGGAACACCTTAAGTAGTCTCGCGGGACGCGTTACGAGCAGACCTACTTTAGATGTTAAAAACTCCTACGGTATTCAAGTCATTTATGTTCGTGTTTGGTCTCAATGACGCATTTCACTTCGGGCTAAGTTAGCTGTTTACAAAGCCTGAGTTTTTCTTATTGCTCTTGTGTACGTGATAAACGTGGGTTCCCTATCGATGACAAAGTAGCAGACGTATTCTATAAAGCCACTCGCAGGGAAACAGCAATTGGTATAGCTACATCGTCTTAATTCAATTCATATAGACGATCAGCAACAAAATTCGAGTACGGCGGTCAGAGAATCGACTATATCTTGGAGATGATCGCTGGCCTGAGAAAACATTTGACGGAGAATATAAAATCAAAGAGTGATTACAACACACATACAATCACACATAACCGATGGAAAAGGGAAATGTTCTATGCCTGATTCAATTGAGAAAATCAGACTAAATTATCCGATTATTTTCTGGAGAATTCCCATTTTATTTGGACTACTGACTTTTCACTATCTCCACTTGTGTGTGGTTGTGTAATTTAAAGTATATATATATATATATATATATATATATATATATATATATATTAGGTCAGTGCAAAAATAATGACGTAATAATGTCGTTTTTTGACGTTAAAAAATACATCAAAAAATGACGTAGTAACGTCATTATTTTGCACCAACCTTATATATATATATATATATATATATATTAGGTTGGTGCAAAAATAATGACGTAATAATGTCGTTTTTTGACGTATTTTTAACGTCGAAAAACGACATTATTACGTCATTAATTTTGCACCAACCTAATATATATATATATATATATAATATGTATATGTAGGTAGATGTGTATGTAGATAATATGTATATGTAGGTAGATGTGTATGTAGATAATATGTATATGTAGGTAGATGTGTAATGTAGATGTGTTTATATGTGTGTGTATGTTTTAGTATGTATGTATTCATATATATCTGTATATGGGTGGATATGTATGTATATATGTATGTATGTATAGTTAGACGGATAGATATAGGGATACATTGTTTATTTGTTTAGATGGGTGTATGTAATTGTAATGAGATGTGAGGTTTTATGTATATATGTTTATGTGCACGTATGTGTATGCCCGTATGTATATATGTGTGTAAATGTATACATATGTAGGAGTGGATGTGTATGGATGTATGTGTATATGTATGTGTGTGTGTATTTATGTGTATGTGTATATGTATATGTATATGAATATATATATATATATATATATATATATATATATGTATACATATATGCATGTGTATATGTGTATGTATGTGTATGTGTATATGTATATGTATATGAATATATATATATGTGTGTGTGTATATATATGTATACATGGGTATATGTGTGTGTATTTGTGTACACGCCTATGTGTATGTATACGTGTATATGTTATTGTGTATGTGTGTATACGTATGTATTTTTGAACATAGAAATATAGGTCCTTGCTAGATTAGATAATCGTTATATTTATTTTTTATATGCTTATATTTGATTTGTATTCTGTACTCGATATTGATTTTGTCAAATTTTCTTAATTACACAGCGGCCCTTTCAGTAAATGTCCTTCAGTTTTAGTTTCCCCCGCCCCATCTCTCTCCCCAACCCTTTTTCATTTCTTTTCATCTCCCTCCCTCTTTTTCTGATCTTTAAGATTAGATCGTCTATTGTGTGTGTATGTCACCAAAAAAATGTATCCTTTCCGGTTACATCTTTAATGTATTAGACATCCGAAAACATTCATATTTCTCTCACTGACTCCCCTCTCTAAAACTTTTCTCTGTTTAATTTTAATCCCCCACCTTCTCTCGTCTGTTACCCACCTCTATATCTCTGACATTCTTCGCGCACACTCATACTTACACTCTCTCTAAATTTTATTTTTTATTTCCGGAGTTGTTTTTTTCTGTTTTCTTTTTGAATTTGTAGGTCTTATGAATTGGATTGTATTTACGATTCCAATGGAATAAATTATGACCATGGAATATTAGTGTTTAAGCCTTTGTAATATATATATATATATATATATATATATATATATATATATATATATATATATATATATATATACTGCAGTTCAGAAATAGTGACAGAATTAATTTCACCTCGGAACTAATTTCAACTCGATTTAAAATCAAAGTTATCAATTTCTGTGAATTTCTAAACAAAAAGCGATGAAATGGCAATATTTTTTTAATTTACCCTTAAAAATCCTTAATAGATAATTCAGAATTCACGTTTTCTGCAATTTTCATTCTTTTTTGTTGCAATAAGTAAAGTGGTACTTTTTGATTTACTTTTCTTTTAAAATGATTTAAATCAGATCCAATAAAAATGGAATGATCCTTGTAGCAAGAACTGTAGATTGCTCAGCTATTTTTTGGTAAAAAAACAAACTCTCGTTCAAAAGAAGCCGTTATTGATCAAAATGTAAGAAAATCAATAAATTAACTTTAAATTTCGATGAAATTAATTTTGAGTTGAAATTAATTCCGAGTTGAAATTAGTTCCGAGATTGAATTAGTTCCGAGTTGAAATTAATTTTGAACCTTCAAAAGACTCCTGGTGATATCTAAAATTAGCCCCCAAGCAGTTCTTTTGTACTTTAAATAACATTAAAAAAATTATTTTACATGATTAAAAAGAATGTGAAACAATATTTATTGGATATTTTATTATAACAAAAAAAAAACACATTTTATATTTAAATTTTGTTCTTGTCAAAATATCTCACTTTCGTCTTCAATACGGCAGAACAAATTTCCGGGATTCCTTGCAAAGTTTATCAAAGAATAATAATTGACGTTAGAAACCCATGGCAATATTTTATGTCGCAAAACCGATACTTCGGTTTCGTTTAATCAGACCAAAAACCAGTTTAAAAAATAAATGGATTTAAAATTTTACCAGGCGCAAAACGAAGTACTTAAACATAAATTATGTTTTAAAATATAGATTCAAAATGTGGAGGTGGAAAAAGAAAGAAAGAGAAAGGAGGAGAAAAAAACATAGAGAAAAAAGAGATATATCTGAGTCTCTATATTTCTGAGATGAGGTATTATGTACAGTATTTACATTATTCGGACTATTGTGCTCATCTTTGTCGCCATATTTATCACAACGTTTCGGCCGTTGTACGCTCCGGCCTTCTACAGGTGGTTGGAATTCCGAACTGAACCCTTTATTTCGCTCACTGGGGTAGACTGTTCTAGTTCCACGTGCCATGTTTGATGGATATCAGTTATCAGTTATCTCCTGCTAATTTTCCCTCTGAAAGTTCTCCACTGCCTTAACCGGGTATTGAACTCACACTCGTTGGGTCTGTCACTGGATCTAACCAACGCCTTTATTCACTGTTGTTTTGTCTTTGAGGACACATGGCACAGTCTACCCCAGTGATCGAAATAAAGGGTTCAGTTCGAAATTCCAACCACCTGAAGAAGGCCGGAGCGTACAACGGCCGAAACGTTGTGATAAATATGGCGACAAAGATGAGGACAATAATCCGAATAATGTAAATACTAGAGATATATCTGTCTGGAGAAAAATATAGAAAACGAAATAGCAGTGGATCAGAGTAGAGAGGTTCACCTATTTCCACCAGATGTGAGACGTGAAGTAGAGTAAATTTAAAAGGGAACTGAAGAAAAAGACAAAGAAAACATAGTAAAGGAAAAAGATAAGAAGAAAACCTGAGAAAGAAAGAAAATTTGAGAGTTGATTTGGAACTGGTAATCAGGGCAGTTTAAAATTGAATATATTCGAAAAATTTTTGTTCAATGCAAGTAATTATTTGCGACTCCTGTTGCAGTTTTTTTTTTTGGGTATTTCTGTACTAGTGAGCTAGCCTAAATGAGCTGACTCATTTTATAGTTCACCAATAGAAGGGTTAACCAATCGGAATGCTCAAAATAATCAATGTGACGTGTATAAAGGCAGCCATTTTTTTTCTCCCAAATTGTCTGCAATGCCAACCTGATATCGAAAACTTAAAG
>OZ010597.1:15052714-15057714 GCA_963932145.1 Acanthosepion lycidas
TGGGGAGTCGACTTAATTCGCTTACGATAATTATTAATTCTGTAGTGAAAGGGCCATTCAGATTTTCCTACATATTGTTTCTGGCATAGTGTGCATTCTAGGAGGTAAATTATGTTATGACTTCTACAGTTAGAATCGTGGTAGATTTTGAAAGTAGATTTAGTGATTGAGCTAGTGAATGAATTCGTGTTTTTAATATGGTTGCAACATAAACTTCTTTTGTTGTTACATGGTTGGGAAAATCCTGTTGTTTTTGTTCTTAGTTTATTACGGATTACCTTGTCCACTGACATGTGGTTACTACCTATGATTTCTTTTAGATTCTTAGGTCTACGATATGCAGGAAGGCCGGGTTCCTTAAACAGTTTTTTTAGGTCAGGTTTGAGATGTAGTATTTCCCAGCGACGATTGATTATTTGGGATAGTGGAGGCAGAGTGGGATTGAAAGCGGTTACTAGAGGGATGCGGCTAGATTTATTTTTAATCTTGTACATTAGGGTGTCTTCTCTAGGTGTGGAAATTGCTTTATTTGTTTGTTCCCTGATTAGGTGTTGTTTATAGCCACGTGTTGTGAATTGATGCTCCAGATGTTCAATGTGTTTATTTAATTCTTCATTGTCGGAACATATCCTTCTGAGTCTAAGTGCTTGTGAATAGGGAAGGTTCTTTTTGAGGTGTTTAGGGTGTTTAGGGTCTATCTAGACTTAAAGTGTAGATAGTTGTGGGTGTCGGTGATTTTAGTTTGTAGTGTCGTTTGTATTTTCCTGTTTTCATCTATGTAAATGCGGGTGTGTAAAAATGTTACTGATGTTGTGGATTTTTCATAGTCAAACTTAATTGAGCCGTGCACTGTGTTTAGGGTCATAAGGAATTGGGTAAGTTTGTCATCACTACCCGTGTATACAAAGAATATATCATCGATATATCTTGCATAGAATACGCAGTCGCTACCAATGATTGGATAGATATGGGTCTCCTCAAATTTTCCCATGAATACTGTAGCATATGATGGAGCTGCAATGGTGCCCATGGCACAACCTCTTATTTGAAGGTAGTGTGCTACATTGAAGTTGAAAGTATTCAATGTAAGGACATGCTCCATGAGTTCTATGATGACTTCTGTGGGGAGTGTCTTGTTTTCTTCTTTTAGTAAGTGCTTCCTGAAGGGCGGTTAGCCCTTCAATGTTTTTAATGTTTGAATAGAGTGACCTAACGTCCATAGTTACTAGAATAGCATTCTCTGGTACTGTTTGTATGTGATTAATTTTGTTCAGTAGATCTGTTGTGTCTCTGATGTAGGATTTTACTTCCTTAGCTAGCGGTTGTTTGTAATGGTCTATGTATTTGGAAATTTTTGTCGTGTGGCAGTTGAACGATGCAATAACCGGCCTTCCTGGGTTGTTACTTTTGTGTATTTTAGGAAGGAGATAGAAACGAGCAGGTGTAATGTTTGTGGGTGTAAGTGCTGTGTATGTTTCCTAGTCGATTAGATTGTTGCGAAGCATTATGTTTAGTGAACTAGTTAATTGTTTTTGGTATTCTGGAAGGGGATCTGTAGGTATGCTTTTATAGGTTTCTTTGTCGGCTAGCTGTTTGTTGGCCTCTTTAATGTATTATTCGATTCCCCAGATCACTGTGGCACCCCCTTTGTCAGCCTGTGTTATGATTAGGTCATCTCTATGTGTCAGCGTGTCGTGGACTATACGTTCCCCTTCAACAACATTGTTACGTGATAGCTTACGTGCTATTGTTTTCTTAATGTCATTTGCTACGGCTAGTTCAAATGTCTGTATTGTAATGTCTGTTGGTTGTAGGTAGTGTCCTTCTCTTTTTATGTCTCAAGTATGGGAGGTGTATGATCATTTTCCCCATAGTGGGCTTTTAACCTTATTCTTCTGAAGAAGGATTTCAGGTCCTTTGCCAAGGTATATATATATATACAGGGCGTATAAAAATTATTTTTACAATAAAAATATCACGCCAAAACAAGGACGAAAATTCATATAAACATATCTCCGCAAATCCTTCGTTTTTGAGTTAAGTTTAAAGAAGGTTTACGGTAGATGGCGCTGTTTTACCAAGTAGACTGGTTTACTTTCATACAGTCATCTACATTTGTGGCTAGATATTCATATCGTGAGCAGGTAGAAATGATTTTTTTACATACGGCCGCGCGAATAGGTAATGAATGGAAGCCCGGACGACTGTGTCAGTTTGCGTTCCTAGACCGAAGGCAGCCGAGTCATCCAGACTTTCCTACTGTTTATCGTCGCGTTGATGAGACAGGATCCGTGTCACCACAAACTAAATCAAGGAAGACCGAGATCTGCTCGTACGTCTGGCCACGAAGAACACATTCGGCAGGGTTCTGCAGACGATACAGGTATCAACACACGTCAAGTGTCTCTTGCATAGTATCGCATAGAGGTCACTTCAAGTACAGCTTGCAACATCTGCAGGATCTTTACACACATACACACACATATATATATATATATATATATATAAAAAGAAATATAGTCTTAAGGTGTGTTATATTTATGGGATAAAGTGCTCAATAACAGGGATAGAGCGTGTGTAAATATAAAAGTCAACACTTAGAGGCGACTGTCTGTTTTATGCTAGATGCAATCGTCATGACGATTGCATATAGCATGAAACAGATTGTCGCCTCTAAGTGTTGACTTCTATGTTCACTTTTACACACACACATCTTTAATCATTTCTAAGATACAACGGTTCAAACAGATGGAGAGTTTTGCTTTTACACAATTTGAACGATTTTTTCTGTTACACCCACTATATTGTATATATTATAGTTATAAAAATACAGGAGGCATAGAGCAAGGCATATGATGGTGGCTTATACCCAGACGCTAAGAGATTTACGAAAATGTCATGTGGCAGCAATATATGACTAACTAAATGTTCTCTGTTTCCTTGCTAAATGTGACGACTACAATTGCTTCCGAGGAGCGCGTAAGATTCAGCGAACATTACCGGAGAAACAGGAATTCATAAGACAGGATTCGACGTAAGAAAAAACCACGCCATTATTGACCAATGGATTTTACATATTAGGTTGGTGCAAAAATAATGACGTAATAATGACGTTTTTTGACGTATTTTTTAACGTCAAAAACGACATTATTACGTCATTATTTTTGCACCAACCTAATACTAACTTATTAAAGAACCAGAGAAAATATTAATTAAATGATGAAGAAAGAGACAACTCCAATTAAGTTCAATTTATTTCCTCAGAAAATATATTTTTCCTGGTTCATCAGGTCACATCTCTAGTTACTGCTAATATATATATATATATATATATATATATATATATATATATATTTACTACTTGAAATATTTCAAACAAAAATTTTAACTGAACATTTCATTCATAAATTGGCTTGTTATATTTAAGGAAAGTTTTACAAATAGATGCTACGTCGATGAAGGCCAAGTCAAATGCAATTTTCAAACACTTCCCTGCACTATATAAGACAATATTTGTCAACAGAACTATTTTTGATATGAAAATCAAAACAGTCCTTGAATAAAAGAACATTAATGAAGGATACAATTTTAAAATTAATATGCAAATTAGCTAAACCTGAAGAGTGATATCATCTAGAAGTAGATAATATATAATGCAGATCTTGAGCTTCTATTATATGAACTTCTGCGCCAAACTGTTCATTACTGTCGAACTCTCAACCTTGAGTAGAGAGGAACCCGGACGACGCTTTGCCAAAGGGCAAAGTTTCGTCTGGGTTGGTAGACAGGTCCTGAACCTATTTATGTGGGTTCTAAGGGAATATTTTTGGCCGAGCCTACGGCCTCGGAGAAACCATGGTAAACTCGGCCTTGAGCCACATACGACATTCCTGGCGAGGTGGTTGTTAAATATAAGCAACTACAAAGTAGGTTTTGTGCTTTTTTAACTCCAAAATACGTTGGACAATTGTGCCTTGGTTTCGAAATTATTCACATAGTGTACATAATATAGGTAAAATTGTAAAAAACTGGCTTCAATAAATTTCCAATAAGCAATTGTTTACAGGTTTGACATCCGTTGTATTTTATTTTGTCTATTTCTGCAGAGTCATTCACCTGATGGCACCGCGACGAGGAGTAAATGGAGTTAGCAAACAAGTCTCCTACTCGAACAATTACGACTAAGTAGTGCGTTCGATTCTCAGTGGGTGCCCCATTCTTATGGTCTTGTGTCACATCTAAGCTACATTTAGAAAATAATTATTCATCGTATTATTAGGCATTCATCACTGGATCAAGGTCGAATAGTGTGAGATTATTGTGTTAGATTGTTGCCACAATTTTCAATGGAGACCTCCTTGAAAATCAGTATAAATCTTTCATTCTTCCCCAGTCTTCATATCTCTGTATGTTTTATATGTCAGCCTCTTCGTATCTATCTATCTATCTATCTATCTATCTATCTATCTATCTATTCCTTTCATATCTATGCAATAGTTTCATATCTATCTATCTATCTATCTATCTATCTATCTATCTATCTACCATTCCTTTCATATCTATGCAATAGTTTCATATCTATCTGTCTGTCTATCTATCTATCTATCTATCTATCTATCTATCTATCTTCCATTCCTTTCATATCTATGCAATAGTTTCATATCTATCTGTCTGTCTGTCTATCTATCTATCTATCTATCGTCCATTCCTTTCATATCTATGCAATAGTTTCATATCTATCTATCTATCTATCTATATCTATCTATCTATCTATCTATCTATCTATCTATCTATTCTTCTAAAAATAAATGAATCGAGCACAGGAAAACATCCTATGCGCGTCTGTTGTGTTCTATGAGGAACTTTATCAAGGGCAATCGTAACTGAGACAAAACATATTGAACCACCCAGAAAATTGTATTGCAGAGAAAGAATAAAGTAAGGTATTGAAACCCGAATTAGTGAATATTCTAAAGTTATAATGTAGTGAAATCGACTGT
>OZ010597.1:15060214-15192714 GCA_963932145.1 Acanthosepion lycidas
TACGTATATATATATATATATATATATATACACACATATAAATACACACATATTTATATATCTATGTCTATATATATATATATATTATATATCCAAGTATAGGATTGGTGTATACGGAATAAGTTCCAATAACCAAAAATACTATTCTTAAAAGAGAGCTCAACACAGAGTATAGCAAATATAATTATCATTCATATATATATATATATATATATATATATATATAATTCATATATATATATATATATATATAATTCATATATATATATATATAATTCATATATATATATATATATATATATATGTATATCATTCATATAGATATAGATATAATGTATAAAAACATTCAGATATATATGAATATATTTTAATAAATGTATTATATTCATATATATATAAATATATCATTCATATATATATATATATATTATATATATATATATATATATATATATATATATATAGTTATAGGTTCTGTGATTAAGCTTTTTATAAGGGTTTTCTTTTCTGGACATTAAGTGTGTAAAACTCTCCGAGTGTTCTATATTTACCTGTACTTTCGTTTATTTTCTTAGCCATTATCAATGATTTTTTAATTTGTTGAATATTTTTTACAAGGTCCACTCGCCGTAGGAGTTTACAAAGTGATAGAATTTATATGGATTCGTGGGGAAGATCCAAGACTTGAACAGCTTAAGATTGTAGTGATCTGGAAAGCCGTTCAATTGAACGTTTGGTGGCTGTAAAATTTAGTGAATTCAGAATTTATCTCTGTTTTTGTTTAATGTTAGCTCGTATGCCGCATTGTTATACCATTATTATTTCAATGATGGGTGATATAGACAGTAGAGAATTGCAGATAATAGTGTACTTTCAATGCATTTACTTCTCAGAACGGTATTTCCTCTTTCCATCCAACTGGCATTTTAAAAATCGAAATTGTGGCCAGATTCATTTGATCAGCCTTCAGGAATAGTGTTCACTATTGAGAAATAAAACATCAACAATAAACAAATGAAATATAAAGTTCAAATCTTATCTTAGGGGCTATAGGTTTCTCAAATGATGTCCGTTCATCGTCAGTCAACTGAATTGAATTTATTAAATATGATATTTGATTTAACTGTCTATTCACCGATATACTTATAACATATACGAAACTTTTGATTCGGGAAGATAAGTTCTGAGGTTTTTATATGTTTTCTCACTCGACACACACACTCTCTCTCTCCCCCGTGGAATTCGACGTACGAGGGTCAAGCAGATCAATTGCTAGGAAACTGACTTGCTTGACGCCAGCACATGAGATTTGATTAGAGTGGTGAAGGTTTTGTGCAGAGCCATCCACACTTTTTGATGGGTTGAATACAGAGAATTGGCACACTACGTGGCACAGGGTCCCCAAACGTCCCTTCGCAGGTTTTAAATTCAGAGTTGTCCTTCTCCAAGATCAGTTGCCATCCATAGCTGGAGGGAGAAGAGAAGAAGAGGATTCACACCTTTCCCAAGAGTATTAGCACGTAAGGGAATGAAATGGATTCGACTGGAATTCGAACTCGGCTCTCCGATTCCTCAATCCAAGCGGATATATATATATATATATATATATATATATATATATATATATATATATATATATATATATATATATATATATATATATATATATGCACAAATGATAAAATAACGGCTTAAAATATGAAATAAATTGAGGGCTCAGGGAAAGAGTTTACACAGATTAAATACAGTATAATACAAAAACACACACATGCACAGATATATATCGAACTCGTTACCGCTGGCCCAGTGGTATGGCGCTTGCCTCGTCATATCGTAACGGTCCGGGTTCCATTCTCGGTAGTGGATGCGCACTGCTGATGTTGCCCCAAATAGGACGAAAGGGCCGTTCAGTGCTTTCTGCATTCTGTTGAGAATTCTTAATCTAGACTCAATGAATTATTATATGAAATTAATTAAATCCCCAAACTCTGTTTCTTTCTCTCTCTCTCTCTCTCTATATATATATATATATATATATATATATATTGATTGACTGATTTATCTTTTGATTCATTGATTGAGTGAGAAGGGAAAACATAACTATCTGTTACTTATATCACTCTTTTTTCTTTCTTTCTTTCTTTCTTTCTTTCTTTCTTTCTATCTATCTATCTATCTATCTATCTATCTATCTATCTGTTGCAATGCACAAACCTATTTCTGGAGGGTTATTTATAAATTCATCCAAATACCCATGAACACGAGTTCTTTAAGTTTTCTCATTTATTTTATTAACAAAGAAAATTAAAATAATTCCCAGATTTTCTGTTTATTTTTCTCACCTCTGAGAACTTTCTTTTAAAACTCATTCCTTCTCACTTAATTTAATTTCTAGCAATCTCATATATATATATATATAAATTATATTTGACGTTTTTTCGGCTTTTTCTTTCAACCGATACCTCAACGCCATCTTGTTTCTTTTTTCCTGCATCCAATGTAACAGATTATAATGAATATTTATAGCTTTAAACTTGTATTACACCCTTTTTTGATTAATGTTATTAACTTTTGAATTTATATTCCTTTCGTTCTCTTACATTTGCATACATACATACATACACACATACATATATATATATATATATATATATATATATATATAAATATATATATATACTTATATATATATATATATATATATATATATATATATATATATATATATATATATATATATGTGTGTGTGTGTGTGTGTGTATAAAATAAAATGGGCCGTCTATTTCAAATATTAGTACTCACTAATAATAACGTTTGAGGTAGTAAAAATATCGAAATCAAAATAAAAAATAAGAATTCTTTAGAAATTGCATTGTTTACGTTTCGAAAACGAAACAGCAGATCCGTTCTATCGAGAAAAATATCTGAATACATATTTTATTACTTGAATTTCTTGAATGCGCAGTACACAATTTTTCAAATAAAAATAGATATATGGCGTCTAATTCAAATACGAGTATCCTTTATACTGACGCTTGAAGCAATAAAATATCGGATTAAAAATAAACCCATATATATATATATATATATATATATATTGATAATATTAGTGGTTAATACACAAACACACACACATACACACACTCACACACAATGATTCTTCTCCCCTGGTTAGCGATTTGCAAAAAAAACAACATAGCTTATAAATTCAAGTGCCCTTTGGGAGAGTGTATCTCCAACGAATTAAATAATATTTATGTTGGTCACACAACAAACTCGCTTTCCCGACGCTTGACACTACATTTGAATGAAAACTCTAACATTTTTAGGCATTTAAAACAACATGCCTCTCCGCACACACAATTCCGTAACATACTTGTCGAAAACACAATTATACTTCGACATGAAAACAATAGACAAAAACTAAAAATCCTTGAAGCATTATACATCAAACAGTTGAAACCCAACTTAAAAAAATCAATTATGGCATCTCTATAAATATTCTTAAATGTCTATAATTGGTAACAGAAGCCATTGGTTTATACCAACGCCTTACCATACTTTATACTTCTCGATTAACTCTTGTGTGGTCATGTGTGACGTCATGAGATGCGGTGCGATTTTCGCTTCTAGCGTCTTATATGCGCGTGTTTATTGTTGCTTAGAAATCATCGATGTAAACATTGACAGACTATCATCACTGTCTTGTCCGTATATTGTTTAATATGTTGTAATTGAGATCTTTGATAATGGCTTATATAAGCTGAAAGCTTAGATTGTATTAAAAAATTATGGACCACTATTGTGAATTTCTTTCTTCGTTCAACGATAATGTTATTAAACTTATCAGATGTTACGAAAAAAATTTGCATAAAATAAATAGACAACACTTGTCTATAATATTTAATGAAACATGTATGAATGAAAAGATGCTGACTAAATAAAACAATTTAAATTACATGATCCAGCACCCGACAATATTATCAATACTTGGAATTACAAATGTAGCCTTGTAAAAAGGCAAATTGAAATAGCAAAAGAAAAATTGAACACCCTTAACAGCAACAAACAGGACATTTACGATAAACTAAAGGATATAACTACCCCGGACCAACTGGAGGAAATTACACATAGACTCATGTAAATTACCAACAAATCTGAAGCTCAACACCGATTTAAAATTATAAAAAAACTGAATACATTATACAAAGGTAATATCACTCTTCCTAACAAAACTGAAAAATACATTAACCTTTCCAACTATGAACTAACTAAGCACCAAAAAAGAATTACTTAACCTTGGACCGAACTGCCATATATACCGTAAGTACAATCGACTTTTTAAAAAAATAGAAATTGAGACCCTATACCAAAACATTGTTAAAGACTTACTTAAGGATTGGCATGATACCAACATTTTCGTCATCCTAAACAAATTGGATTACAACAAAAAACTTGACCACATACTCCATGATCACATAAAGTTTAAAAAACTTAACAAGAACCCGACCAACTAAATCAACACTTGTCTATAATATTTAATGAAACGTGTATCAATATATATATATATATATATATATATATATATATATATATATATATATATATATATATATATATTCCAAGAGCATAGAATACAGGTAGAACTATGTCCAGGACAAAGTAAGAATATAATAAAAAGGTCTTGCGAGTTTTTTTCTCTTGTGTTCGTACAAATGTTTTCTTTTCTGGACACAAAGTGCATAAAAACCGCATTATCTAGGGCGATTTTCATTTTTTTTTAGCCAAATGTGTGGGTGTTTTATGCATGTGTCTGAAGTTTTTTTTTTCACCCCAAGCAAGGCGGGAAGCCACTAGGAGACAAGGGGTTATAGAAAATTTGGAGCAAAATCAGATAGGAGTGATAGAGGAAAGAATGAGGAGAAGGATAGTGGATAGATCAAGGCAACTGGAGATGGCGATTGACATTACACTTGAATAGCTGGAGATTATAGCTCTCAGGGAAACTGGAATCGGGAAGGGAGTTCCACAGGCGAGATATGAAGCTATTGCATTCTGATGGTCCCCAGTTAGTGTTCCACGTTAGTACATTTTATCAAGCAAAAGACAGGGCCACTGGACCATAAGAATACTGAAGACATACTAACGCCTGGTGAAGAGACATTTTTTCCTTTCTTTCGAGTGGTGGGGAGGAGGAATTCCAACTACACAAACATATAATGTTATAAGATAGGTTAGAATCGTTAGACCAAGTATCAATGTTAAATTAGTCGCACAGAGTAGTGGGGGAGAGAACAAAAAAATAGATAAATAAATAAAATAAATACAGAAATAAGTACACTAATACATTGGAATATATATATATATATATATATATATATATATATATATATAAAAAGAGAGAGAGAGATGTTTTTCGATGCGTCTCTGGTAGAATGAATTTATACACACACATGGCAGAAAGTGAATGTCCGCTTGCATTCTGATGGGCGCCAGTGAGTGTACAGCCAACCCTATCTCAGTGCCCAAGCATCAAGTTACAGATAACGCAGTGCTGGGTGGGGTGGGGTAATGAAAAATCGGCCTTGATACTGGGTAAAAGAATAGCCGAAAGCGTTCAGATATGCAGATCTTTTGGTCAGTTTTACACAATTTATGTCCAGAAAAGAAAACTCTTGTGCGAAGACAAAATAAGGTTATTATCCATATGACTTGATTTGGGATTTTATTGATTATTAATTATTTGCTCTGTAATAAATAAATACATAGAGCTCTTTTTGTGAATCAGTTTTAATATTTTATATTACACGGATTTATACCAACGGATCTGTTACATTTACTATATATATATATATATATATATATATATATATATGCATGCGTGTGTGTGTATGTATTCATTATAGTAATTCATCGAGACTAGAAGAATCCTCAACAGAATACAGAAAGCATTGGACGGCTGTTTCCTCCTATTTGGGACTCATCCGCTACCGAGAGAGATTTGAACCCGAACCGTTACGATACAACGCCAACGGGCCACAGTGACGAAGAAGAAACTGACTAGACTCGATATGGCGCCACTACTCTAAATTCTGTGGTGATACTCATCCAAGTGTACGTAACCCTAACGGACTGTGCCCCAAGAGCCATGTTTTCCTTCTCCGAGTTGCTCAAAGCATTAGTAGCCGGATCAAACAAGCTTATATGAGTGATAGAATTTGGGCGGGGGCGGGGATTGGAATAATCCTTAATAGTAATTCATCGAGTCTAAAAGGATCCTCAAAGGAATGCAGAAAGCACTGGACAGCTGTTTCCTCCGATTTGGGATTCATCAGCATCCACTATCGAAATTCGAACCCGGACCGTTACGATGCAACGCTAACATCATATCACTGAACCAACGGGCCACGGTGACGAAGAAACTGACTAGACTCGATATAGCGCCGTTATTCCAAAATTCCGTGTAAATACTGATCGAATGATTATTCTAATGCCAAAATTCTATTACACACACACATACGCACGCGCGCACACACACATATATTAGGTTGGTGCAAAAATAATGTCGTTTTCTCACATAGTAACATATCTGAGAAAACGACATTATTTTGCACCAACCTAATATATATATATATATATATATATATATATATATATATATATATATATATATATATATATATATATATATATATATATGCTGATCCTCTAATAGACTGAGTAATGTGCGTAAACAACTGCAAACATGCACCTGGTTTCGAATGGACACAAATCTGTTACTATTTATTTATTTATATTCATCTCCTTTCGTGTGCACCTTTGAAGTTCAACGAGTTCATTTCCTGCTTTTAAAAAAAGGACACAGATATTTTTTTTCTCCGTTCCACAAAAGTACACATTGATTTTATGATTAAAAAAAGCCCGAAATAATTCAGGCGATACCGATCAAAAACACTCTTTTCTAAAAAGAAAAAAAAAAAAAAAGTTACAGCCACACGCATAAACTCGACAAGTTCACCTCATCTCCTTACCGTGAATAGTAAATTCGAAACATTTTGTGTATCGGTTAATTTCATGCCATATATAATCCAGAAGCTATCTTCGATATTTATAACTCTACCATTCGTCCTTGCCTTGAACATTGCGCTACCGAATCTGGTTTAGTGCTCCTGCTATATATTTAATGATTCTGGATAAACTCCAAAGAAGTATCTGTAATGTTGTCGGTCCTTATCTCACATCTCGGCTTTTGTAATTTTCCCACCGGCGTAGCCTAAATTCACTGTGCATCTTTTTATAAATACTTCCATAATAAATGTTCTGATGAATTTTTATCTATCGTAACCAGACTTCATGAATTTAAGCGCAGCACTAGATTGGCGGTAAGGTCTCATCATTTTACAGTTGAAATGGATAGATGTAACCGTAAGTCCTATGCTAACAGTTTCTTTTATCGTAATTCTCGCTCGTTGAACTGTCTTTCGTCTTCTTGCTTTTCTGTCAACTTTGATTTTCAGAAATTTAAATGCAATGTTAGTCGTTATTTTCTGTCTTCTTAATTTCAGTTCTTTTATTGTCCTCTCTCCTTAACGGTATAGTTTTCTCATATTCTCTAACTCTTAATAAACTCTGGCGGCTTAGTGGCTTTATTGCCTTGTTTGGGGTGAAATGATTAAATATATATATATATATATATATATATATACATACGTGTGTGTGTATTTGGAGGGGTGGGTGCATGTACATATATATATATATATATATATATATATATATATATATATATATATATATATATATATATACAAATGATAGAAAGAACAGCCGGAGTAAAATTCCACATAAAAAAGTGCTCAATGCACAGTAGATTAATATATTATTATTATAATATTTATAATAAGAGATTATATAAAAACATTTTTAAATCGCTACACAAAAGCTTTCATGTTTCAACACTATGATTGTACTTTTTCAGGCGATGGTAAGTAGTAACTAGTGGTGACCAGTTACAATCATAGTATAGAATCATGGAATCTTTTGTGTAGCTATTTCAACATTTTTTTATATAATCTCTTATAATATATATATATATATATATATATATATATATATATATATATTACTTTTTAATAAAAAATAAAAATTACTGAATCAGAGAAATGAAATAGCTATTTTTTGCCGTTATTGTCAAAAATTTGCCTTAAATAATATTTTAAAAATTTTAAAAAAATCCGACCTGGTAATATACATACTTATATTTGATATTAAAAAATAATTTTATATAATATAAGTAATTCTATTACATATACTTGTTTTAAAAAGAAATATACTGTATTAAAATTAACATTGAAAATATTTCACAATTGTAGTACAATAAAACGTATTCTAACCGAAACATCCCTTAAAATTGTAGTTAAATAAAATAAAACGAATTCTAACCTAAACATATCTCTCAAAGTACTTCTGAAACTAAAAAGAATCCAACAACACACCTAAAGTAAAATAGAAACTAATAAGAAAAGCTAAAATATGTATGCCAATAAATGACCCATCTCCTTTGTGCATACATGAGAAACTATATATTACTAAGTTTATATATAAAATATAAAAATTAAAAATTTACTGAATCAGAGAAATGAAATAGTTGTATTTTGCTGTCATTGTCAAAAATTCTTCCTTAAATAATATTTTTAAAAATAAAATCTTAAAAAAAATGTGACCTAGTAATATACATACTTATGTTTGATATGGAAAAATAATTTTATATACTGGAAGTAATTCTATTACATTTACTTGTTTTAAAAAGAAACATAGTCTATTAAAAATTAAAAGGAAAAATATTTTAAAATAGTAGTTAGATAAAACGTATTCTAACCTAAACATCCTCCCAAAATCTTTAAGTATACAAATAGAAAAAATGCCGTAAGAATTTTCGGCGTTAACAATAAAATTAAAAAAAAACAAAAAAACAAAAGAAAAAAACCCAGACGACATGAATTTAACGGATGTCAGAATTCGTTGAAAAATACACCCCCACGCGTACCTAAGCCCTTTTTCAAATGTAACAAATAACTGATACAACAAAAGTTAATAAAAATGAACAAGCTACCACCCCATGTCTGGATGAATGGATTTCTCTGTATCCTTGGTAACTGTAAATTATGAATTTTCCCTTGCAGTTAAAGCTCAGTAAATTAAAAAATAAAAAAGTTACTCCAAAATTCGCTTGAGAATGAAATGGAACTAATGTTTTTAATTTAATTACAAAATAAAATTTAAAGTTTTTAGCTTCTATTTTTAAACATGGTTTTTACTGTGTAAGGAAAAGAAACATTTTAAATCAATTAATTTATAATATTAATGCTCTGTAAATTTACATTGAGCACTATTTTGCAAAAAATAAAAATATCAATAAGAACACCGTTACTGTCCTTTCTTTTTATTTAAACACACACACACACACAGATATATATATATATATATATATATATATATATATATATATATATATATATATATATATAACACACTGATAGCTTAACGACGAATAAAATGGTGTAGTGACCAACTTCTGTATTTCTCGAACCAATTCAGTCAGAAGCAAGAAACAAAAAAATAATAAAATAAAACAAATAAATAAATAAAAATAAATAAATTTGATTACCCATATCTATTACGATCACGATCTCCGTAAACATTTAGGGCTGTAGGGGCAACACAATTAACAGCAGTTTTGTAACTTTTGCAAGATATCCTGACGTTGCCCGGCCATCCTTTGGCTGGTTTGAATTTAGAGTTTTCATCTCTTATATAGTTTTACAACCAATGCTATAGGACCTAGTCTGTCCTCCTATTTTGCCATAGATATGCGAGAAGAGATGGATTCATACCTTTCCTAATGGTATTTGGCCGTACGTGAATATCACAAAATCAGCCCAACTAATTTCTCATTCCAGGCCGCTATCCATTAAACCAAAACGCATCCACAGTACCCCTTTAGACGTCTTAAAATACTGGTGAGTGACCCTTCCAGCGATTTAAGCTTAGAACAACCTATACATACGATTCGAAAAAGGCTTGTGTTGACATTCACGTGGAATGCGTCTGAACGCAAAGAAAAAACATTTTTATGGAACAAACGTCCTTACTATTCATGGCGATTTGATAACCACAAACATTTAAAAATGTTTGACCTTGCGAAGGTTTTTTTTTTTATTTTTTTTAAGCATTACGCCCCGAGCAAGGCGTGAAGCCACTAGGATGCAAGGGTTTGCAGAAGATTTAGAGGGAGAGCAGATAGGAGTGATAGAGGAAAGGATGAGGAGAGGGATAGTGGATAGATCAAGCTAATTGGAGATGTTGATTGACATTACATTTGAATAGTTGGAGATTATAGCTCCCAGGGAAACTGGAATAGGGAAGGGTGTTCCACAGGCGAGATGTGCGAGGTATGAAGCTATTGGAGTAGAAGAGACGGCTACATTTAAAAGTTTCTACAGTGTAAGGGTGGGAGCGGGAAGCCAGTTTCGTAGGGCGCTTGAATTCATGTAGTCTGAGAACCAGTGAAAGCAGCTCATCGGAGCAATTACCATGAAAGTATTTGTAGAAAAGACAGAGAGAGGCGACGGCGCATCTGTGAGAGAGTGACTGTAGGCCAGATCAAGGCCAATTATATTACATATCCGTCTCTGGATCTTGTCAAGAACTCCGAGGTAAACAGAAGGTGGCCAAGACCATATATGGCAGCAATACTCCATGCAAGGGCGAATGGTTGATTTGTATATTTGAAGTATCGATTCCGGGGAGAAAAAATTAGTTTTACTTAAAGAGTTCAGCATCATGAATGACTCAATCGTGTTCCCACTGATACTGGGATCAGTTCAAAAACAAAATGCCTGAGGCGTTTATGAATCAAGCCAGGCTGCAAAATGAAAATATTGAATTCTGCTCCGAAATTTATAAACAATGTCCTCTCTCCTGTAGAGTCCAGGCTCTTAATAATACCTTGACTAATTGTGGGTTGCCACAGCCTGATGAAAGAAGGAGTTACACCATGAAATATATTGGGAGATCAATTATGATATACATATTTTAGATGAATTCATCATTGAAAATGAATCTCGACTCGTGGAGGATCAAAAGAATATTTACCGCTGGATCTTAAACAGCATGGTAAATGACAAGGTAACAAACAAAAGAATACTGAGCTGTTACGTGACATCTGTCCTCCTTACGGCAGCAAATGTTGGACAGTTTCCTCAAAGATGAAGAAGAGGCTCAAGGCAACGGTTCTACAGAAGGATGCTGAGCATAACAAAAACCGACGTGTTAGCAACGATGAGGTCCTGGAAAGGATGCAAACAAGGAGGAAGCTTATACTTAACATCAGGAAGAAATAACTTCATCTTAGGTTTCATTGCTATGTTGAAACTCAATAACATGTTGATTCATTGTGTTGGTAATCAATCTGATGCCATTGCAAAGACTCAGAGGTCGAAATTTCTTAAGAATATGAAACATTTTGGGAGCTAAATGTATTGGCTATAAACATCCCGGAAAGACTCTGCCAATGAGGTCTTCTGTTTGAATGGTTTGAAAGGGTAACTGAATTTGCTTATTGAAGTCCATTTTCTACATTTAGAAAGTTGATGGCAAATTCACTGTCAGCATTATCAATATTTAAATGCACTCGAATATCAATTGCGAGGCTCATTTTCTGATTATTATTCCAGAAATAAGAATTTTTCGGGCAGGCATTGATCTGATTAGCTCTAGTTCCTCGAGTAATAACAGAGAGAGCTTGTCTGAAATCCCTAGCAAGTACTAAAGTCATTCCTTCTATTATTTTTGTGCTGTCTTTTAAATTCTAAAGTGTCCGATCTAAGTCTTCGATTGCTCGTTTGTAGCTTATGGTTGCTTCCTCCCAAATGATCAATTTACAGGTTTTTAGGAGCTTGCTCTTTGATGAAAGGTTTTTCAATGTTACACACAGGACTTTCCTGTCGTGTAAAATCTAGGGGCAGACAAAACATGGAATGTGCAGTTCTCCCTCCATCTAGAAGTGTTGCTGCAATCCCAGTTGATGTTACTGCAAGGGCAATAATATTTTTCTTGCAACCAGCAGGTTTATCAGGAAAATTTTGACCGGTGCCACCTGGAGAATCAATAAATAATTGTTATATACTATACCTATAAAAAATAATGGATATGTCCCAATCCTCATAAATACGTTGCGCAGTAATGTAAATGAGGGTAATATGCTGTTCAACTAGTCGACCACTGGCGGTGGTTTACCTACTTAACGGCGCTGGCGAGTATTTTATTTTGTTGATGTTATAAAGATTACCATTTCATTTCCAACCTCCGTTTTGGTTATTCCTCATTCAGTAACCCTTTCTAGGTTACGATAGATAGATCGATAGATAGATAGATAGATAGATAGATAGATAGATAGATAATGAAGGAAGGGTTGTCAGTAGATAATGAAGAAACTGAGATAGTGTTATATACCGTAACTATGAACAATAATGGCTATTTCCTAATCCTCATAAATACGTTGCACACTATTGTAAGTGGGGGTAATATGCTATCAAAGTAGTCCACCATTAGCAGTGGTTTACCTACTTCACGCCGCTGGCGAGTATTTTATTTTGTTGATATTATTAAGACTACCATTTCATTTCCAATCACCATTTTGGTTATTCCTCATTCAGTAACTCTTGCTAGGTTACAACAATAATATTGTCATTTTATATGCTGTTTAAGATACAGTGGTAAATATTCTTTTGATCCTCCACCGGTCGATGATGAATTCATCTAAAATATGAATATCATAATTGATCTCCCAATATATTTCATGGTGTAACTCCTTCTTTCATCAGGCTGTGGCAACCCACAATTAGTCAAGGTATTAATAAGAGCCCGGAGTCTATGCGAGAGAGGAGATTGTTCATAAATTTCGGAGCAGAATTCAATATTTCTATTTTGCAGCCTGGCTTGATTCAGAAACGCCTCAGGCATTTTGTTTTTCAACTGATCCCAGAGAATATGAGTTAACTGACTTATCTGACTGACTACTCGACAAACTGGGGCTTCTTCAAGAATTTTTTTTCCAGTGTTCGTCCTCTTTCAAAAGGCCGTGTAATACATACACTTGTTGGTATGTTTTAGACACTCTACCTTAAAAGCACCGGAGATCCTCAAATGATGTTGGACCTCGATCTGTTTGTAGAAGTAACCGCATATAAAAACACTCCCTGTAATTAGGGTGGACAGTATAAGCAGGCCTAATAGATTAGATACTTTGACTTCATGTCCTTGAACAGTTTGCCCCTGCTTTCATCAAACCCATGCTTTTAATTAGTCCCGGTATAGTCGATTGAAACTTCTACGTACATGAGAAATCTCACAAAAACATTCTGTTGGCAGAGTTTGAAAAAGGCAGTAGTCTGGTGTTACTTGTGCTAAATTATTAGCTGTATCCTCATGATGTATACTGTCTATTCTCTAGAGGGACAGGCAGGTTTACCACTGTTGGATATCGTTGGTGTTTCTCAAATCCAAAGATCCTGTAAATACAAAGATCCTCTTTACTCGAAATGCAACGTCCTGTCTCATAAAGTCTTACTTCACCTCACTCACCTTCTTCGCTAATAGGAAAAGTATTCATGTCACAACCTTTGTTGATATATTTTCTGATGTATTTGATGGCGTTCACAGATCTGCAGTACTCTACATCAATGTGTGCCTTTAGTATTTTACATAACAATTAATTATATACCATTGATAAGGTAATTATCTCTCCTCGAACAATGAAATTTACTGATTTTCGTCCATCTTCTGGTTTATGTCTGCGGTAATGGGGATATCCGTAATTGTCAGTTTGAGTTTCCGGACAATAAACCTTTTCATATCTTTTAATGCATTTTTTTGTATACAGGGTGAATCTGAATTGATGACTCCACATGGATCATGGATCAGTTGAGTTTAAATGGTTTCAATTACTTCTGGATCGTCATCTTTAACAGGAAGCTGAGATGATTTTTATGAATATCTTTACCTCTTATTTTTAGTTTGCACCAAATCAGAGTGTGAGAGTGAGAAAATCTTCTCTTTTGCTATTCAATCTTTGTCATCCAGGCATTAATCTCACTGAAGACTATTTCTTTTTTGAGAAGCCAGATGAGTTTCTTTTGCTTTTCATGGAACACTCGAGTAATTATATCATGACGATCGTTAGCTTTTTGATTTTGATAAAGTTCATTTGAAATTTGGCCACTTTGGATTACAGGGAAATGTACGGAAAACGTCCGCTCGTCCAAACGTTCCACTGCCACTGCCCCCTGAGTTCATTGGTGTGTATATTGGGGTCCTCCTGTATAGCTTGAAGGTAAGATGATTTGCTGTCCAATATTCTTGTAGTCACCACTAGAATACATGGAATCTTGAAGGTGTATGTAATCATCTAACCTTAATTTTTTATTTCGTCGTTTAAAGCCCAACTTTTCCATTCCTGTTTTTGCATACATATCTACCATTATTTAGCTGACCACTTCTTTCAAACGCAAAACTTGATTAAAATTATCCTGCTGCATAAAATTAAAAGAATAGAAGATTTTACAATTTACTGAATCAGCAGTGTCTTCTGTTGCTTGTGTTTGTGTTTTTTCTTTACCATAGCTGAAGATGATATCCATTTGGCCACTCCAGAATATGAGTGGATATTGGAGGGAATCATATACTCTGAGTTCCAGAAATACGCTGCAAATGTCTGCTTCTTAGTTGAAAAATAATGTCACGGTCTGCACCGTGTTCATCTACCATTCGAATTGCAATTTCATCTGTGACAGGTGCATTGAATTTCAGTTCATGTTCCCCCAGCTAGACGTTTATCTGATCTAATGATCGATGTTCTTTGTTTATTTATCAGTTTTATCCGCTCAAGTGCATATTTAAAAATACTAACATCGTTATGGTGTTGGTGAAACCATTCCATGGCTATTTCCAATTCCAATTCACTGTGAACATGTCTGCATCTTTGTTGTGCTTCTGCTTGATTACCTCCCATAAAAAATATCTGTACAAATTTATGGGATTCTTTGGTTAGGGGAAGAAGACCACCCATCAAATGATAACACTGCCCCCGGATTTTATGTTATTAAGAATCTAAAGTTTGTCATATTCTTATCTGCTCCAAAAGATACCATCTGAAAAGCAGAATTTTATTTCAGAAGTTTTCTTCTGAAGTGTTTTTGCTGCTGCAGTATTCTGCGATAATAGATTTTTGAGCAATTTTGGAGGATTTTGTATTGTTGGTACATTGATTTTGCCTACTATGTAACATAATCCAAGTTATTATGCAGACCTCTTCGATCACTTGTGATCACTCTTATTATCTTCTGGGGGATTATAAGAAAAGTTTCTATAAGCCAATTAATAGCTGTGATTATGGAATCGTATGTTCGATCAGCATTTCTCCTAATTTGCTGCCTTTCTTGTTGTGCTTATTCTCTTGAAGCACCAACTCGATTCAGAGTATTGCTAGCAAGCAAACGGGCCTGTCGAGTATTTGCAATTTCAAGTTGACTTTCAGCTGCAGTTTAATTACTGTTAGGAAGCAAACAAGACTTTAATAGTTGTTGTTTTTTTCTCCTGTCCTCTGAAGAGGAACTTCCATATCATGATTTTCTTTACTAGGCTTTTCTTTATTTTAACTGAATGAGTGAAATTGAAGTGACTGGATAGATTTTAGTGGTTGCTGGATCGTTATAACGTCGTTATTCTTCTACATTCAAATATACATTGTGGGGTAGTCACTCACATCGTAGCAGTAGAAAATAGACAACAAACGCGTATAATAACTAAAAAAGCATGCTAAATTGTATGTTAATTTCATACAACTTATTTATATATTTTATGCGTACTTTTTACGTTAAAAAATTACTCCGTAGAATTACAATCCATAAAACAGAAAGCAGTTACACGTGTTAACTGCCTGAGTGTCCTTGGCGAAGAGGTTGAATCTAACGTTTTCTGGCGGATGTCCGTATTTATTTATACTATTTTAGTTTTAGTTTTATTTATTTATTATATAATATCCCTACAATATAAACATAAGAACAAAATGCGTGTATTTAAAGTAAATCTGTTTTCAAAATACGTAATTAAAAATTTCCCGACTAAAAATATCGAAAAAGATGTGTTCGTGGAATATCTAATTGTATTTAAAAAATACTGAAAATGTCCCCCCAAATATCTTCGGGAATTTATTCTGTTATGCTTTTAGAATTTTTGTTTCGAATAAATATTAAACTTTTTTTTTTTTAATAATTGTATTTATTATTATTATTCTTTGAAATTTATTTTGTTGTTTTAATATTCATTTATGTTACGATTTTTTTTACCATAGATACGCAAATAAACTCAAGAGAGTAGATATTTTTAAAATACATATGGCGTTCTGAAGTTATCAGCAAAATTAAAAAGTAAAATTGACGTGAAATAATAATTATTCCCTGAGAATTTCGAAACGCTTACTTGACGAAAAAATGCATTCTAATGCAATTATCCGATGATCATTTAAAAGAAAAAATCGGACTTTGTTGGCCATTCGTCCACCATTACTGCCATATATCCAGTAATTAAGTGCGGGGTACTTCCGTTGGCGTAAGCATAAATTTTGGCCTATTTACTTCTTTTACAGCTATATCTCTTTTTGAAATTACTACGCATTATTGTAAAGTGTAGTTTTATTAATAAGAGAAAAATCTAAACGAAAAAAAAAAATCAATAATACAATAAATTTTTTTTTGTCTGTAGAATAGCAATGAAAATTAAAATTTATCCAAATGCCAAAGTTTATGCTTACGCCAACGGAAGTACTCCGCACTGTCACTGATTTAGTGAACATTATGGCAGTAATTACGGAAAAATGACCAAGAAGTCCGATTTTTTTGTCGATAACTCCAGAACAGTAGGTTTCTTCATAATTTATTTGTTAATTCGAGTTCAGCATGTACATTTACACGGAATTATGACAATTTGGGAAAATTTTAAGGGATATTTAGCGCGGGCGTTAAAAAGCAAATTTATCCTGTTGTTCACTGGGACAAGGACGGATTGATATGTTAACTTTAAGGTCTTCAAAAACGAAATTTCTCTTTATTAGTGATCCGAGAGATTCCCTTTTTGTCTCCCATCACCATGGATGATGCTAACCTTCAGGAAAATGATTTGTTGTGCTTTCTCGGGAAAATAATCTCGGTTGACATAGAGTGGAACAAGTATATTATATCCATTGCTAGGTCAGCAGCTAAGAAAGTTCCTTCCCCGTGTCGCGATAAACAGTTTTTCACTCTAGAATCTACCTTATATATTTGTAAGTCTACCATTCGTCGATGTTTTGAATATTACTGCCACATATGTCCCGGTGTTCATGTTGTATATTTAGAATTTCTTGATAAAATAAAAAGCAAATTGGCAAAGTTATTGGTCTTGACCTGACATCTCGGCCTTTTTTCTACCGTTGTCTGACTTTAATGTGTGCTTTCTACACATAATTCAGTTGCAATTTTTTGGGTGAACTCTTCATTATGGTAACTAGACTTTTTGTATTTAAGCGCACTACTAGATTGACGTCAAGTTATAAATATTTTACATATGCTTTGTAGATGTAACCGTTTTATGCTAACAATTACTTTTCTTGTGGGACTATCTTCCGGTTCTTTGCTTTCCAGCCAAGATCTCCAAAAATTCAATTGCAATGTCAATCGTTATCTACTGTCCTCTTCGTTATTCTTCCATTGTTCTTGTTCCTTAATAAAGATTCTCTTTTCCTTTTTCAGTAACTCTTTTGCGTCTTAGTGACGTTACTTCTTTCTTTCTTTTCATGTGCCATGTCCTTTCAGGATGTAGGCGATCATGGCTCTCCACCTCCTTCTATCCCTTGAAGCTATCAACAAGTTCCTCCCTCGCCTGTTTCCTCCCGCAGAACCAAATCTCTGTCGCCTCGAGCCTCTTTTTCATCTTTGAGGAAATCGTCCAACATTCGCTGCCGTAAAGAAGGACAGATGTCACGTAACAGCTTAGCATTCTTTGCTCTGTTTCCAAAGAAATCCTCCTGTCTCACAATAATCTGCCCAGAATTTTTACTTTTGTTTATAAATCTTTTTTCTTTTCCTTTTATATGCCATATTCTTTCAGGACGTAGGTGATCATGGCTCTCCACCTCCTTCTATCTCTTGAAGCTATCAACAAGTTCCTTCCCTCTGGTTCCTCACGCTGACCACGTTCTGTCATTCACTTGCTTAAGCACGTCAGGTATGTCACCCGTTGTTTTCCCTTGTTTCTCTTTCCCTCTATTCGACCGGTGAGTATCAGATTCGCCAGGCCCTCCTTTTTCGTTATGTGTCCCAGAAACTTCATGCGAATTCTTCCTGATATTAAATATAAGCCTCCTCCTTTGTTTGCAACATCTGTAAGGTGTCATCGTTACTCACACGCTCGTTCCATGATATCCTTAGCATCTTTCTGTAGAACCAAATCTCTGTCGCCTCGAGTCTCTTCTTCGTCTTTGAGGAAATCGTTCAACATTCGCTGCCGTAAAGAACGTAAAAGCTTAGTATTCTTTTCTTTGTTTCCAAAGAAATCCTCTTGTCTCGCAATACTCTGCCCAGATTTTGGAATGTGTACTTGGTCATCCCAATACGTCTACATACTTGGGGTAAAAAGATTACAAAATCGCCTGTCTCACTACCTACTCAACATGACCTTTCTTTCCTGGAAGTTCAAATTTTTGGGTGGATTTTGGAGATTTATCATTGCGTTGATTTGGTTTGGTTTGTTTTACAGCATATCAACTTCAATGGGTTTAATGCCGACAAGATCTTTATTGCTGTTAATATTTTTTTCAAAAAGCATTTCTGGTAATATTTTTCAAAAAGCTTTATTATTAGTAATATTTTCAAAAATGCATCGCTGGTAATATTTTTTGCAAAAATGTAATGCTGGTAATATTATGTCAAAAACAGTATTGCTGGTAATAATGTATACCTGGTAATAATTTTTTCTTCGAAAATTTATTGCTGGTAAAATTTTTTTACAAAAAAGTGTTCCTGGTATTAAAACCTATTTTGACACGTTTTGATCCCATTTGGGGGGTTAACTATTTGCCCATAGCTGGTACTCAACCAGGTTCTACTACCGCGGGTCAGGTTGGACCTGGGAACACCAGCAATTAAGAGGTGGTTCTATGTTGATCAAAACCTCCTGATCAGAGGCCTTGCTATTGGATCGAGTTCATCGTTTTACCCATGACGCGGATGTAGTTTATCGTTTTAGCCAGGACGCGGATGTAGTTTATGGTCTCCCCACTTCTCTTGGACAAGAGTAGAGGCTCACATCTTGTTTCTTGTTTCCGGATCTCTCTCTTCCTATCTCTCTGGCCTCAGTGTTCTCGCTCCTACTCTGAAACCCTTTACTGGCTAGTGGCTTCCCACCTTGCTTGGGGTTGAATGCTTTAAAAAAAGAAAAAAAAAGAAAAAAAACAGGACGCGGCTGTAGTTAATCGTTTTACCCAAGACACAGATGTAGTTTATCTTCTTACCCAGGACGCAGATGTAGTTTATCGTCTTACCCAGGAAGCGGATGTAGTTTATAGTCTTACCCAGGACGCAGATGCAGTTTATAGTCTTACCCAGGACTGGCTTTTGCGTTGAACCTTATTTCATGTAACCCATTTTTCATCATTTTTATCAACCATTTCGAACAAAGTATTGGTTCTTTCCGCTGAACCAAAACACCCAGTTTGAAAACGTTCGCTATCAGTCTAGATTAGATTTTTTCCAGAGTACGCTGCCACGGATTTCTTTTTAATAATATGACATCGGTGCTACATCATCAAAGTCCGATAATCGCCATTACTGGTGTTCCTCTTTCGACAACGTTTCTCCAGAACGAAACTTTGCAAACAAATTTCGTAGACTATAAACACTACATATTTTTCTAAATGTCCTCTTAACGTTATTCCCTTATTTGAATTCCCGTAAACATTATGTAGCGTAAACGCACTTTCAATACTTCCGTCATTGGGGTTTAGAAATAAGGACGTTACATTCGTCATTACAATTGGTTCTTTAAAACGGAAATTTCTTCTGACTCAACCTAATATATGGGGAACGGGGAGAGACATTTATGGGCGTTATATTTTATGTGCCTTTTATTATGATAATGTCACTGATGTTTCCCTTTTTGGTTTATCAACTTCATTCTTCAAAAAATAAAGTGCAATTATATTTTATCCAATTGCTAGCTTAAAACTCGCACACCGGCTACAAGTCCAGTACCGGCCAAAATACGATTTGGGCCGAAAGTCCGATTTGGGCTGAAATTTCAATTCAAGCTTAAAATTGAGTTCTTCAAATAAGAAATCATGATATTAGGTTGGTGCAAAAATAATATCGTTTTTTGACCTATTTTTAAGGTCAAAAAACGATATTATTTTTGCACCAACCTAATATTTTGAAAAAAAAATGTTTTCTTTCGTTCAAAAATTTAAAACAACATTTTTTTTTTAATTCACAACGTTTTTGTTTTTCTTTAAACTCAAATATAAATTAAAAACTTTTAAAATCACTAATTCTTTTGAGTTATTTTAAAATTTGTAACTGTTCCCTGCTCATCCGGGCACAAATCCTAATACTGGATGTTCATGAAACAGATGGAGGTCAAATTTTCAATCCCGACATCATACTGATCCCCAAAAGGTATAATAAGTCGAGTAGAATAAGTGTGGCCCAAGTTAGAGGGGGTTCGGGCGGACAGGCAGAAGTTTATTTATTTAGATATATTCGCCATTATTTGTACTAATTTGCTGCCACTTATCAAACAACTGTTCGATAACTTCTAATATGAGGTTGATGCAAAGATAATGTCGTTTTCTCACATATGTTAATACGTCAAAAACGATATTATTTTTGCACGAACCTAATAATAACGACGAAATCTTGAAACCGGTTTTCATTGGAGAAAGTTTTCCTCATCAAAACGTTTTGCTGCAAACGAAAACTGTAATAATCGGTAGGTGCAAGGTCAGGCAAACTTTTCAGGTAAGGTACAAGAAACCATTCAAGTTTCAAAATCTTTTCCTTTGCTATTCATGTTGTGTGCGTTGACTTGGAGAACAACAACCGTTTTTTCTTTAATTCACTGCCCACCCTATCACTGCTATGAACATGCTACGGTTATGTTAGTAAACTCCGAATTTATCTTAAACTCCTAAGTATGATTCTTATTGCAATGATACATTTGTCATTACAGTTAGTTCAGGAAAACGGAAATTACTTATAAATCAACCTAAAATATTTGATCACATTTTAGCCTTCGGACTTGTTGATGTACCTTCGTTAATATATTGACCCAATACGAATTGCTATATTTGACGGCATATAAGGCGTAATTTTTCTTTTACTAAAAATATCTTTAATATTCTCCTGTGTCTTATATGACATATGCAGGTTTAAAATTCGCTATAGTCGGCCGAAATTAGCTCCTATTAGCTTAGACTTAAACATAGGTACCTCCATGAGATCTCTAAAAAAAGAGTATAGCATGATGAAAAAGACGTCAACGTATTTATGAGGAATGGAACATAACCATTGGTGTTCATAGGTACGGTATAAAAGGCCCCCAGTTTTTAGATTTACTTTGCCCTGAATTTAGTACCTCATATTCGTCGTTAAAATGTTGTAGCCTAGAAAAGGTTACTGAATGAGGAATAACCAAAGCGGATGTTGGAAATGAAATGTTAATCTTTATAGCATCAACAAATACATTACTCGCCAACGGAATGAAATAGGTAAACCACTGCTATGTGTGTGTGTGTGTGTTTGTGTGCGATTGCGTGTGATTTCGTGTGTAATGACTGTGATCTGTTTCGCCATCGATCTGTATATTTATAGACCGATTAGCATCAATTCCATTGATTATGGGAACATTGTTCGAAAACAATTATTCGAAAAACATTTTTTCGAATTGTAAATTGTTTGAATGAAAATTAATCGAAATGACAATTATACCAAATGATAATTATTCGAAATACAAATATCGTTAATAAAACAATTTTGTAAGGAAAACATCCTTATAATCTTTATTTATATGATACTGCACACAAATTGTCAATTACTTAAGAGTACTCGTTAAATTTTGCCATTAATTTTTAAAGTTTTCCATTTATATCGTTGTATTTCGTGGCTCTCTTGATATTTTGGCAACCTGCTCTGTTTTCAATATGAAATTCTTGCAAGTCCTGTTCTCTTTTAAGAACGTCTAGGAATTTCCTTATTGCAGGATGATGAGATGACACTTGCCACAAAAAAAAAAAAAAAAGAAATTCTATGCCATCCTTTAAGAGCATTATTAGTTTTTGTTAAATCAGCATTGACTGTCTCATAGCAAGAACACATGTATTTCAAATATTGTTATAATTATCATTTAGTAGAATTGTCATTTCGATTCATTATCATTCAAACAATTTACAATTGGAATAAATGTTTTATCGAACAATTTTCTCGATATGATTCCAGTATATGACTAGAAACGTGTGAATATATTCTCAAATAGGCAAATTAAAAAGGCTGTCTGTGAAAGGTGACAAGAATGATTTTCAAAATTCGGTATCGCTTTCGCCTTTATGTCGCGTCTCCGAGTTCATGTGTACTTTTATCAGCTCGTGCAAGAAAACGGGAAATTATCAAGTTGATTCCGAAATCTTCACCATCGTCAAATATAAATATTTTAGTTATCACATCATGCCACTTGTCATTTAGTTTTCAGTCTAGACACATCACAACGCCTTTCAATCGGTTGTCTTTCAATTCAGTTATTTTTATTTTTTTTTGTTAAATAAAATATAAGAGAGAGTGCAGGAGAGAGACAGTGTGTATGTGGCGTAAGAGGAAAGACGAGTGTGAAAGGGTAAAACAATAGTAAATACACAGGAAATATTAAAAATGAAAGAGAGGGGACAAAGAAGAACGAAGAGAGAAAAATAAAAAATAAATTGAGTGAATATGCACTCGAAGAGAAACAAAATTGAAGAGAGGAAAGAAAATAGTTGATGATAAACAAACAAACAATAAACACTTTCCGCAGACTCTGCTGCTATAATTCACTTTAACTCTCCATTCGCATCGCATCGCATCAGCTGCAGAAGTGATCAACAAAACTTTGTCCGTAGTTGAACACTGAACATATTTTTTTTCCTCGGAAGTATATATTTAGAATTCATTTCATTAAAGCAATAAACATCGTGTCGTGTAGAACGAACACGGTTCTCCTGAATATGACTTGCACTCGCCCAAATAGCATATACACTGACGGCGAGAATGGTCAGAAGAGAGCTGGCCGTGCGCAAAGCTCTTATAGCTTGTAGGACTCTCTGCCTTCAGGCAGGGAGGAAACCTGACGAGGTTACGCTGAAGGGCAGTCTCTTCTGGGGAGTTAGACAAACTCGTCCCCGGGTATACGGGTTCTGCGGTTAATTTTTGCTTGAGCCTACGGGCTCGAATTTGCCCCATATAAAAATTGTCCTTGTGTCACATCCTGACTCATGGGGAAGTTGGTAAATACCAACCTGGGCACGCGGTAAGCTATTATAGCTTGTCGTACCCTCTGCCTTCGGGGCTATGCCTTCTGGCAGAGTCTCCTCTGGGGAGTTAGAAAGATGCCCGACCCCGTGTATCTAGTTTCTAAGAACAATTTTGCCCGAGCCTGTTGTTCCGAACGCCCTACGTAAAAACCGGCCTTGTGTCCCACCTCGTCTTGTGGGGATGTCTCGGGTAAATACAGAGTTAGCTGCACGCTAAACTCTTATAGATTGTCGGACTCTGCCTTCGGGCGAAGAGGAACGGACAGCGTCTCTTCTGGAGCGGTCGACAGCACCCGACCCCGTGTATGCGGGGTCTACGGGAAATTTTTTGCCCGATCGTACGCACATTAAAGACTGGCCTTGTGCTGCAATGCACCTTATTTCGGGTAAATGTCGAGCTATATACTTAATACAGAATTCAGTAAGATTACGTTGACTCTAAGCGACATTATATTTCATGAATGTGTTATCGTCATTCGATGCAATGAAGACATAACAAAATGTATATGTTAAAACGAGAAGAAAAAATAAAATAAAAAAGAGGTAACAAATTTAAAACAATAATATTACCGTAAAATGGTAACATCAAAACACGATAAAAAAAAATCTAACGGTTAAACTGATTGATTAATCCTCTTAACTCAGTCGAAGACTAGAAATGTGCACAAAGACAACAGTAAATAAGAAGGACAAGCATATAACAACCACATAATAATTACATTCAAGGGCAACAATCGGAGTGCTTACAGAGAGATGACTGATAGGACTTAATGTATATTGATTCCAACACTTTCAAATAGAATTCAGATTTAGCCTTTCTCAATTACTGAGAACATGTTTAAGGTGTAAGACTTGGCACTTGGCAGTTTTTTTCTAACAAACGTTCAGCTATGAATTAGTTTTATTTACTCACTTATGCCAGCTGATCACCGTGTCTTTGTCAATATTGATTAGTAGATCTATTATATATTTCCATCGATTAGCCTCTGATGAGAGGGTAAAGATAAACCAGATAAGCTACTTTTTTTATTAATTGTATTTCGATGTTACCATTTCACAATCTTATCGATTTTTTTTTATTTGCTGTTTCTTTTTTACTGATTTTTCTTCTTATTTTAAGATGACCGTTTTGTCGTTTTAATTAAATTTTGAATCTCTACAAAAAACATTTGTTTTTTGAATGAATTGTATTCCTGGTATTTCAAAACCCCTGCAATAATCAGGCTCCCTCTCCCAGGTTGATACAACCAGGAGTGATCAACTTCCGACCAGTTTCCGGCTTCTTTTATTGGAATCAGCGAAATTTGGCCTGGCTTGATTCGTTTGGGAATTCAACCAATCAAAATTGGTTTCATAGTGATGCAATGTCTTTAAGTGCTTTCAGTTATGCAAAGTTTCTTCCTTAATTTATATCCAGTTGAATCTTGCAATTAATCTGACGCTATCCTTAAGCTGATGTTAACCTCAGGAGAGTAACCCATTGCGCATTCTCGGACTAGCATTTTCGCTGACATGAAGTGGAAATATTATATTGAATCAATTGCTAGGGCTGTTGCTAGGAAAGTCCGTTCCAACTGTCGTGCTAGACAATTTTTTTGATAGAATCTATCTGACATATTTATAAGTCGACCATGTTTTGAATAGTGCTGTCAAATCTGGTCTGATGCTACTGCTATTGTTATATATCCTACATATGAACACAAATGGGTATGTCCCAATCCTCATAAATACGTTGAACACTAATGTAAGTGGGGTTAATAGACTGTGTAAGTATTCCACCACTAGAGGTGGTTTACCTACTTCATTCCGTTGGCGAGTAATGTATTTTTTTTAATGTTATAAAGATTAACATTTCATTTCCAACCTCTGTTTTGGTTATTCCTCATTCAGGAACCTTTTCTAGGCTACAACATTTTGGCGACGAGTATGAGGTATTAAACTCAGTGCAAAGTAAATCTAAAAAGTGGGGGCCTTTTATACCGTACCTATGAACACCAATGGTTATGTTTCATTCCTCATAAATACGTTGAACACTACTGGAAGTGGAGGTAATATGCTGTGTAAGTAGTCTACCGCTAGCAGTGGTTTACCTACTTCACGGCGCTGGCGAGTAATGTATTTTGCTGATGTTATAAAGCTTAACATTTCATTTCCAATCTCCATTTTGGTTATTCCTCATTCAGTAACCTTTTCTCGGCTACAACATTTTGGCGAAGAGTATGAGATATTGATTCAGTGCAAAGTAAATTTAAAAAGTGGAGGCTTATATACCGTATCTATGAACACTAATGGCTATGGTATATTGTGAGATTCTTGATAAAATCGTAATAAGATTCGACAGCGTTATTGGTCTTAGTCTGGCATCTCGGCTTTAGTCACTTAGCCTCAACGTAGTTTCTCTTTACCTTTTTCTATAATTTAAATGTTCTGATGAACTCTCTTCTATAGCACCTAGATTTTATGAATTTAAACGCAGTACCAGATTGGGGACAACTTTCCTCCATTTTACAGTTTAAATGGCTATATGTAACCGTAAGTTCTATGCTAACAGTTTCTTCTCTCACACTTCTCGCTTGTGGAATTCTCTTCTTGCCTTCCAGACATTTTTGATCTTCAAAAATTTAAATACTATGTGAGTTGTGCTTGGGTTGAGATTATTATCAATTATCATGTTCAATCCTTAATATTAACTGATTTCTTTAACTATAGATTTTAACAATCATTTTTGTTGCGTTCTGCTCTTTTCAACCCCCGTCTTTGTAGACGTATTCGGACAGTCATTGTCATTAAAACAAAAACAAGGATCTGTAGTTCCAGTGAAATAACTTTTGTGTACGGACATTAAGCTAAAGACAGAAATACACTTGGTGAATTATAGATATGTCGGCAGATATAAATATATACTTTTTATGCTTTGTTTATATATATAAGAATACGAATAATTCGTAATATCTATACTTACACACTATTATACTTACTCAGTGCTATACTTTCACACTATTATACATACACAATGTTATATTTACACACTATTATACTTACACACTATTATACTTACACACTGTTATACTTACACATTATTATACATGCACACTTATATTACACACTACTATACTTACAGACTATATTACGTACACACTGTTATACATACACACTATTATAATTACACACTGTGATACTTACAAACTGTTATACTTACACACTGTTATACATACACACTGTTGTATTACACACTATTATACATGCACACTTTTATATTACACACTATTATACTTACGCACTATTATACTTACACACTATTATACATACATACTATTATACTTACACACTATTATACATACACACTATTATACTTACACACTATTATGCATACACACTTTTATACTTACACAGTATTATACACAAGCAAAATACACGCATATATATGCACTTAGTACCACACAGATATTTGCAGAGTTATCTATTTTTCGAAATCGATGTTTTGTCTGTTTTCTAATCAAGTAAATGATTTAAATTACAAAAATCGATAGTTGTTATTTTTTTTATCAATATTGTAATTTACGTTTTGTCTGCGACTTATGTGCTTAAAAATCATGGAAATTAAGTCTAAGAGAAAGAAAACACACGGCTTTCGATAATTAATGAACTAGATGAATCTAGAGGAGGTATTGTAAGGATGTGTCCATCTTGAAGAGGCAGCGTTCCGTCTCTTTGAGTTGCAGGTGTTTCGGAAAATCGGCGTTAATTAAAGAAGGAATAAAAGAAAGATTCCAGTTAGCGATGATACAATGGCAGAATTAATTTTAGTCGAGAGCAGAATATATTTGTTGTACTTTTTAATGATTTGAATTCTTTCATGATTTCTATCGATCGGTGCCTTGCTTTCATATCTTCTGTCCTTGTTGTCGCTTTGGTGAGAGTATTATTATTATTATTATTATTATTATTATTATTATTATTATATTTTTAATATTTTTTAAAACATTTTTTCTTGCTTTCTCATTCAAATCTATTTCTAACATGAAGTTTTCAAGAGATTTCGGATGTATTTCTATGCTAACTAAAAACAAATTAAATAAATATTTTCTTTCGCGTACCTCTCTTATTTTCTTTAGAATCGTTTAACGCTATTATTTTTAAATAGTCGGCTTTTACCTAAACGATATTTATTATTATTATTTTTTATTTCCTTTGATTTCTGGCGTTTACACATTTCTTTCCGGGTCCCGCCCAGGGACCTACGGTTAGAAATGGCATCATGACACTTTCCACTGACAAAAAAAAAAAAGAAAGAAAAAAATTACATAGATAAAGCCCTTCGTAGACTGTGGGCTGTACTTGTCAGAACTATTTTTTGTATCTCCTTGAGGCATGGACTTCCAGAAATCCCTCCAATTAGTCTACTGCAATCTTTTCCAACCAGTCCTAGGGCTCCAACTACAACAGGGATTGTTGATGTTCCCATATGCCACATTTTCGAGATTTCTATTTCAAGGTCCTTGTAATTTGACAGCTTTTTGAATATCTTCAATGATACATTGCAGTCAGCAGGGACTGCCATATCAATAAGGAGGCACTTTTTCTTCCAATGATCATTTTTTTGTAAAAAAAATGACAAATCTAAAATCACACATATTTTACATTGATAAAGCTCTTCGTAAAGTGTGAGCTGTACTTGTGAGAACAATTCTTTGCATTTCTTTAAGCAATCTCTTCTGTGGATCGAAAAGAACATTTCCCAATCAATCCGAGTGCTCCAACTACAACTAGTATTATTGATATCCTCATGTCCTTGTATTTTCATAGATTTTGAAGATCCTCAAAGATACATTGCAATCTTTAGGTACTACCATGTCAAGAAGAACGCATACTCTGTTTTTTTTTTTTTCTTTTTGGTCTGGGCGATTAACTTACATTGATCTGTCTATGTGTATTGTCCCATAAAATTGTTACTGTTCCTATTTCTGTAACAGGATTTGGGTCAAGTTCATACCACTTTCTTGTAGTTTCTTTCTTTACGTTTATCTCATCTATTGAGGATTCGGACAACGTAAAATTCTACATTGGATGCACAAGGCATGAGTTCAAGAAAAGATTCAATCAACATCAAAGTTAATTTAGGATACATAAATACCGAAACCAGACGTCACTATCGAAATATATCTGGCACTTAAAAGAAACAAATAAAACACTTACAGTAAAATGGAAATTAATAAGAAAAGCTAGAATATGTAGATCATTAAATGATCTATGTCCTTTGTGCATACACGAGAAACTATATATTACTAGGTTTATAAAAATAAAAAAAATTACTGAATCAAAGGAATGAAATAGCTATTCTTTGCCGACATTGTCAAAAGTTTTCCTTAAATTATATTTAAAAATAAAAAAGAGCAAGTAATATACATACTTATATTTGATATTCAATAATAAACTTTAAATAATTTAAGTAATTCTATTCCATTTATTTGTTTTAAAATGAAATATAGTCTATTAGTAATTAAAAGAAAAAATAATATTGTAAAATTGTGGTTCGATACAACGTATTCTAATCCAAACATACCTTTTAGAAAGAATCTTTATGTATACAAGTACAAATTTAAGGGGAAAAATGCCGAAAAACTTTTTGTCGTTAATAAAAACCAGACGCCAGGCGTTGAACGGATGTCATAATTCGCTGAAAAAGGGAACCCTAACCTAACTAGACTTAACTTCTTCTCGAGAGTAACTCATATTTGATACAATAGTCGTTAATAAAAAATGAACACGCTACCGCCCCCTGTATAAATGATTGGATTTCTCTGTATTCTTGGAAACAAATATTATGAAAATTTCAAAATAGGTTATTCCAAAATTCAGTTGAAAATGAAACAGAAGTAATGCTTTTAATTTAATTATATAATTAAATTTGAAGTTTTTAGTTTCTGTCTTTGAAACATGGTAATTCCTGTGTAGTGATGGAAACATATTTTTAAATTAGCTAATTTATAATATGTATGCTCTGTAAATTTATATTGAGCACTGTTTTGCAAAAATAAAAATATCAATAAGAACACCGGATTATATATCTGACTATTCTTTCTTTCTTTTATTATAATATATATATATATATATATATATATATATATATATATATATATATATATATATATGGGGTTGTAAACAATTAAAGATTGAAATGAACGATTTTTCCATCATTTTACTTCTTCACACACACACGCACACACACACAGACACACACACACTCATACATATATATATATATATATATATATATATATATATATATATATATATATATATATATGTTACAAAATAAATTTTTCACATTTGAATTGATAAAGTTCTCCAGGGAACAAAACGCCTTGGTAAAGAAGAGTTATGCTTTTGACTTTTATTTATATATACATATATGTGTGTGCGTCCGTCTGTTCGCGATTATATATATATATATGTGTGTGTGTGTGAGTATATATATATATATATATATATATATATATATATATATATGTATGTATATATATATATATATATATATATATATGTATGTATATATATATATATATATGTATGTATATATATATATATATATATATATATATATGAGTTAACTGCCTCCTTTTGATAATATTTCTAATGGTATTCACAATATCCTTTTGTAGAACCACAATTCTGTTGTAAAGCCTCCACTTATGCTGTAACAAATTGTCCAACATTCATTGCCGTATCGGAGGATTGATATCACATAGCATTTCAGTACTCATTTCTTTGGTTTTAACAAGTTTTTCTTGTTTCTTATTGCATTCCTTAGTTTTTAGAGAGCATCATTTGTTATTCTATTTCATTACCACATTTTCCATCACATCCCAGATATTTAAATTGTTGTACTTGTTTGATTTCTGACACCATTTTGTTATGTCTCATATTTACCCATAGGAATTGTTTCATTTTTTTTTCGTTTAGTCATAAGAGATATAACTTAGAGTAACTAAAACATTCTGCTACACTACAAGCACAGACCTGTCGAAAATGTAACAGAGGTTCATCTGTGAGTTGTAATAAGAATATTAGACACTTAGGCCTCATTCACAGAAGGAACTGGCCTACCACTATGGAGCTTGTCACTAAAGTCAGTCTCTTTTCTTTCTAGGATCGTTATCATCTCTTTCGACTCCACTCTGTTTTTACATCAAATGCGGCCTTACCATAAAACTAACTAGACCATTGTTAATGTTTGCAGCAATTTCTACTTGGAATCTGAAAATTTGCTTACTTGGTTGTCCAAACAGGCAGCCATTTTGAAAGTTCATTATGGGCAAAAAAGGTAACCTAAATCCCCAAATGTAATAGATTGCGATTAGAAATGTTTTATGGTTTATACCTAAAAGCCTCCAATAGGATTTCTGACTAATATTTTTTCAAATTAGGATAGTTATTACCTTTGTGCTCCCTGCTGTATATCTTCCTTTCATAATTTTCTCATCGATCTTTTATACATATATGGACATGCAAATATTATTGTTGCTCAACTATAAACTGGCTTGTGGTGTATAGGTCGACAGCTTCTCTAACTTACGATATATATATATATATATATATATATATATATATAAACACTACCCACAGAAGAAGAAGAAGAAGAAGAAGAAGAAGAAGAAGAAGAAGAAGAAGAAGAAGAAGAAGAAGAAAGACATAAATTAGAATGGATGTCATTTTTTATCTTCAGGGGAGCCTTTCGGCCAAAACTTTCTCAAAAGGTGAACGTTTGTAAACCAGGAGGAACCAATCAAAGACACATCAGTAAATACTAAAAACGACAATACTGAAAAAAGAAAAAGAAAAAGAAAAAAGGCCTATAAGCAAACTCATTCAATCAGTAAAGGGCTCGAAGCCCAGATTGCCTAGACCGAGCATAAAACGCTTACCAATGTTAGATCATATGAATTTATATCTCTATTCGTAACTTGAATTCTAGCTCACGCGATCTTCAGAACAGAACGAAAAAATAAATATATAAGCTTAAACGTAGTACCTTGTCATTTGTCTTCAATTAAACTTGTATAAAAGTGTGATTGGTGCCCCAATATACACTTATATATATATAAACACACACATATATATATATATATATAGAGAGAGAGAGAGAGATACTTAGGAGGATTTGAAATAATAATAATTAAGTAATTCATCGAGTCTAGAATGCAGAAAGCACTGGACGGCCATTTCGTCCTATATTTGGGACACATGAGCAGTGCGCATCCACTAACGAGAATTGAAATCCAAACAGTTACGATAGGAGGCAAACGCCATACCAACTGTACCAACGGTTCTCGGTGATGAAGAGGTAATGAATTAGACTTGATCACAAATTCCGTGATGGAACTTCTCCGAGTTTCTCTTTTACCCATAGGACTGTGCCTTCCCGAGCTACGATTACTATCCCCAAGCCGCTCACTCCAGAGAATTAGAAGATGGTTCAAGCAAGGATATAGAGAGAGAAATAATTAGAAGGATTTGAAATAATCATAATTAAGTAATTCATCGAGTCTAGAAGAAACACACACACACACACACACATATATATATATATATATATATATATATATATATATATATATATATATATATATATATATATATATATATATATATATTGTTGTAGCATACTTACGGACGATAATGGATATGTCCGCATTCACATAAATACTGTATGTTGGTTTGCAATTGGAGATTCATTGTGGAATTCTCCTGGCTCACTTCTAGCCGTTGACAACTACTTCTACGCACAACTGGTGAATCTTATATGTGTTGTTCTTGTCCTAAGTATTATCATTCATTACCAACCTTCGTGTGATAATTATATTTAGTAGGCTTCTTTAGGTTACAAAACACACACACACACACACACACACACATATATATATATATATATATATATATATTTCAATAAAGGTGCAATCAATTTACAAATTCATGAATTATTCATACATAAAACAAATACAAATGTTAATGATTAAATGGCGAGAAATCCATCTTCGCGAACAATTCAATAATATACAAAAATCCCGAATCTGTTTATGAATGAAAAGATCCTGTTTTATAAATTTCCGTCGCATTAGATCTTTTTATTTTACAAGCTTTCGTCTGTTCCTACAGACGTCCTCAGGTATGAAATATTGTGTTCTTGTTTATACTTTCAGTAATAAGTGGACAAAGGAAAACAAGGTTGTAATCCGAAAAATGCTATGAGAAATGTGTGTTATAGTTTTGGAACGTGCAGTGGCATACAGCGAGTATACCCAGAAATACACACACACACGCACACACTTCTTTATCGAATGATATGCATATTTCATATTTGCAGTCAACCTTCTTCGCGTCAATTTGAAACAATCTCAAGTTGAGCAGAGAATTTCTCAACAGAAAGAAAGGAAAAATCAATCCAAGCTTTCTCATTAATAAAAAAAAATGCCTTCGTGTTTGTCAATTAGATATTAATAATTCTCCTCTGTGTTTGTTGGAATATCATCTTCTTTCCCGTAACCTAACGTCACAGCGTTTGGCAAATTCATCTAATTCCGTTCTCGAATTCTTCACAATTAAACAATTAATTCTTCATAATTAAAGGATTAAGTTATTTTAGAAATGTCAGTCGTTAATAACATGATTAATTCCAAATTAAAAATTCGTTAAAAATCAAATTTAGTTAATTCTTAATTTTATTTTTTTCTGATGCAATGCCATTGTGGCTTTATTTGATTTTACGACTGTCTTCGTGTTATTTACGATTGTTGCTTTGAAAATCAGGATTTCAAACGATCAGCTTAAAGACCGACCTCTGGCAATACTGGAAATCGTGCAGTTATGCTAATATTAAATTCCAGGGTTGGTATTTAGCAAAAGAATTGTCGGTGTTTCTTTTAAACCATAATCTTTCTATAATGTTGTTAAATTTATATTACTAGAATTGTTTTGCAACATGCTGACGCGTGTTAAAATCCTCACAGTATTTACTATTGTTGAAGATATCGTTAACATTTTTTATCGAGATTTACAAAAGGATTCTCATAATGTGCACTTATCCCCCTTCCCATTCTACGTCCACGCAACAACCTAATTTAGTAATCTTCAGCCTTGAGTGGCTCTTTGGTATTAGTTATCATTTAGTAAAAAAAATGTAAAATCGAGGGTTCTGCTCTTTCTTGGTATCTGTTTGCTGTGGTTAAAACTGATCGATCCGAACACCGGAAATTTTACCATGTATATTTTCTCCTCTGGAATCACTCATTAATTACGTATATATCTAAAATAGGCAGAATGTCTATAATTTAAATATATCGGCAAAGTTTAACAAACGTACCTACAAAAACGGTGTGTTAAAGGGACGGTTTTTCTCTTAACACATCTGTTATTGCATACGTTTTTTTATTGTTTCTAAAAGCTATTTTAGAGTATTAATAAAACTCAAATATTTATTCAACTAAATAGAATTTGCTTGCAACACACTGACACGTGTTGAAATCCTCAAAATCACAGTATTTAGTAATGCTGAAGTTATCGCTAAAATTTTTTGTTGAGATTAATGAACTCTACGTTGCGTTCAATTTCAATAAACCAAGCGATGAAATCTGAATAAGCTGATTTAAGTGGAAAAATACTTTGACGTAAACCTTACTTCGCTATTTAATACTTGCTTTAATTTAATGTATAGGATTTCATGGTAAACAATATTTGTTAAGAAATTTTCCTTTTGAACAGTGCAGAATAAATATTTGCAGTGTTTGGCCTTGTGATTTGTTTATGGTTCTCGTAGAACTGAAAACTGGATTCGTGTATATAATCTGCACTTAGCCCCTTCCCTTTCTATATCTACGTAACCTAATTTAGTAACCCTCTACCTTGAGTGGCTCTTTGGCATTGTATTCGGTGTTCATTTAGTAAAAAAAAGAATAAAATAGAGCATTCTGTTCCTTCCTGGTATCCGAACATTGGAAATTTTGCCAAATACATTTTCTCCTCTAGAAGTACTCATTACTTTCGCATACTTATAAAATATGCAGCATGTCTATAGCATGAATATATCGGAAAATTTTAACAGATGTACCAGAAAAAAAAAACAAAAAACAAAAAAAAAACGGTGTGTTAAAAGGACGATTTTCTCTTAACTGATCTATTACTGTATAAACTCACGAGATTTTTTTTGTTTCTAAAATCTATTTTAGAGTAATAATAAAAATCAAATCTTTATACAACTCGAATGTGCTTGCAACACCCTGACATGTGTTGAAATCCTCACAGTATTTAGCATTGTTAAAGTTATCGCTAAAATTTTGGTCGAGATTTACAAACTCTACGTTTCGTTCAATTCCGCAAACCAATCGATGAAATTTGAATAAGCTGATTTGTTTGGAAAAATATTTCTTAAAAACCCTACTTCGTGGTTTAATAGTTTTTTTTTTAATTTAATTTTATAGGACTTCATAGTAAACAACATTTTTTAAGAATATTTTTCCTTTTTAACGGTGAATAAATTATTAGGATTTCTTACTCTTGAGCATGCAACATACAAAAAAATATATATATAAATATTTCTTTCTGGAGTCAGATGCCAACTTTTAGAAGAGTTTAGCCCTGTGGATTTGTTTATAGCTCTTGCAAACCCCATGCGAACCGGAAACTGGATTCTTATATATATAAAACTCAAAGAAAAGATATGCAAAATAAATATTGCAATTTTATTAAATAAGTATTTGTTATTTTAATCATTAAATTGTTTTTAAAATAGTGGGAGTATTTTGTATATTAAATAATAAAAAATAATTTGCTGTACTAAGTACTCTAGTAAAACCAAGTGTACGTTGGACTATCTTACCTGTTTGCCCTTCTCCCCAACATTTGACTTCCATCGGTCAGTGTATGGCCATTTTAGAGGGTGTGAGGGGAGGACTAACGCAAGTCATATAATTTTATATATAGACGGTCTCAATTTGCTATTTTTTCATGATCTCAGCCCTACTGAAATTTTCTGAATGCAGGTGTTTGCGATCTAATCTATGTTACGTTTCAAAGTAGTGATTCTCAACGTAAGACCTTACGCCCACAGGTGGGCCTGAGAAAATTTAAAAATTGGTCTGGGGTTGACTTTTCCAAACTGAAAGAAAACATAGTTTTTACTGAGAGAATTGAAAAGGAAGGTTTGATTGGATGGCTTAAAGTAAAATCCTCCTATCCCTTGCTTTTTGAAAATAGTCGTTCCATTCATGGTCTTCCCTAACACCTGGTTAGTTGATGAGGAATTTACACCTGAAAATTGAAAAGAGAAGATACTTATTCCTGAGGCTGACACCAGGCTTGGAATTTTAACTTGACAAGCTGATAGATAGACACGAGGATCGGTGTAGTCATCAGTCAGGATTTATATTTTCTACATTATTTACATTACTCGGACTATTGTCCTCATCTTTGTCACCATATATATTACAACGTTTCGGCCGTTGTACGATCCGGCCTTCTTCAGGTGGTTTAAATGTCGAACTGAACCCTTTATTTCGCTCAGTGGGGTAGACTGTTCTAGTTCCACGTGCCATGTTTTATGGACCCAAAGAGTGTGAGTTCAACACCCGGTCAACTTTTTCCAGTGTATTTAATGCCGAATTCTGTCATTTCGACAAACAGAAGCGCAGAAGGTACACACAGATTACGAGCCGAAATCCTCTATACGGAAATGCAATAAGCGTATTCATAACATCGATCTACAGAGCAATCATTCATTATATCCCATGAAACAAATAGTAGAAGGTATTGTATTGAGTATATATATATATATATATATATATATATATATATAAGTCATTTTTTATGTTTATACGTTCTTTTTATAGATACAAGTATTTAAGTAAATGCTCTGTTTATAATAAACAGTATTAACAACATTTACTGGCCTGAATGCCCGAGAATTGTTCATAGAAAATATGCGTCCTCCGACAGGAATCGAACCTGAATCCTATACGGAACCGTCATATAACCTGACGTGCTTTTACCGATTGAGACATTTCTTGGACATTTAGGCCGGTAAATGTCGTTAATACCGTTTATTATAAACAGAGCATTTACTTAAATACTTCTATCTATAAAAAGGACGTATAATTTTTAAAAAATGTCTTAAAATAATTGTCTGACTTTGTACATTTCATAATATATATATATATATATATATATATATATATATATATATATATATATATATATATATATATATATATGTAGCCATACTTCGGTTTCTTGATTTGCTAATGATCAAATCAATTTCGAAGGTAAAAAGGTTTTAAAAAACTGAAAAGCTAGGAACATGAACGTCTGTCAAAAATAATCATACAGCATACAGGTGCAAAGCCCAAAGAAAAAAAAACCGGATACGAGTAAACAACTAACTAAAAAAGTGCCCAATACAAAAGTAAAGCAGACCTAATCAAGCCTAGAGAGCCAGACAAACCTACCAAGGTTTCACCTAAGTGGATCGTCAGGGAATGCTGGCTAAAGAGGTAAAGAAGACTGTATACTTAAAGGCGATAAACAAAAGACGAAGACCACGTGACCAAAAAAACAAAACAAAAAAACTACAACAATTGGGAGGGTGGAGAAGAAATTTATTCGAAACGGCTTAATAGGGGGGCGATTTAGAGACAAACACGGGCAAAAACGGTTAAACAACTATATAATCCGGGGAGATGAGGCCTAATCCAATAACCAAGATTTTCTGTTTTCATTTATTTATAATCTCTGTTTTTGAATTTAATATATCTTTAGGTTCCTTATAAAGCTATGGTTAATTTTTCCTCTATACATAGCTTACAGAATTTTTTACAGAATATATATATATATATATATATATATATATATATATATTGCGGTTTTGAATGTGTTTTCTATGAGTGTTTCTTCTTTGTGAAGGTATTGAAAGTTGCTCTTAGGTAGAAACCTATAATTATACCAGTTTTAATAATATTAGAGTGGTGAAAATATATTTTGACAGACTTCTCAACCGCCTGGTGAATATTAACGCACTTTCTCAAATTTAAAAGTCTTGATAAAACAGTGACAACTTTGCTCTCGTGTATAAACATATGAAAGAAAATAAATCCTTACATTTACATGATAAAGTCAAAACACGTTGACGAAGAATAGTTTTTACCTGTTGTTTCTTGTATATATATATATATATATATATATATATATATATATATATATATGTGTGTGTGTGTGTGTGTGTGTATGTGTGTGCGTGTGTGTGTAATTAGGCAGAAAATCCTTCTTTCATGCACATTTCATTGAATACGACAGACAAGGTGCTTTTATTTTGTTTTTTATACAATTTCTCATACGATCTATTAATTTTTTGTTTTCGGATGATAAATTATATAAAAACTGTCCAAATGTTCTTTTTATCCGAGCGCTTTCGGCTATACATTTAGCCATTTTCAAGGATTAAATATTTTAACATTTAAATAAGAAAACGTTTGTTGTATATATGTTTTATAAAATGTTTTCATTTTTCAAAACACGGTCAAAATATTGTGTCCAATGCCCATTATGTTAAAACTTAATATTATTAAGTGCTGGGATTTTTCTTTTTATTAATAAGTCTTCCATTATTTTTAGCCTTTTTTTGCATGTAAATCATGCTATTATGTTATTGTTGTCAACAAGTTTGTCACTAATAGAAAACAAAAACAAATGTGTATAGTCAGGTGAACGTGGTGGCCATTTCAACAGCACATCGTCATTATCACTGGCAAACCGGGTCCATCTTCTTTGTAGATTCTCATAGAGATAAGGCCACACTGAGAATGTTACGCAAGACATGCTACAGCGTGTTTGGCAGGAGCTGACCTGTAATTGGTGCTGTGCATATTAAATATATGTGAAGCTTTTTGAAATCGGCTCTCTACATCATCAGCGATTCTCTGCTTATGTTCCTGTAGGCTTGTAGGAAGAGGGCGTTATAAATCTGTCCTTTATGTAGCATCCATAAAAGAAAAACAGACAACAAAAAAACAAAAAACAAAACAAAACAAAGGTGCCTAGTGAGGTGAACGTGATAGACATTTCAACAATACATTGTCATTATCACTGGCACACCGGGTACATTTTCTTTGTAGAGATAAGGCCACACTGAGAATGTTACGCAAGGCATGCTACAGCGTGTTTCGCAGGTGCTGACCTGTCACTGGCGGTGCGCATATTGGATATTTGCGAAGCTTTTTGAAATCGCCTATAAAATCTACACCCCTTTGAATATCTTGTTCGCATTTTGATAATGAAGTTCAACATGAAACCTATTTAATTGTGGGTACCTGTCATATGAAGTTCCACAGATTTTAAATTATACCCATTTTGGGGGAACACTCTGTATAAAGGAATGAGGAAATGAGGAAAATGTCGAAAGGAAACGAAAGAATGAATGTCAAAAAATGAAAACAAATGATCTCAGAAATTCAACGTCAAATTTTCTAAAATATTTGATTATATTGAGTACATGTCATCAATGTGATAAAAACAGACATATAAAAAAAAGAATTCTGTTTCTTCCATTAGCCATGTGTCCTTTCAAGATGTGTGTGACCATCGCTCTCACTGATTTCCTATCTTTTGTAGTTCTGAGTAATAAAGGGTGGACCTATTTTAAATCTGAATTAAGTTTAAGCGTCTAATGATTTTTTTCTTTTTCTTTCACATTTGGCGGACATTTGGGCGATATTATTTTTCACACATAATTGCCATGACTTAAATAACATGATCCAGTAGAGAAATAAATAAATGTTCACTAATAACACTGATTTATTTACTTCTGACATTGATCCGTCTTGACAAACAACTTTATATATAAGCAATGAAACACCCTTATATATAATCAATGAAGTACCCTTTTATATAATCCGTCTTAATGAAACATCCTTTTTCACACATAATTGCCATGACTTAAATAACATGATCCAATAGAGAAATAAATAAATTTTCACGAATAACACTGATTTATTTACTGCTGACTTTGATCCGTCTTAATGAAACACCCTTATATATAATCCGTGTTAATGAAAAACCTTATATATAATCCGTCTTAATGAAGCACCCTTTATTTATCCGTTTACCATTCTTCCCATTTCCTGTTTTGATGTCTTTTTACTAAAGCTTATTGGACAGATTAAACGCGTCTTTCCTCTCCCCGTTTCGCCTTCAATAAGTCCTGTGAGTATCAAATTATTGAAACCTTTTTTCACTATTATGTGTCTTATAGATTTTAACGAATGTACAATGGAACATGATCATCAATTTTCTTCTCTATTAAAAGTATGGACTTATGTAGTCAGCCTCGCACAACCACTTAAATTGATAAATTACGGAACGTTTTTATGAATTGATTTTAACATTGATGAGAAGATGGTCGGTGGATTGGGTACAAAATACATTGCTTAAAACTGGTTGAGCTTCTGTGGCTTCTATAACAGGTATTTGTTTAAAGGATGTGCGTTGTCGTGTAATAGATATCGGCTCGGAGTGAGAAATCGGACAGCGGAGTTCGAGTTCGAGTTCCAGTTCCAGTCGATTTCCTTAGATTTACTTACGCATAAATACCCTTGGGAAAGATATGAATTCATCTCTTCTACACCCAGCTATAGATAGAATAGCAAACTGGGTTCTTTAGCCTTGGTTGGCAACCAGTCTACCGCAGAAAGAAATGGCAACCTACTGCGGAAAAAAAAACTGCCTCGTCAATCATGTAGCGAAAGATTCTTGATCACCCAAGCATGTATCATCTTTGGCACTTAACTGATTGATAGTTTACAGAGCGGAAGTTCTAGCCCCACGCCCAAGCAGTTTTAGATTCAATTTTGTTCTTCTCAGCTATTTGCCAGACAAAACTAGGAATTCGTCCTTGCTGATCTATCGATGGGAAGGAAGAAGCGAGATAGATTCATTTAGATGGATATTCGTGCGAAAGCGAATGCAAAAGCATCGGCAGAAATTCGAACTCGACACGCCAACCTGCCTTTCGGCGCAGATAACAGCTACGCTACATCCACATCCTCTTCAGCAATATAGCGACGCATAAATAGAAATCAAACAGATGAGACGGTCATATGGAAATTAACTAAATCGAGTTTTCCATGACTGAATAACCGGGCTTAACCTTAAGAGCTTTCTCTGGTCGACTAAACATTAGTTAATGTTGAATTCACTCATAGTTGCCGTCATATATGACAGTAGGCTTGCACGATACAGCAAAGAGGATATTTGTGTTTTTTGAGCCTCTTGAATAGTTTTTCATCTCAATTATGGAATTGTATTAATGTTGTTTGTACTTAAGAAGTGGATTAAAATAAAACTTTCACATTTCTAATCGGATTTTAAATCTAGAAACCTTGGCCTGCAATCATGAGATAAACTTCCTGAAAAAACGTTAAATATTTGCATTTATAAAGAATTCATTTGGTTTGTTTTTCAGGGAAAAAATAGATTCCAGACACCAAAACACACGTGAAAAGAGGTCTAGATTATAATTTTCTGATCAATTCAAGGGGAGATGTTGAAAACTAATATTTAGTCTCCCACATACGTTCCAAAAAGGAGGATTCTCTTGGAGATTTTTCAGTGGCCAACATGGATTCAGACCACCAAAATACACGTGAAAAGAGGTCTAGATCATGATTTTCTGATCAATACAAGGGGAGATGTTGAAAACTAATATTTAGTCTCCCACATACGTTCCAAAAAGGAAGATTTTCTTGTAGATTTTTCAGTAGCCAACATAGATTTCGACCACGAAAGCACACATGAAAAGAGGTCTAGATCATGATTTTCTGATAAATTCTATTGGAAGTTATATCGAAAACTGATATTTGGTGCCGGGCATATGTTAAATAAATCAGTTAATATACAATTTAACGAATGAAAGGAACTGAATTTCTTATATTTTGTAGATTTGAATTGTTTAAATATCTGAAAACTTACACTAAAAATGAAAAAATATCCCGCGTATTTTTCTTCTGAGTGTTATTCGAAGATGGGTTTCCAAGATAAAAGAAGCAGACAATATGTAACAGAAAATGCGTCAATTTGAATCTGTTTTGTCAGTAAGAGCAGCAGAATCCATTTGATATTGATCATTATGAAGAAGAACGGTACGTTAAACAAACTGTCACTGATAACATTAATTTCAACACGAGTCCGATGACCTCTCCGAGCAAAAACAATACAGACCCGACCATCAAAAGATAATTTTTTCTAATTAACTTCAAGCGATCATCCCTTGACAACTACTTGTAGTTAGAACACTTTTAGACTAGTTCTCCAATCCTGAGACTGTCTTATATCAGACTAGATATGGCATATATCACTTAGGACAATCTGACAAAATGCCAAATGTCCGCTTGCAAGCCCACAGAATCTTTTGTGTCAAATTCCAATTCGAACCCAGACTGCTTGTATTGAGGCTGCACTTCTCACGAAAAACTCAACAATCTCTAATGCTTTCCTGCGTCACCAGATATCTTGAAAAAATTATTTTCACTAGCATGACAGGTTGGGAGAACAAAGAATGAATTTGTGAACTGTTGGAAAACAGACGCTTGCTCAGGCGAATTTGTATTTATTCAACACCCACAGAGCCTATGCTGAGCTAGTTACAGTTTCTGGTGTCATCAACAATTTGAAAAGCTATCGACGTCACCTAAGGGTGGTACGGTTTTCAGGCACAAAACAGTCTCATGCAGGGATCGACCCCTCCAATCCGATAACATCAGGAAGCCGAACAGAAATGTTCCAATAGAAATCAATGTAAAATGGATTAATCCGTTTCTGGTCCCAAGATGATTACTTATTTAAGCTTTCACAACTGTACTTTCTGCACACGTTTATACACAAAACTAATGAAAATCATTAAATCTAAGCAAAAATAAAAAATAAAAATAAAATAAAATACTAAACAGATAAAATAAAGACGGACATTTTAATTTTACCGTACCTGTATGTAGGAGAGTTGATGGCGGAAGTAGGAGGGGAAGGAAAGAGATGTTATTGTTTAAAAAACGGAAGGAAATACATGATCGTCTCTTTATTTATAAGAATAGTATAGATTGTTGATTTTATCATATGAAACTGAGAAGGAAGAGATAATATCATAATAGAGACAGTATCATTAACAATTGTTTTTCTCTCAACTTTTCTTTTTCCTTTACCAGTATTACTGCTACTGGTAAAAGAAAAAGAAAAGTTGAGTGGGTTTTGAACAAACACGAATGTAATTGAGCCAGCGTCTGAATTAGAGATTGGCTAGCCGCTCTAGTAAACGGGTATCCTTGAATACGAGGGACTATTTATATAATATTTAAAAATGTTTTGCATTATATTACATTTAAATATGTTTTAAATTATAGTACAGTGGAACCTCGGTTCACGATTTTAATTTGTTCGTTTCCTAACCCGAAATGTTCGTAAACCCAAACTATTTTTCCAGTAGGAATCATTAATCCGTTCCAGATACCAAGTCGAGTGCTTATTTAAACTTTTTAAAAAGTACCTTGTGCACAGGTTTATACACAAAATAAATTAGAATTATTAAATCTAAGAAAAAGTAAATAAGCCCAATACTAAATAGATACAATATAGACGAACTTGTAAGAGAGTTGATGGAAGGTCGTGTGAAAAGGGAAGGGAAGAGATGTTATTGTTTGGGAAAAGGGAAGGAAAGACATGATCGTCTCTTTATTCATAAGAATAATATAGATCGTTGATTTTATCATATGAAACTGGGAAGGAAGAGATAATATCATAATAGAGACAGTATCATTAACAATTGTTTTTTCTCTCAACTTTTCTTTTTCCTTTACCAGTATCACTGATAGCTTTCATTGGAGCCATAACTAGGGGATAATAAAGAGAAAAAAAGGCACAGTACAATAAAATTGGAAAAGAAAAGCACAGCACAACACATTAATATATACAACATGGCGGTCGACTAAGAAATGATTCCGTTCGGGTTAACTGGGTTCGAATCGGTTCGGCAATGTTGTTCGAGAACTGTAATTTTGTTTGATAATCGAGGCGTTTTCATCTCGAATATTCTGTTCGAAAACGATTTTTTTCGACATTTGAGACATTCGAGAACCGATGTTTCACTGGACCACGTATTTTGATATTTCTTTTGAGTGAAAAAAAAACAAAAAAAAAAACAAAGAAAAAACATTTTTACTTCCTGGCATTGTTTGAGTCATTGAAATATAAAAAAAAAATGGATGGCTGATTTTTGGTTTGCAGGTAGGCATAGCCACCTTACTGGAAAGATTAACCGAACACAAACTTCCTTATACTATGAGATTTTTGCCTTTCTTTTTTGAACGAAAAAAGGGTTTGGTAAATACGAATAAACTATTAATATTCTGGTGAGCGGAGAAGAAGAGAAAAGAGTGAAGACCCCGGGGAATGTCATTAAAAATAAAATTCTTCGACTTAGAGAAATGGAAGCCAATCCAATATTTATACACAATTTCGAAATGAGAAATCTTTACACTTTTAGTGATAAAGCGTTCAGGCGTGTAGATTTAAGTCGTTCAACTAATTCTCGCGAGAGTATTTTCTTTTTCTCAAACGGTGTTTGGTGAAGAGTTCGTTGCTTGACGTTGAATAGAAATGGCGGACTACTTACCATGATATTCAATATTACAAACTTAGCTTATAACCGTAATCGAGCAGCGACTTGCATCGCCTTCGGCAAATCCACTAGCGGCATTTCAAGAATATCATAAAAAGAGACACGCACGCAAGTTTAAAGATGGAATCTATTTCTATATGCCGTTGTGCACAATAAACTAGACATTATTGTACATGGACATCTACACATACACACATGGCTATATGAAATGAGCGAATGTATATGCGATCAAAACTAATTTTACGAAAGTGAATTGCATAAACTGACATTTGTTACCAAGTACAAATCATATAATTATCTATCTATCTATCTATCTATCTATCTATCTATCTATCTACAACTATTTATAATTGTTGATTATCTATCTCTCTATTCATAACTATTTATAACGGTTGCTATCTATCTATCTATCTATTCAGAACTATTTATAATGTTTGATAGCTATCTAACAATCTATCTAACTACCTACGCCTGTTCATTTTCTTTCTGTCCGCCTATCTATTTAAAACTACATATTTATAATTTTGACATCTATCTATCTATCTAAAATTATTTGTAATTCTGGACATCTATCTATCTATCTATCTATCTATCTATCTATCTATCTATCTAAAATTATTTGTAATTCTGGACATCTATCTATCTATCTATCTATCTATCTATCTAAAATTATTTGTAATTCTGGACATCTATCTATCTATCTATCTATCTATCTATCTATCTAAAATTATTTGTAATTCTGGACATCTATCTATCTATCTATCTATCTATCTATCTAAAATTATTTGTAATTCTGGACATCTATCTATCTATCTATCTATCTATCTATCTATCTAAAATTATTTGTAATTGTGGACATCTATCTATCTATCTATTCAAAATTATAATTGTGAACATCTATCTATCTATCTATCAATCAATCTATGTATTCACATCTATTTACAAAGGTTGCTATCTATCTATCTATCTATCTATCTGATGTAATGAATATGCATACACTTGGGTTCCCCCTCACAGTAATATGATTGGCTGGTGTCAGCCATAAATACAGACTGATGTGGAGGTACAGGAACGATGCCTATTGTCTTCACCTATTGCCTACCACTACGACGAGGACTAGTCTATTACGGTTACCTGCTAGATTGTCCAACCTGGTTACAGTAGTCAACAACCACTTTGCTACTTCGTACAAATATATCTCTTTCCGGGACATATCACTATCTATCTTATCTATCTATGTATTTGATGCAGTCATTACCTACATGAAAAAACGCTGCAAACGTCTCCTTGCTCTGTCGCTATTTCCAAGTCAAATGTTTTGACGTGCTACATTAATTAGTTCTACTATGTCTAACTTTCAGGTCTACGGCCAGTCAAGCCACGTCTACTGAAATGAGCAATCCCCATTCCCTTTGTATTCCATTTAAAATAAATAAATAAAAGTTCCACACGGAAAACTTCTTTCCAATAACTGCTACTTTGTGGAACAGACATCCGAGAGGATGCTTTCCTGATCAATAGAATCTTAATTTTTTCAGGTTTAGGATTAACCGTCTTCTATTAGATGAATCATAATATATACTTCCTGTCTTCTCTTTCATTATATGCCTGAATATTTATGTTTTTTTTTTGTTTTTGTTTTTTTTTTTTAAGTATTTAGCCCCAAGCAAGGCGGGATGCGACTAGCACACAAGGGGTTACAGAGAGTTGGAGCGAGAGCAAAGAGGAGTGATAGAGAAAAGGATGAAGAGAGGGATAGGGGATAGATCAAGGCATCTGGTGACATTGATTGACATTACATTTGAATAGTTGGAGATTATAGCTATCAGCGAAACAGGAAAAGGGGAGGGAGTTCCACAGGCGAGAGGTGCGATGTATGAAGCTATTGGAGTAGAAAAGACGGCTACATTTAACAGTTTCGACAGTGAAAGGGTGTGAGCGAGACGCCAGCCTAGTTGAACGCTTAAATTCATGAAGTCTGGGAACCAGCGAAAGCCGCTCATCGGAGCAGTTACCATAAAAGTATTTGTAAAAAAGAGAGAGGGAGGCGACCGCACGTCTCTGAGAGAACGACTGCAGACGAGATGCCAGATCAGGACCAGTTACATTGCATGTCCGTCTTTGGATTTTATCAAGGACCTTGAGACAAATGGAGGGGGCACCAGACCATATATGGCAGCAATACTCCATGCAAGGGCGAATGGTTGATCATTAGATTTGAAGGATTGACTCTGGGGAGAAAAATTTCCTTGCACGGCACAGGGAGCCGACTTTCCTTGCAGTGGACAAAGCTATTAACTCAATGCTTTCGTCCCATCTCAGGTCAGCAGACAATGTGAGCAGTCGCAAACAGGTGATCTCGTGGAGTTGAGCCTCAGACATTCTAATGGGAAGTAAGGGATGGTTCTTTTTGTTGAGTCATAGAGAGCAGTTTTGTTTTTGAGGGATTAAAGTTAACCAGCCAATTCCTGTCCCAGTCCACAACCAATTGGAGGTCCTTTTCCAGAAAACGGCCATGTAATTTTTGTCGACACATGATTTGTTTTTGAGGCAGGAGTAAATAGTAGTGTCGTCCGCATAGATGCCTACTTGGGAACCTATGACATCAGGAAGATCGTTAATGAAGATAAGGAACAGAGTAGGGCCTAGGATAGAGCTTTGAGGAACACCTGCGTTTGTGAGATAGGAGCTGGAGGAGAATCCGTTGAGAACGAACTTCAATGCACGGTTTGACAGGAATTATTGTATTAAGTTGAATAATCGACCCGTAATTTCATAACCCTGAAACTTGCAAAGAAATCCGGCATGCCAAACCCTATCAAACGCTTTGGAGATATCTAGAGCCACGGCACGAGCTTCTCTGTTATTATGAAGAGCTTGGTAAACAATTTCAGTTATGGGCGTAAGCACATCAGCTGTAGAACGGGTAAAGCGGAAACCATATTCCTTGTCAGAGAGCAGATTATGGGATGTAAGGTGCATAACTACTTCGGCGTTGATTAAAGCTTCAAAGACTTTGTCGAAGAGTCGTAGGAGACTGATAGGACGGTAATTAGAAAGGTTAGAAGGGTTCTTAAATACAGTAACAACGGATGAGGACTTCCAACAGGTTGGAAAAGAATATTGATTGTGGCAGTAGTTATATAATTTGGACAGGACATGACAGGGACCAGTTCAAGCGCACATTTCTTCAAGACAATGGCTGGTATCCCATCTCCACCACTAGCCTTGTGGTGGTCTAATTAAGAGGTGATGCCCAGAACCGATAACGGGTTATGTGCAAGTTGCTCAAATGAGCCTCAGTTCGAAGGGGGAAATCGTGTGTGGGTACACCGGTAGAGTCGAACTTTGAATTGAATGAGAATTTCAGAACCTCAAACTGGTTAAAGAAAGAAGGTATAGAAGGTTTGCTATTGTTAAGTACGCTCTTGCAGAGAGGCCAATAATCTTTGAAGCGGAATTTGCGTGTTGCAATACGTTCTTTCATTCGAGCAGTAAATAGTGACTTTGCTTCATTGAGAACACACTTACACTCGTTCGGGCAGAAACAAAGAGACGTCTATTGCAATTAGATATGTCGCTACGGTATAAGTGGAAGAAGTGATTCCTATGCGCAATGGAAGCTGAGCAAACAGCGGAGAACCAGGAGGAGGAGAAGCGCGATTTGACCTTATATTTCCTTGAAGGGAAGAAGTACTTGATTCCAGCATTAACCCAGGAGGAAACCTCGGAAGCACATTCTTGAACGGGGAGCGCGAGGACAACGTCCCAGAACACGTCGCGAATGAAATCCCGGAACGAGTCCCAGTCTGCTCGTTGATAGCAGAACGATGTTCTAATGGTAGGAGGTTCTCTACAGGGGGTGGACTTGAAGGAAACGTTGACAGACACTACAGCATGATCGGAGTTGCCAAGAGGGCAGAGCTGCGTGGCGCTACAGGACTCGGCGATGGAGGTAAAACATAGATCAAGAGAAGCCTTACCGTCCAGGTTGTAGGGAAATTGAGGCTTTGTATGCCTGCAAGGTCAGTAGTAGCGTTTTAAAGCCACTAGGTATGATTGAGCTAATGTCGAAAGTACTCAGAATAAAATGAATATAAATCAACATGGTAATTTTTTTCTTTCTTTAATAAGGATACTAAGAAACTTATCTGTAATTACGAGAGGATTGTATTAAAAATAAATAGACACAAATCGAGACATATCTTCATATATATATATATATTCTTTTTTTATAGATACAAATATTTAAGTAACTGCTCGTTTGTAATAAACATTATTAACGACATTTACCGGCCTGAATGCCCTAGAAATTATTATAGAAAATATTCGTCCTCCGGCAGGAATCGAACCTGTATCCTCTGAGGAACCGTTATATAGCCTGATGTGCTTTTACCGACGGATCCACAGAGGATCGACCCGGTTAGCAAGGTCGATTTTACTGTTTTTAAACTACAATTTTCCATGGTTTTCTCACGTGCATTCATATCTGCTCGATGCGTATCCAAACGGAAACAAATGACGTCACACAATGGAATGGACAAAGTCCGACACTTATTTTAAAGAATTTTTCTTTTTATATATTCTTTATTATAGTTCGGTAAATGTTGTTAATACTGTTTATTATAAACAGAACATTTACTTAAATATTTGCATCTTTAAAAAAGAATGTGTAAACATAAAAATATCTTAAAATAATTGTTGGACTTTCTCCATTTCATAATATATATATATATATATATATATAGCGAGACTCTTCGCAAGCCGAATTGAGTCACTGTCGGTCACTGGGCGTGTTTCCTAAAATAAATACGCCATAAATCCACCTTCATCCCAACCGTGCGCCGACGGCTTAGTGGTAGATTATCCGCCTGATACCAATTCAGTCGGGTTTCGCTCCTAGTTAGAGGCAACCGGATGTCTAGTCGCACTGATGAGCTGTGATACAGCGAAACAGTCTGTCTGTGGATGACATTATATATATATATATATATATATATATATATATATATATAGTTAAATTCCCAGATCAATTCTGTGGACAAGACAGATTGGTATAAAAAATCTCTTAGTATAAATGTAATTTACATTAACCAGAAAAAAAAGGCTTAGACAGAAGCGTCTATCTTTTTATATTTGGATTTTTTAATGTAACTATAACAACAAGATCCTAGCTAGAGGCAACCGGATTTTCGATTTCATATGCCTTGAAAATGTCATTTTATTTATACCATATATATATATATATATATATATATATATATATATATGTGTGTGTGTGTGTGCGTGTGTGTGTGTGTGTGTACACAGAAACTTTTGCCTAATCTTTCCCGCCTCAGTACGTATCAGTAGGTTCACGCGATCAAGAAATTTATATCATTAGACATTTCTGCCGATAAAAAATGTTCCACAAACGTTGGTGATCTTTACTACCTGACATTTTCGGGAAATATATCTTGACATCTTTAAACCGAACAAAATCCAAGCTAATCCCCCGAAATGAGATAACAGTTCGGCTATATATATCCGACTGTAATATCGCAGCAGGTGAATTAGGTTAGAACACTGAAAAGCAAAATACAAAAATAAATAAAGAAATAAAGAATTCTCTTAGCAGACAATTCTGCGGTTTCAGTTAAAAGTTTCTCGTTTGATAACTTTCAGAAAAAACGAAAAAAAAACATCAAAAAGTAATTACCTTCCAAACGCAAGAGAAAAGGAATAGACGAAGAGGAAGATTGGAAAATTAACACTTTTGCTTGATCATCATTCAAATTATCATTAGTCTGATGACCAAGTGTGGTCGTAGGGACGCTGCGCAGACGAGTACTTGATCACTTTCTTCTACAGTTATGGGTTGTATTAGGTTGGTGCAAAAATAATGACGGCTTTTGACGTATTTTTTTAACTTCAAAAACCGTCATTATTTTTGCACCAACCTAATAAATCGCGAAATGAAAGTTATCTTGAACGACTACTTTTCTAGACTATCATTTGATCTACGATGCTCTTAATTTTTTTCATTGAACTTCTTGATATATACTGATGACACAACCATTTAATGTTGTCTTCATAGTAAGTCTAAGCGATTGGTTACGGTCAAATTGATAGATCTAAAAACAAAAAACAACGTTTCGGCCTTTTAGTTAACTGATGACATGTTAACGGTTATTGTTGAAAGAGTATTTCAAGCTTTAAATAAGAATGGTGGGACTCAAGGTGGATCTGGATATCTCTAAGGCATTTGACAGGGTCGGGCATGTTGGGCTTCTTCACAAGTTTTAAGGTCATTGTATTTCTGGAAGAATTTTTGAAGTGATTCAGTCTTTCTTATCAGATCACGAAATGAAAGTGGTCTTGAACGGCCACTCTTCTAGATCATTTTGTATTAATAAAAGTATCCCCCCCCAGGGCTCTATGCTTTGGCATACATCGTTCCTAATTTTCATCAACCTGATCTCATCAGTTCTTAATTGATCGTCCTAATAGTGTGAAAAGTGAAAAGTACATAATTCCTGTCAATATTTATGTGGTTTACACAATTTACATTGTTTGGACCGTTGCCCTCAACGTTATTTTCATGTTCACGACGTTGTACCCTTTGGCCTCCTTCATACGTAGGAATTTCGAAGCGAACCCTTTTATTTAGTCTACTGGGGTAGACTGTTCTAGTTCCACGTGTCATGCCTCTTCCGGATATCTCAGTTTCAGTTAATACTCTTTAGTAACTCAACACAACAATGTAAATAGTTACAATATTAAAGATATAGACAGTGGTTATCATTAAAATTTATGGAGTTATTATGCAAACTTTTGTCTTCTTTATTGTTGTTTTCACAAAGTTTCGGCAGTTTTACCATCCGGGCTTCATCAGGTGTTTGTGGATCCGGGTAACCTACAGAATGTTCCGAAATTAACCCTCATTAAAATATATGTAAATACGTAATTTATCAGTGAAAAACTCGATTAAAACTGATAAATGAACTAATATCTTCCTTTCTTCTTCGAGTGTCGGTCGGTCCCGGCGGCTTTCAAAAACTTTCCACGGAACACTTTATTTAATCTACGAGAGTAGATTGTTCTCGTTTGCCATCAATCTAGAGTTGTGATATAAGTACTATTTAGAATTTGCTAACCGAGAGATTCTCGAATCAATCTTTGAAACTAGAACTTTTGAATCCTTAGACATAATATCCGTATCGCCTCCTATTCCCCCACCCCCTGCAGCCTTACTGTTAATCCTAACCTGATCCGCTACCAACGGCCGAGTGGCTATAACGTTCCCATTCTGACCAAGTGACCCCGTTTCGAATCTCACTAGGGTCGATTTGTCAGGAAGTAGACTTCACAATGGAGGGGTCGATCCTATGCTGCGGCACTTTTGGAAAGTGCCTGAAAATCATATCAGATATTTGGCCCATGCCTTGTGAGTGAAAGTGGGTAGGCAGAACGCTTGCTATCACGAAGTCACAAGTCATCGTAGGCGTTTCTTGAGCATGCTGGCCTTGTTCAAATTGTTGATCACGCTAGATAACAAGGTCTTTCCCAGAAACTGTAACTAAAGTCTGCTCAGCATAGTTGCAGTATAAACCACAGGTGGGCTCTGTGGATGTTGAATAAACACAAATGTGTCTGAGCGAGCGTGTCCAATAGGGATTGGCTCGCCGCCCTAGTAGATGAGTAATCTTGAATATGAGTGGCCAGCCATACATACATACATACGCTACCGTTTCACTTTCTCAGTCTAAATTTTACTGTTCAATTTGTCTCTCTTTGCCTTCGTTTCTCGATTTGTTAATGCCTCCCATATGGCATTTATATATTGACCATGTTCTCCTCTGAATTAGACTCAAATCCGCAAATTTTTTTCTCCGCACGGTTGAACTACTTCTGAATATTTTTTTGCTGTTGTATGGGTCGCAGAACTTCTGAATACCGCTCTCTACAAACAAGCCAAGACACTTTACGATTTCGGCTAGGGCCATGTAAAGCGGTACTACATACTGCAGATTAATCAGCATCTAAACCGATTCCCCAGCCAGATTTTTCTGATGAGGAGTTTGGCTATACACCAAACGGAATTAAAAACAAGACGTGTCAAAATGCGGATGAAGTTTCTTATTGGGTTAATGATCATCTTCCACCATAGGATAGTCTGAGTTCTATAGCTATGTTTTTTTAATCACCAAAACTAAGGCAATAAAGCCACTAAGACGCCAAGAGCTTACAGATTTTGAGAGAATACGAGAAAAAAAAACATTATTAATGAGATAGAACAATAAAAGAATACCAGTTAAGAAGACAAAAGAGAACGTTTGTAATTGTATATAACTATTTAAAGATAAAAATTGACTGGAAAGCAAGAAAATAGTTCCACAAGCGAGATGCGTGAGAGAGGAAACTGTTAGCATAGAACTTACGGTTATCTCTAGGCATTTCAAAGGTAAAAGAACGAAACCTTGCCATCAATCTAGTAATGCGTTTAAATTTGTAAAGTTGAGGAACAGCAGCGGAGAGTTCATCAGAACAACCGCGGTGGGAAAGTGGCTAAAGACGATATGCCAGGTCAGGAAAAATACCACAGGATAATTTAGTCGAGTTCAGGAAATCGCCCGCACGTGAGTCTGTTCCACAGAGTAACAGTTCTCGGAAATCATTAACAGGGTGGGTGTACTTTTTTACATTTGAAATACGGATGATATGATGGTGATTCGGCCACATGGGGTGTCCTATTAGTAAAACTTAGAACTGGTTGAACCGAAGAACGCAGTTCACCTAAGCATTTTAAAATGGATACAGCTATCAAGTACCGATAGCCTTGTAACTTTGACAATGCGGGAAAGTGGTTGCAGAGTGGAAAATAAGAAGTTAGGTGATATCAATCTTCAGGTTTAACTAATTTGTATATTGATTTTTAAAAAAAGTATTTTCATTAATTAACTGTCCTTCATCAGTGTTCTTTTATTCAAGGTTTGTATTGATTTTCATATAAAAAATAATTCTGTTTAGGAATATCGTCATGTATAGTGCAGAAAAGTGTTTGAAATTTGCATTTTACTTGGCCTTCAACCAGTTGGCATCTATTTGTAAAAATTTTCTTACTTATACCAAGCCAATTTATGAGTGAAATTTAACATTATAGTTTCAAATATTTCAAGTAGAGTATATATCTTATTTTGCGAAGTGGTAGCGAGCGAGCGAAGCCTGCTAGTAGGTATTATATATGAGCTTCTATTTGGTGTTTGTAGTTAACTTGAAACTCAATAGATGTTCGAAGAATGGAGCCTCATTGAGAATACAACCTTTCATTATAAGTAGACTCATTAATATTCTTGCTGATTTTAAGAATTCCAAAGGTTCCAGGGATTTTATTATTTCTTAGTTTTCCATTTCTTTTGAATTTTTTTTCACGAGTATTTATAATTCTTCGAACCGCTATTATATTCGTTGTCGTTATTGCTTTCTGTCGTTGCTTCTAATGTTGTTTGGTGAGTTGAAATAAAAAAAAAAAAAGAAAAGAAGAATGCTTTGTTCTAGCGTTCGGAGTTGTAATAATCTGTCAGGTTTATTTTCCGACTGGCTTTTCACTTTTCTCCTATTGATGTATTGAATGACAGAAACACGTCCACAGACATACGCAGACACACAATACTCGTATGAAACTAAACGAAAATATCTGTGTTAAAACAGAGAGAGCAAGCGTCAAAAATAATGTAAACAGCGAGAAAGACATTGAATCTAAGATAATAATCCCCAAAGAAAGTCCTAGACAATTCTCAGTTTTTTCCACCGAATGATAAACAAGCAATGGTGACTGGCCAAGCGAACTGGGACATAAAAAGTCGTTTCCGCCATTTTGTCATCTTAGGTAAGACAACCGCTGGCCGGTCGCATTAAAATATGATATAAATAAATAAGTAAATGTCTCCAGCAATGAAAGCAACCAAGAAGGAGTCTTTTATTCACGCTTGACTGTCCAACTATGTCTTGGAGGAATTCTAATGAAATTCCCTTCAGCCGTGACAGTCTTAGTATATTGAACAAAAAGGATTGTGAGAAGAAGAAAAGAAAGTAACAAAGAAGAATAAAGAGTTGAAGAGAAAGAAAGGAGAAAATGCAATAGGTTAGAAAAGGAAGAAAGAGGACTTTTCAAATAGGGAAAGGATGGGTGAAAAAAGAAAGAAAGGAAAGAGAAAGACAAAAAGGAGTCAGGAAAGAAAGAAAGAAAGAAAGAAAAGAAAGAAAGAAAGAAAGAAAAGAAAGAAAGAAAGAAAAGAAAAAGACGAGAGGTAGCCTGAAAAAAAAGAAAGAAAGAAAGAAAGAAAGAAAAGACAAACACGAGAGGGAGTCTGAAAAGAAAGAAAGGAATTAGAAAGACAACAGAGTGTCAAGAAAGAAAGAAAGAAAGAAAGACAAAGAAAGAAAGAAAGAAAGAAAGAAAAGAAAAAGACGAGAGGGAGTCAGAGAAGAAAGAAAGAAAAGAGAAAGACGTGATGGAGTCTGAAAAGAAAGAAAGAAAATAGAAAGACAACAGAGTGTCAGGAAAGAAAGAAAGAAAGAAAGACAAAGAAAGAAAGAAAGAAAGAAAAGAAAAAGACGAGAGGGAGTCAGAGAAGAAAGAAAGAAAAGAGAAAGACGTGATGGAGTCTGAAAAGAAAGAAAGGAAATAGAAAGACAACAGGGTGTCAGGAAAGAAAGAAAGAAAGAAAGAAAGAAAGAAAGAAAGAAGGAAAGAAAGAAAAAGAAAGAAAGAAAGAAAGAAAGAAAAGAAAAAGACGAGAGGGAGTCAGAGAAGAAAGAAAGAAAAGAGAAAGACGTGATGGAGTCAGAAAAGAAAGAAAGGAAATAAAAAGACAACAGGGTGTCAGGAATGAAAGAAAGAAAGAAAGAAAGAAAGAAGAAGGAAAGAAAGAAAAAGAAAGAAAGAAAAGAAGAAGATGACAGGGAGTCAGGGAAGAAAGAAAGAAAAGACAAAGACGAGAGGGAGTCAGGGAAGAAAGAAAGAAAAGAGAAAGCCGTGAGAGAGTCAGAAAAGAAAGAAAGGAAATAAAAAGACAACAGGGTGTCAGGAATGAAAGAAAGAAAGAAAGAAAGAAAGAAAAAAGAAAGAAAAAAAAGAAAAAAGAAAGAAAAGAAAAATACGATTGAGAGTCTGAAAAGAAAGGAAGAAAAGACAAAGACAAGAGGGCGTCAGGGAAGAAAGAAAGAAAAGAAAAAGACGAGAGGGAGTTAGGAAAAAAGAAATCAAAGAGAAAGACGACAGGGAATCAGGGAAGAAAGAAAGGAAAGAGAAAGACAAGAGGGAGAGGGAAAGAAAGAAAGGAAACAGAAAGACGTGATGGAGTCAAAAAAGAAAGACAGGAGAGAGAAAGACAAAAGGGAGCCAGAAAAGAAAGGAAACAGAAAAACGCGAGGGAGTCAGAAAAGATAGAAACGAAAGAGAAAGACGAGAAAGAAAGAGTCAGACTAGAAAGAAAGGAAATAAATAATAAAATATGTCGTCAGTGATCTAAAAATGAAGAAAAGGAAGAAAAAGGAGAAAGAAAAACACAGAGATAGACTCAGAAAAGAAAGAAAGGAAAGAAATAATAAAATATGTTATCGGTGATCTAAAAATTGAGAAAAGGAAGAAAAACGTGAAAGAGAAAGTCAGAAAAGAAAGAAATACGTTTGAAATAAATAATAAAAACGCAAACGACTTAAAAGGTAAAAGAAAAACGAAAGAGATAGGAAGAGAGAAGAAAGAAAGAGGAAAGAAATAAAAATGTAATCGACGAGCAAAAAATTAAGAAAAGGGAGAAGAAAAACGTCGAGGAGTCAGAAAGAGAGAAAAAGTAAAAAAATAAAATAAAATTTAAAAAAAAAACTTTAAAAAGAAAAAGGTGAAAAGAAGCTTTAAAAAGAATCTGGTGCAAATTAACGCTTGTACGATACGTAGATTCTGCTTTTCGATGTTAGAACTGTCCGTATCAATTTTTCTAACAGAACATAAGTTATCTCGTGTCTGGACTGTTGAAATTCCAACTCTGGAGCACCACCTCTCCATTGCACTAAAATAGAATATTCTGATTCGATTAAACGCCTTTGTAGCATTAGACGGAGGTACTTAATGCTTCGAGACCCAAATACAATTGCTGCGCCCTACAGTACACTTAAACATGTATCACTTTTACCTTCGTTTTAGTAGAGTCATAAAATACAATTGCTATCCGTTCAGTGCTCGTATTTAATGAAATTTCACTTAGACATTTAAATGAAACAGTATTGTAAACTTGAGGCCCCAAACTATCAAGTTCTGTCCTCTTACGTCTAAGCTCAACCTCCCTGTAAATATCTACGTTTCTACACAAAACGTATATACATGCTAAAAGTAATGCTAGTTATTGCTTTCAGGCTTTAAGTAAACGAAAAAAAACAAAAAAAAAAACACATCAAGTGACAGCCATTTTTTTAAAAAGTCACGCGGAACAGCCTCGTTTTGACTTGAGGTTCATTGTTTTGGATTTATTCAACCATTGCGAATCGACATTGTTTGGCGTGTGATTTTTTTAGCCTTACGTGCAAAAAGTATGGGGGCAGATAGTCAGGAAATGCCCATATGAAGTTTACGCTTCGCTGTATTTCCTCTAAGGACGTATTATTTGTAGAATTTAACTTTGTATGAGTGTGTGTAACCTAGTGAAACGTGTCGCAAAGCTGATCAAATTCTTTGGTGCAGAATAGCGGAAACCTCACCTATACGCCCAGTAACGTCGCTTCATTTCTATTTCATATATGAAAACGTAAATAAAATAAAAATAAAAAAATCCCTAAACTTATCATTTATCCGAGTCACCTGTCCGGTGACTCGGATACATGTGAAAAAGAAGACGTCTTTTTTTTAGCATCTGTCAATATTTCTGAGATGAGGTATTGTTACTAAACTACTTACATTGTTCGGACAGTTGCCATCATCTTTATTCCTCCCCCAAATGAATGACTGAACACATTTTTACTTATACAAAATTAAATAACGTCTAGACTGGAATGAAATAATATAATGCGAATTAGTAGGTAACCAGGGTTTAAATACACGACTTGAATTGTAAAGGTGTAGTTCATCGAATATTTTATATCAGTTTGTAAACTGTGTTAGTTGTAAATATGTATTGTTATGTTAAACCCAATTTTATACGCGGTCATTATTTTTCTTTTTTTACTATTTAGCTTTTAGCGGTTTCGGCGCGACACATCTCGTAAGGCTTTTTGTCTTTTATTCTCTTTATTTTTTGAGCTAATTTACACAAATATTTCGCATTTTGTATATTTTAATCGGCATCATAACATGTACATTTACATTTATTTTAACCGACCCCAAATTTGTAAATAGAGTTTTAAATTAATTTTAAGGAGTATTATGGTTTTATTTATTTATTTTGTGTACAGTCAAAACATACGGCATGTTTATGGGCAATGTTTTTCATTTTGTGAATACATCCTTTTAAAAGTTAACTGACCTGTAATAATAATGTTAAGAATCAGGATAAACGATAAAAATATGAAAGTAGGGTTAAGTTTAAGTCCCCACCCCCAAGTATAAATAAAATCAAAACGGCAAATATTTAGAGTAAGACATCAAACCATACGTAGGTAAAAAAAAGGGTTAAATTGTTATTTATTGTATATAAAATACAATTACGGCACAAGGCCAAAAAGGAGAGGGGTGGAGGCTGGTCAACACTAACTAATACCTAGCTAATCAGATTCACGACCCATTCATCATTACAATTTGCTCATTCACCACAAAAAACTCGTCAGTCACCAATCAATCCTCCATACACCATAATACCGCATCCTATCAGGGGGACCTACAAAACGCGCCCCATGCCATAAAAATTTAATGATAATAATTATATAATATAAAAATCTAAAGATGAAGAATGAGAGGGGAAAGAATGAACCCCAAAACAGACTAAACATGAACACAAAGTAAAACTAAACATAACTGATGTTAGTAGGGCCCGTCCAACGCTAAAAAAAAAGTGTTAAATTTAGGAATGTTAGATTACCTTCTCGGTCATCGATTGAAACTGCTATCCCCCGAAAAAGAAAGAAAAGAAGCCAGTCCCTACTATGGACCATTTAACAGAAAGTCTGCGTAGCGGATTGGTTGTTACAAACATCCAATCGGGTGCGCGGAAAACGTGGTCTTTCTTCGTCTAATTCTTTAAAAAGGCCAGATTAGCTGTTAGCGTTTGATTAAGAGTGGGGATCAGGGGTTGATCTCCCCTCATTGGATCGACTTGGTGATGGGGTTGTATGATGCTGAAAGACCCGAAACTCCATGATGAACCAAGTCAAATTACATCACTGACGACCCCTCCGGCGCTTACTTAAGAGCGTATTTTTGAATTATTCTTTGAATAGAATTATACAAAATCAAATAACGTCTAGACTTAAATAAAATAATATAATGCTGATTAGTAGGTAACCAGGTCATATTTTGGAAACGATATTAGAATATTTGTGTATATCTCTGAGATGAGGTATTATGATTAATGAAATTATTTCCATTATTCTGACTGTTATCCTCATCTTAACTGCCATATTCCCAACTTTTGTTGTACGCTCCGGCCTTCTTCATGTGATTGGACACATGTGAGTGGTTAAAGGCGTTAGTATAGAACTATGTACCATGCCACACAAGCACGAGAACTCAGACAACAAGGAGACCGTACAGAAGAGAAGCAGGAGATTCCAAAGTCATCTAGAGGCCGTGGTTGAAACCAATAGTCATATTGAATAAATTTGCTTCATGGTATTTCAAGATGTTTTTATATAATATTGGTAAATATATCAGTTAAAATATGATGTCAGTGTTTCATTTTTCCGTAATTTAGACGACAATTTATATATCGCACTCTGTATATAAAGCGATAGAAAATACTAAAAGTATATATATATATATATATATATATATATATATATATATATATATAATATATATATATATATATATATATAAATTAATTTTAAACTATTTTACTATAGGATTTCGTTGAAAATTTTTACTCGCCATTCATGTAACTTGCGTACGATTCATTAATCAAAGACGTCAAAACTTTCATTCACTTTAATAATTACATATATAACGCCATAGAAAATACTATGTTTTATTATTAATTGGAAATTAATTTACCATATGAATGCATTGCAAATTATTTACTAGCCATTTATGTAACCTGTCCTTATCAAGGATAGAGTTTATTAAACTCATCTATCAAAAAGTTTACTCACTCTAATTATTACATATCTAAAGACATTCCAAATGTAAAAGCAGCGATAGAAACTAATTGGAAATTATTTTATTATAGGAATTATTGTTTTAAGCTTTGTTCTATCTTTGATAACACAGCAATATATATATATATATATATATATATATATATATATATATATATATATATATATATATATATATATATATATAATGAGTTGGAGAGACTATATTTCCATGGGGCTCTTTAGGGGTGGTTTCTGTCACTTGGCAATGACCTGGTCCCAAGGGTGCCAGGTTAAAGTGTTCAGACTACTGAAATTATTTTAGTATAGGAATGCTTTGCTAATTATTTAAAAGCCATTTATGTAACCTGTCCTTATCAAGGATAATCCATATATCTTTCATTCATAATGAGTAAATATTAGGTTGGTGCAAAAATAATGACGTAATAATGTCGTTTTTTGACGTATTTTTTAACGACATTTTACGTCATTATTTTTTGCACCAACCTAATATATTAACCATACATATTTAGTTACATCTTGCAATTGATGTTTAGTCGCTTTCTCTTACTACATTCTGTAGGAGTCTCTACAGTTGCCTTTCTCTATTCCTATCATCTGTTGGTCATCTGTTGGTCACCTGTGTAAGTTGATCAATTCCTGTGAGAAGACACATCGTTGTTTTACTCCATCTTCTCTGTTTGTGTTTTTATTGAATTAATTTTCTAGCCATATTCCGATGGGTTTGCTCTTTTTATAAGTTCTTGATTATTCTAATAATTATTTAAAAGATACTTGACTATTTCCTATTACTCTGCGTTCTGCTATATAAACATATAGACACATCTGTATTTTTAACTTTAAAACTATACCTTAAAAGTAGAAACTGGATATTTTGTCCCTGTCACAGAAAAGAAAATTTGGTTTGGTTTGGTTTCACTTTTGTTTCTTTTACGGAAAATCAACATCAATGAGCTACTTAATGCTGGCAAGATTATTGCTGGTAATACACTCCTGATCAAAAATTTACGACCAGTTGAAAATTTTTTTATAAGCGACTGTTTGTCATGGGTACATTATAAACTTTTTCTTCCTTAAGGTTACTAATTCTATAATCTAAAAGGTTATGTAGACAAAAAGTTATAATCCGATTAATTGATTCAGAAATGGACATTTTTATAAAATGAGGCATTTTACACTTGATCAAATTATAAGACCAGGGGGTATAAATTGTTAGATCTAGGGTAATTCCAATGTTTTTAATTCAGTTAGAGATTATCTATCACTTCGTAAATGTGTCACCATGCTTAAAGCAAGAAAACTTACCGAAATGGAGCGTGCTCGAATTCTCGATTTCCATAATCAAGGTTTGTCACAGCGGACGATCGCAGGTAAGGTAAATCGCAGTAAAACTGTGATTTGCAACTTTCTAATAGTGCGAATTATGGAAACGCAAAGTCTACTGGTAGGCAAAAAAAAATATTTCTCTGGCATTGAGTAGGAGAATAAGACGGGCTGTTGTGAAAGCCAGTAGACTTTCTTCTAGTCAAATTAAGGCAGCCACAGATGCTGATTGCAGTCCAGTAACCATCAGACACCTACGACAAAAAGGCATGGTAAAGAAAAAGTGCAAACAAATTCCTCGGCTGCTTCCACGTCACAAAGTGAACCGTTTAAAGTTTGGTCGTGATTACCAAACATGGGACATTGAGAAGTGGAAGAAAGTCCTGTTTTCTGATGAGAAAAAATTCAATCTCGATGGTCCTGATGGCTTTCAACGATATTGGCACAACAAAAACATGCCTCCTGAAATTTTATCCACACGTTATAGTGGTGAAGGGTCCCTAATGTTACGGGATGCCTTTTCGTACAAAGGGATGATGGAGCTCCAGATAGTGCAGGGTCGTCAGGCAGAGGCTGGTTCTGTTAACATGCTACAAAAAGTATCGTTGGTGATGGAGGGCCATCGTTTGTGTGGGGATGGATGGCTATTCCAAGAGGATAATGCTGCAATCCCCGTTGCATGCCGGACTTTGACCTTTCTACAAGAAAATGGGGCTCATCTCTTAAGATATCTTGCATGCTAACCGGACTTGAACCCAATTGAAAATGTTTGGCAATGGATGGCAAGAGATGTTTATCGAAATGATAAACAATATTCAACAAAAAATGAACTTCGTGGAGCTATCTTCAGAAGCTGGAGCAATATTTCTCGCAGCTTAATGGAAACACTCATGTCTAGCATGCCCCAAAGAATTTATGAAGTCATCAAAACAAGTGGAGGTAGAAGTCATTATTAAATTCGGTTGTTGAATGTTTTCGTACACTTTTAATACAATTTCGTAGAATTTTTGTCTCTGGTCTTATAATTTTGATCAAGTGTAAAACGCCTCATTTTATAAAAATGTCAATTTCTCAATAAAATGTTCGGATTATAACTTTTTGTCTACATAACATTATAGATTATAAAATTAGTGACCTTAAGTAAGAAATGTTTGAAATTTTTCCATGAAAAACAGTCTTTTTAAAAAAAAAATCAAGTGGTCTTAAATTTTTGATCAGTAGTGTATATGTATTACTCGTAATAATTTTTCCTTCAAAAATATTTTGCTGGTATTTTTTTTCCAAAACGTATTGCTATTTAACAATTTTTTCTAAAAATACATTGCTGATTAAAACCTATCTTTACACTTTCATAGTGGGTGTTTACTATTTTCCCGTAGCTGGGACAGTAACAGGAGTTACCACCCCCGATCAGGGTAAACCTGGGAACACCAACAATTAAGAGGTAGTTCCATGCTGTTCAAAACATCCTGATAAGAAGCCTTGCTGTCAGATGTAGTTTAACGTCTTATCCGCGACCCGGATGTAATTTATTGTCATACCCAGAACTGAAGGAAAATTTGATAGCCAAAACTTAGGCTATAGGGAAAAAAGTAGAAAGGTTGTTTACTGAGTTATATCTCAATTGTAACGCTATGGCTTAAATTTAAACTAGATTATATTCAATTTTGCAATGTTTGTCCTAAAACTTGTTTGATCAAATCGTATATCTATCTATCTATCTATCTATCTATCTATCTATCTATCTATATATATATATATATATATATACTGTGCATATAAAGTTAGGAAAATTTTTGTTTGTTTTGTTTTGGAGTCTGTGTGCACCGCCCTCTGCGGGATCATGTCGATATCATAGACAAGGAACACCATTGGAAAATTCGTAAACTTAAGGAATCTGCACATATGTTAGGCCACAAAAATCTCCTGAGCCGACCAAGCATAGAAATAAATACAATATGGGAATCAGTAATAAGGAGTGCCAGAGAAAAGCAATAATAACAACAAAATTGCAATATGAGCTCTGGTAAAAATATGAAATGATAACAGCAAAATTGCAATATGAGCACTGGTAAAAAAATGATTGCTGAAGACATTAAATTTATAATACCCACAACTTCATATCCAGATGTTCTCAAGGACAAATGGCACAGTGGAAAAAGGCGTTTGTTAGATCCAGTGACAGGACCCAAAGAATGTGAGTTTAATAGTGGAGAACTTTCAGAGGGAAAATAACTGGAGATAACCGATAACTGACATCCATCAAACATGGCATGTGGAACTAGAACAGTCTACCCCAGTGAGCGAAATAAAGGGTTCAGTTCGACATTCCAACCACCTGAAGAAGGCCGGAGCTTACAACGAAACGTTGTAATGAATATGGCGACAAAGATGAGGACAATAGTCCGAATAATGCAAATATTGTTTCGTTTTGTTTTGTTTTACGCCATATCAATCTCAATGGGTTATTTAATGCCAACAACTTTTTTTTTTCCTGGTAATATTTTGCTTTGTCAAAAATCTATTTCTGGTAATATTTTTTTCCTCCAAAATGTATAGCTAGTAATATTATTTTAAAAAATGTATTGCTAGTAATATTTTTTTTTCATCAAACATTTATTACTGGTAATAATTTCTTGCAAATATGCCTGGTATTAAAACCTTTTTTTACTCTTTCATAATGCTTTTTACCTCAGTTTTGGGATTAACTATTTTCCCATAGCTGCGACCCTAACAGGTGCTACCACCCCAGGTCTGCATGGACCTGGGAACACCAGCAATTAAGAGGTGGTTCCACGCAACTCAAAACTTCTTGATCAGAGGCCTTGCTGTTGGACGTAGTTTAACATCTTGCCCTGGGCGTGGATGTAGTTTATCGTCAAACCCAGGACGAGAAAGTTAGGAAGAAAAGAATTCTCTGTGATTTGGAATTAAAACAATGCTTTCTGACAGAATTAGATCCTTGACAAAATTCAAAGAAGGATCTGTAATGTAATCACCCCTGAATTGGCATCTTTATCTCAATCACTTTCTCAACGACATGACGTGGTTCCCTCTCTGTCATTTCTATAAATATTTCCATAGCAACTGCTCCGACTTGCTTTTCCCTGGTGCCCCGATTACAAGAATTTAAGCGTGCTACTAGATTGGCATTTAGGTCCCACTCTTTTACTGTTTGAATAGTTAAATGTAACTACAGTTTCTACTCCAATAATTTCTTTTCTTGCACTTGCCGCTTGTGGAATTCCCTTTCGTTTATTTGCTTCTCTGATAACTAAAAGCTTCAAAAAATTTAAATGCAACATCAACCGCCATTTTCTATCTTCTTGAATCCCGTTTATCTTTTGTTCTTTCCTCAATCCGACCTTTACTCAGTCATTTCTCTCACTTTCACCGTTGTAACCCTTTGCGTACTATCGGTATTCACTCCTTGTTTGGGGTGAAATGATTAAAAAAATAATAGATAATTTCAAGACACCGCTAAAGTTTTATTGCAGAAATTAATTGCAAATCATTTTATTGTAGAAATGCCTTGAAAATCATGAAGAATGAAATCGTTCATTGAGAATAGTAAAAGCACAAATAGGCCTGTAAAGTTAATGTATTGCTAACGTTTTTTTTTTGTTATTCTAGAAATGCATTAAAAATTATTTTACAATAGAATTTTACCGAAACTCATGTACACAGAACCGCTATTTAACTTTATTTATCTCGAAACACATTGTTGATGACTTACGAACAATTAGTTCTACTCATTCCCTGTTTCTTGCAACTTGTTTAAATTCGATGGTGCTGAGATCTGTCCCCCTTGTGATGTTGTTCATCCGCATCTTTGTCCGGCACACTTCCTGCTCTTCCCACTCCTGTTATGGTTCCCAGCGTGATCATCTTTGCACGTTCGTTTGGTGTTGTGTCAGTCGTATTTCAGTCTCTCCGCTTCCTGACGATGACCAGAAGGTCATGGTTTAGCCCGATAGCATGTTTGATCTGAGGAACCTCTAGATCGCTCAAATGTTCAATGTTGGAGATGCACAAGATCTGACAGTAGCTTCTAATTTCCATGACAGGGATTCTTCTGTGAAACGCAGCTGTGCGTATTAATTTTTCACACGCATGCAGAATTATTGACGAGACCAGTGAGCGCATACGTTTAATTAGGGATCCAAGAACAATGATTCTGTCATTCGAGATTCTTTTCCAGTCGAGTAGCCTCTGCTGTTTGCGCCATTCTAGACAGGATTTCTCGTTTGAGACTTTTAAGTCATTGTCGTCTAAGTATTTCAACATACAGCTTCCACTGACTTTTAATCATTACTGCTCACACTGCTGATACCACTGATTTTAATTTCATTTCTCCGTGCTTATAAGCATAAACCCTGGAAGTTTTGGATATTATAAGTATAGTGGAATTACATAAGGAAAACGCTATGAATGATTTTACTATACCAATATATTAAAAGCTGCACTAGATGCTGTGAAAGTAAAGGTTTATATGACGCGTTTGGCGGAGGAGAAGCATTGTAATGACAAAAGTACGCAGGTGTAGGCTTTAAGAAATCTTTATTCAACTGAAAATACAATGTTCGCATATAGTGTCCTTTTATAGTTCGCTCAAAGAGGAGAATAACAAAAACAAGGGGAAACTACTCTTGATTATTCATAACAGGCATATTCTACAATTGATAATTCTGCGGCAATGCGCGCTTAATGGTTTTATGCAGTTTTAATCAACATTTCTTTTCATGGTTAGCTGTTAGGAATTGGAAATGTAGAACTACCTTACACTTAAGTAAAATAATAACAATAATAATATTTATTAAGAATTTATTACAGAATGGTTTTATGCAGTTTTAATCAACATTTCTTTTCATGGTTAGCTGTTAGGAATTGGAAATGTAGAACTACCTTACACTTAAGTAAAATAATAACAATAATAATATTTATTAAGAATTTATTACAGGAAATATCAAGTTTTGTGAAAAACCTGTTGACAATAATCTATTTAGTTACATGACAAAAAAATAAAAAATAATATACATTTTGATGCTATATTCGATTTGTTGTAAGGTACTTTTCATTGTCTTCTTTTTTTTATTGGCAGCATTTTAGAATACTTTGGCTAGAATGCTAAGTTTCCTAAGTTGAAGAAACTGGAGTTATTTCGCTCACGCATTGTTACTTCTCTTTTGCATTGTTTTTTTTTTTTTAGATCGCATTCTTCCAGGCATTTTGATAGGCAATAGCAAAATTCTGAAATTTAGAATGATCTTATTTCATTTAAAAAATAAAGCATGTAAAAAGGAATATTTTAAATTAATATACGACCAAAAATAAAATGATGTTCACACAAAACCTTCATTATTTCACTATAATTATGTAACAATAATGTAATGATATTCCGCAGACAAATCTACAGTTTATGTTACCTTATCTCATTGCATGGTTACGAACGATAAACTTAAATTGAGTTTGAAATATTGTGTAATCGGCTCTAATTTTTCTTGGATATAATATAGTGAATAATTTGCAGTGAAAAAAAAAAAAAAATTCGGGTTTTTTTCTGAATAAGCCGCTCCTTCGCCGGATGCAGCAATATTCTCCAGAGACTTCGACAGCTATGGCGAACTACTTGACACTTTTTGATTGAGCAGGTTTTCATCATCTTGATGTAAGTGTAAGATTTCAAATTTTTTTGTTATTAGCATTTTTATTTTTTAGCAAAATATATTTTAATGTATAAGGATGGATAGATATTTCATCGAAGGAGTCTTCTATTTTATTTACCTGTTTCTGTAAAATTCAATTTTACCTTAAGCTTTTAACTTAAGCGTCTCGGAAACCTATCATACGATGTACTGGATACAACCAGAAATGGTTTCATCTTCTACATGCCGTGTCCCTTCAGATCGTGAGTAATGATGTCTCACCACACTTTTCATCCATCTATTGTAGCATACCTACGGACGATTATGGATATTCCCCCATTCACGTAAATATTAGGTTGGTGCAAAAATAAAGTTGGTTTTTGACGCTAAAAAATACGTCAAAAACCGTCATTATTTTTACACCAACCTAATACCGTGTTGAATATTGTATGTTGGTCTACAGTCAGAAATTTGTCTCCAGCTGTGCTGTCCCAACTCTCTGCCTCTATGCAGAGAGGATCCCCAGGCGAAGGGTAGAGTCACGTCTCGTCTCGGGAAAGAGCTATCCGACCGCATTTTTTACGGGGTCTACGGGTATTTTTGGGCCGCGCTTGCGGGATCGGGAACCTCACATTTAATTCGGCCTTGTGTCTCATCTGACTGCGTGGGACAGTTGGTAGATATTGTCTGTATTTGGAAATTTATTGTAGAGTTCACTTGACTAAAATACACAATATAAGTGTTGTTGTGGTCCTAAGTATTATCGTTCATTACTAACCTTCTTTTCATTATTATATTCAGTAACCTCTCTTAAGTTACAACTCCCTTGTAGTTCTTAGCAACATTTCTCACTTTGCTATCAACCCATCCTCTGTTCTAATATCCAAGTTCGCCAGGTAGGGGATCCGCTGCTTTCCCCTGCCCGTTTTTTCTTCGGTATGTCCTGTGAGTGTCAAATTCTCCAATTCCTCACTTACACATCATGTGCCCCAGAAACGTTACCTCTTTCTGATTCGGAATATGTTCTTTTTTTTCCATTTTTCCTTAAGACTTCTTCTTTGCTTACACGCTCCGTCCATGGTATTCTCAGCATCATTCTGTAGAACCACATTTCTGTTGTCTTCAGTTTTCTCCTTATCAATGCATTTGAACTTAATACATTGCTTAGCTTTGGAATGTATCAGTCTTGGGTACTACTACGAATTACATCGGACAGCAAGACCTCTGATTGAGAGATTGAAAGTTTTGAGGAAGTTTTTAATTGCAGTTGTTCCAAGGTCAACATGACTCGAGATGACCCTTGTTAAGCTCCCAGCTAAGGGTAAATAGTGAACCGCCAAATAAAAAACAAACAAAAAATATATAATAGGAAAGCATAAGAATACATTTTTATAGTAAAATTACCAATAATACATTTTTATATAAATTAATTACCAAAATACCTACTTATATTAAAATTACCAATACAGTTTTAAATCGAAATTACTAGCAATGCAATTTTTAATAGAATTACCAACAATACATTTTATAACAAAATGACCAAAGATACATTTGAAGGCATACAATTACATTCAAAATATATTTAGTTGAAGTCATAAAATTGTGTTCAAAATATTTAGATTTTGGCATTAAATGACCCATAGAGGTGTTGATATGCCGCTAAACAAAATCTACTAACCAATCAACGAACTCCCCATAGCTTTTAATTTCTATAGTTGTTTGATTTTGATATCTCCAATTGTTTGTTTCTTTTCTAAGTGGAACTAAAACAAAATAGTCAAGACTGAAAAGGATTGTTCTTTCACTCGGTTTGTCTTTATATGTACCTCGATGAGATCGCTAAAAGGCATACAATTACATTCAAAATATATTTAGTTGAAGTCATATAATTGTGTTCAAAATATTTAGATTTCGGCATTAAATGACCGATGGAGAATAAGATATATCATATTTTTACTACTTCAAAGCCCCAAGAAAATTATATTTCGGCATTAACTGACCCATAAGGAGTTTCCCCTTACTCATAAGTATAGGAAGTGCTGTAGTATCCTTTGTGAGTTTACCATCAAAACAAAAATAGATCAATTACTAATTATCTGTTTTAGACATCGTTTATTATCAAGACATTATAGTCATACATGCATGTATTTTTCAGCAACCCTCCCTGATGCATGTGTGTGTAACATAACTTGATAATGCACACACACACATGCACTATCCTACTCTCTCTATCTCACACATACACATTCACACAAACACACACACACACACACACACACACATATATATATATATATATATATATATATATATATATATATATATGTGTGTGTGTGTGTGTGTGTGTGTGCGTAAAATAGTTTGGCTAATAAAACGAGGACAAACTAAAGGCTACCGATGTATGATAGAAATTTATTAAATATCAATTATTAACCATATGACGGAAATGAAGCACGGAGAGAAGGGGTTTAACTTCGAAATTTTCGGACACGCCTGTGTCCTTCATCAACGAACCGAGAAATAAACAATGAAATGGGAATTACTCACCGACAGATGTTTTTATAGACGGTGCATTTCCTGGTGGAAATCATATTGTTAGCAAAAAGCCTGATTTCTGTCTGATTCCTTGCTGTGCGAAACTTTTACTTTATATATATATATATATATATATATGTTGGGGGGATAAAGAAAAAAGGAAAATATATCTTATCGGACGACGTGTTTCGTTCTCTGAGGGACATTATCAAGGCAAATGCAAGAATTTTATTCTGTAACAAGTATTTATATTCAAGAGTAAAAATGTTATTTGTTTTTCAATGCTTTTAAGTTTAGGAATGCTCTTTAATGTTCATCATACTAGCTGAATAGTCCGACTAACTATGGAGGACACGAAGTGACACAATTCAATGTCTAATAAACAAAACTAAGTAATTAATATTTATCAATTTTTTTAATGTAAATTAGTATTCTGTGGACGAAACGCGTCGGCTAAAATATGTTTTTTTCCTTTTGTTTTTAATTATATTGTCCTTGTACAGATATACTCTATCTGAAATTTGTATACACATGCATATGTATATATGTGTATATTTTTACAGCTTTTTTTATTGTGTAAGATGAGCTTGAATTCTTTTTCTTAAAGTGCTGAATTTTTTGTTTAATTTTTCTTAAACTACTGCAAATTATTTTTTTTTGAATAAAAGTTAAATAAAAAAGCGCGTTACTTTTCTAGCACTCTGTCTATTACAAAAATAACGGGCGTATATGAGAAAGAAAAGAAAATTATAAACAAAAGAAAGAAAGAAAGAAAGAAAGAACAATTACAAAAGAGGTATAGAAAGAAGAAAAAGAAAAAGTCAATGAATGGCCGAAAGAAAGAATTAGAAGAACAAATGTGGAGGAAGTTGAAAAAAGAAAGAAAGAAAAGAAAACGACAGAAATATATGAGACTGAAAAGAGAAAGAAAAAAAGAGAGAAAAAAAGAAAGAAAAAAAAGAGAGAAAAAAAGAAAGAAAGAAAGAAAGAAAGCAAAAGTCACGTGGCTGTTAATTTCAATACTGATAGCTTGTCGGTCGAAAGGAAGAAGCTGCAGTTTATTTATTGTGTAAGATGAGCTAGAATTCTTTTTTCTTCAAGAGCTGAAAGGAAGTCCCAGGTGGCGTTTTATAGATCAAATTATGGCGGGAAATATATTTTTGTTGAATTTTTCTTTAATTCTGTTTTTTTTTTTTTTTTCTTTTACTACCTTCTGCGTAAAATCGGGACACTCATTAACTTGCCTTTCGCAGTGCAAACGGAACCCAGATAACTTCTCAAGAAGTGAATGATAGAAAGAAATAATTATATGACGCCTCGTACATCTTTTATAAGTTTCTTTTGGCTATATACCGTACCTATGAACACTAATGGTTATGTCCCAATTTTCATAAATACGTTAAACACTATTCTAGGTGAGGATAATATGATGTATAAGTGTTGAGGCGTTGGACGGGCCCTACTAACATCAGTTATATTTAGTTTACTTTGTGTTCATGTTTAGTTTGTTTGGGGGTTCATTCTCTCTAATCTCATTTTTCATCATATATTTTTATATATAATTATTTATTATCATTAAAATTTTATGTCACGGGGTGCGTTTTGTAGGTTCCCCTTGAGAGGATGCGGTATTATGGTGTATGGAGGATTGATTGGTGACGGACGAGTTTTTATGATGAATGCGAAAGTTGTAATGAGTGAATGCGTCGTGAATCGGATTAGCTAGGTATAAGATATTTATTGATAACCAGCCTCAACCCCAACTTTTTTGGACTTGTGCCGTAATTGAGTATTTTGCACAATAAATCTCAATATGATGTCTAAGTAGTCCAACACTAGCAGTGGTTTACCTATTTCACGCCGCTGGCGAGTATTGTATGTTGTTGATATTACTATTTCATTTTCAACCTCCGTTTTGATTTTTTTCTCATTCAGTAACCCCTCCTAGGTCACAACACTTTATAATCGAGTTCACCCCAAGCAAGGCACTAAAGCAATTAAGACACAAGAGGTTACTGGATTTGGAAGAATAAGAAAACTGTAACGTTACTAAAGGGCAAGTACAAAAAAAAGAGGGGTAACCAGGAGGAGAACGATTGGCATTGCATTTGTATTTGAAGATTAAAGTTGACTGGAAAGTATGGAACTGGAAGAGAATTCCACAAACGTGAAATGTGGGAAAAGAACTTTTTGGCATAGAACTTACGGTTATATCTAGCCTGTCAACTGTAATTTGATGAGATCTTAACGCCAGTTTTGTACTGCGCTGAAATTAAAAGAGTATAGATATCATATTGAAAACATCATCCGAACAATTAGCATGAAAATATTTATAAAAAAGACACAGAAAGGCACCCTTACGGTGGTGGCAAACGGACTAAAGACGAGATGCCGGACCGGAACCCAAAATATTGCTGATTCTTCTTTGGATTTTATCAATGAGCTCTAGATGAACAGTAGGAGCACCGGACCATATTTGGCAGCAATATTCTATGCATGGACGAATAGTAGACTTATAGATATCAAGGAGAGAAGTGAACCATCTTTCTTAGCCGCTAATCTAGTTTTCGTTTGTTTGGTTTGTCTTGTTTTACGGCATATCAACCTCAATGGGTCATTTAATGCCGACAACTCCCCCCCCCCCTGGTAATATTTTTGTTTTGTCAAAAATCTATTTCTGTTAATATTTTTTCCTCAAAAATGTATAGCTGATAATATTATTTTTTCAAAAACGTATAGCTGGTAATATTATTTTTCCAAAAAACGTATAACTGGTAATATTATTTTTCAAATCGTATAGCCGGAAACACTCTTCTTTTTTTTTTTAAAAAAAAAAAAAAAAAAAAAAAAGGAAACAAAAATGTATAGCTGGTAATATTTTTTAAAAAAATGTACAGCAGGCAACATTATTTCTTTAAAAAAACGTATTATCAGAAGCCTTGCTGTTAGATGCAGTATATCGTCTTACCCAGGACGCGGATGTAGTTTATCGTCTTACCCAGGACGCGGATGTAGTTTATCGTCATACCCAGGACGCGGATGTAGTTTATCGTCATACCCAGGACAGGCTAATCTAGAAATGGATTCAATATAGTTTTTCCACTTCATGTCAGCTGAGAACGTTAGCCCAGGAAGGCGCATCGGGTCAATTTCCTGAAGTTTAGTATCGGCCATTCTGATGAAAATTACAGATGATTAACAGAGGGCAGTTTTGTTTTGGATAACTTGAACTTAACTTTGCCACAGGTAACAACAGATTTAAGGTCATTTCAGATATCAACTGCCAATTTGAAATTATGAAACGGATCAGATATACTGTCGATGCAGGAGTAAATGATTGTGACATCAGAGTCGATACTAAGTTGAGAACTGATATTATTGAGAAGGTCATATATGAAAACTAAAAAGAAAGTAGGACTATGGATATCTGTATTAGTACGAAAGACTCTAGACGATTAACCGTTCAGGATGGTTTTCATTTCAGGATTTGATAGAGAAGACTGGATGAGTTCTAAGATTTGTCAGCCGTAAATAGTCAGCTTGTGGAAAAGACGTGTATGTCAATTGCTGTCGAAAAATATCGACAAATATAGACTTTAAACAATTTCAACTCCAATAAAAATTAAAAAAAAATTAACACTGAGCTAAAACTAGAAATATTAATGAAGAAGTAGCAGCACTTTTGCATCTGACATCTCTCATAGATGTGTTCTAAGATTTGTCAAGAGACATCCCAACATTTCAGCATGTGGAAAAGACCTGTATGCCAAACGATGTCAATAACTTTCGAGAAATATAGGTTTTAAAACGTTTCGTTTCTAATAAAAAAAATTTAAAAAAAAACTGACCAAAAAATATATATTTATGAAGAGATAGCCGTACGTTTGGATCTGACAATGTTTTCTGAGATTTGTCAGGAGACATCGTAATATTCCAGCTTATGGACATACCTGTATGCCAAGCGATGTCAAAAACGTTCGAGAAATATAGACTTTAAAACAGTTCGTTTCTAATAAAAAAAATGAAAAAAACACTGATCAAAAACTAGAAATATTACTGAAGAGATAGCAGCACTTTTGGATCTGACAACTCTCATAGATGTGTTCTAAGATTTGTCAAGAGACATTGTAATATTTCAGCTTGTGGAAAAGACCTGTATGCCAAACGATGTCAAAAACTTTCGAGAAATATAGGTTTTCAATCGTTTCGTTTCGAAGAAAAAATATAATAAAACTCTCAGCAAAAACTAGAAATATTAATGAAGGGATACTAGCACTTTTGGATCTGACAACTGTCATAGATGTGTTCTAAGATTTGTCAGGATACTTCGTAACATTTCAGCTTATGGAAAAGACCTGTATGCGAAACTATATTCAAAACTTTCGAGAAATATAGGCTTTAAAACGCTTTTCGATCCGACCCCTCCCTTAGTAATGTACGTTTTGATATTCCTATGATCTTACTTGTATATTTAGCCCTCGTACTTTATTCGTTAGTTTATGGACTGGTATTTTTCCTGCTTTGACACATTTTGGATCTACTTCCGAACAGGGTAGATTTTGGTATTTCTTCTCGGTTTGCAACCATCATAGAAGGACTTTTAAATATCGGGAAGACTGCAACAGGAACCCAAATAGTATTTTCCCATGAACTATTATAGATAACCTAGTTTATGGATATTCAACAAATAAAAGAAAACTGTGGAGTGTTATGATCCCTTATGTTCTGATAAAAGCAAGAGAAGTAACTAATAATTTGTGGATCTACCACTGCATTTCTTAGATTTAGTTTTGTCGTAGAGGATATAAACGAATGGAATCGTCCGTCTATGTCAATAAGCGGATTTGAGCAGAGTTCGCATTAAGTAACTCTGTATATCAACTCGACGAGCAGAGAGAAACCTAGATAAAGCTATGCCGAAGATCAGAGTCTCGTCTGGGGATGTAGACACAACTGACCCCGTTACTACAGAGTCTACGTGGAATTTTTGCCCGGGCTTACAGGTACGGAAAAACCCACGTTAAACCGGTCTTGTGCCATACCCCGCTCTGTGTGAAGTTCGGGTATATACCAAGTTAGAATCAGGTCATTTGCTAAGTGTACATTCGTGTAGTAAACCTTCTATTTCATTACTTATCTGCGAGTTTGTCTTCCTTACTTATTTTCCTTTATTATCTCGAAAACACAAGATACAACAGGTTTCTAATCGTGCTTTGAACTTTAAGTAACTCGCTAAGGGAAGTAAACCCGAATGTAAACAGATATTTTCGCGCCTTGAAACCGAATCGAAAATTCAGCAATTTTTGATGCTTTAATCTCGAACAAAATTTGATAAATACATAAGAACTAGAATCAAATATGGATAAAATTCGGCAGAATGATCGAATAAAGAACAAATAAATTTAACATATTTCGCTATTTTTTAAGCTTCATTTTTTGAAAATGACTTGCGGTGATTGCTTTGATTTGGTTTCTTTTGCTTTACGGTTTATCAACCTCAGTGGGATATTTAATGCCAACAAGATTTTTGTTGCTGTTAATATATTTTCTTCAAAGTATATTGCAGGTAAAATATTTTTCCTTCTAAAAATTATTGCTAGTAATAGTTTGTTTTTTCAATAATGTATTGCTGGTAATAATTTTCTTAATACTTTTACAGAAATGTATTGCTGGCATTAAAACCTATTTTTAAACTTTCATAGTGTTTTGACACCAGGTTGGAGATAACTATTTAGCCACAGCTGGGAACTTAACAGGTGCTACCATCCCGAGTCAGGGTGGACCTAGGAACACTTCAATAAGAGGTGGTTCCATGCTCCTCAAAACCTCATAATGAGAGGTTTTGCTCTTGGATGTAGTTTATCGTCTTACCCAGGACGCGAATGTAATATATCGTCAAACCCAGGACGGAGTTGCGGAAGAGATTAGAAAATATATACATATTGCAGCAAAAGTAACGTACCTATTTTTCGAGGTGGTGTTGTAACTTAAGTAAGCTTACTGAATAGAATAATCACACGAACGTTGGTAATGAACGATAATACTTAGGACAAGAACAACACATATAAGATTCGCCAGCGGCAAGTAGAAGTAGCCAACTGTTATATTTCAGAATGAATCTCCAACTGCAGGATATCTATCGACGGCCTCACGCAGTCAATTCTGGCACAATGCCTAATTTAATGTGGGGTGTCCGAGTCTGTAGACTCGGCCAAAAATTCTCCGTAGACCCGGTATAAAACGAGGTCGGGTAACTTTTTCCCGAGACGAGACTCTGCCCTTCGACATAGCCTGATCTGGAGACCCTCTCTGCTCAGAGGCAAAGAATTTGACCAGCACAGCTGGACACGAATCTCCAACTGTAGGATAGCTACGAACCACCCCACGTGGTCAGATGTGTCACAAGGCATAATTTAATGTGGGTTATCCGAGCCCGTAAGCTCGGCCAAAGTTTCCCCATAGACCCGTATAAAACGGGGTCGGGTAGTTGTTTTCCCGAGGCGAGATTCTGCCCTTCGACATAGCCTCGTCTCAGGATCCTCTCTGCTCGGAGGCAGAGAGTCTGACCATCATAGCTGGAGATAAATCTCCAATTGCAGACCAACATACAGTATCTACTACTGTATTTATGTTATGTGAATGGGGATACACCCATTAACGCCCGTAGGAATGATACAACAGGTGGATAGTTCGACATGGAGCATTTGAGTGACCATTACGATCACTAGAAATAACAAAACCATACCTTTTCTTGTGGGTGTCCTGAAGGGAATTTTTTTACTAGCTCAAACCAAAACAATTTCTGAATATAGAGTTCAGAGTTTTTTTTATTGAACATGAAGGGGAGCATTTTGAACATGTTAAACCGTTTGTTAATCATAAGAAATTGTTTTGATGTGATAATATTTATAAATTTTCTTAAACAATTGTAATTTATTTTTGTTCAATAAAAGATGATAAATAAAAAAAAGGTCTTACCTTTGCTGCCCTTTATTGATTTAGAAGTTTTTAGTTTTAAATCATTTTTTTGCCAAATAAAAGCAGAAATTTAAACAATTCACAGAAAAAAATAAACGCTTTTTTACCATAACCTAATGGCAGTCAGTTTTCTAATCTCTTCCCCATGAATTATCAGGTGAATATCAATCTTACAAATTATAATAAAGTATGTGGCAAAAGTAATCACTTCTTTTTCAAGCTGAGGTAGATAGGATCAATTGATTGACTATCACAAGCACCAAACCTTACACCAACAGACTTTTTTGTGGGATGTACTGAAAGATCTTGTTTACAGTCTCAAACCCAAAACAATTTCTGAATTAAAACAAGCCATTTTTGATAAATTTACTTAAATTACTATAGAAGTGTTGCTAGATTTCAAAGTTGTTTTTTTATTGAACATGAAGGGGGGCATTTTGAACATGTTAAACAGTTTGTTAATCATAACAAATTGTTTTGATGTGATAATATTTATAAATTTTCTTCGACTACTGTCAAATATTTTTGTTCAATAAAAGTTAAAAAATTAAAAAGGATCTTACTTTTACCGAGCCCCGAATATTAGAAAAAAGGTCAGAAATATTTGAGAATGAAAATAAAAATTAAAGCAAAAAACAAAAAAATAAAAAAATAGAAGGAAGAAAAAAAAGAAAAGAAAAGGTGGGGGGGATTTGAAAGTATAAATACGGATAAAGTTAAAAAGAGAAAGAAAGAAAAATGACGGAATGAAAAGAGCAACAAAGAAAGAAAGAAAGAAAGAAAGAAAGAAAGAAAGAAAGAAAAATAGCAAAGAAAGAAAGAGAGAAAGAAAAGAAGACAGTAAAGAAAGAAAGAAAGATATATAACAAAGGACTAGAAAGAAATATAGCAAAGAAAGAAAGAAAAAATATAACAGAAAAGAAAGAGAAAAAGAAGGAACGACAGAAAAGAAAGCAAGTAAGTATAAAAAGAAAGGAAGAGAGAAAGAAAGAAAGAAAGATAACAATGAAAGAAAGAGAAAAATAACGATAGAAAATAAAGAGAAAGAAAGCAAAGAAAGAAATAAAGAACGATAGAAAAGAAAGAAATCAAGGAAATATAGAAAGAAAGAAACATAACAAAGAAAAAAGGGAGAAAGTAAACAGATAGCGAAGAAAGAGCGAAAGAAAGAAAGAAAGAAAGAGCGAAAGAAAGAAAAAAAGAAACAAAGAAACAAAGAAAAATAGCAAAGAAAGAAAGAGTGGAAGAAAAGAAGACAGTAAAGAAAGATAGCAAAGAAAGAAAGAGCGAAAGAAAGAAAAGAAAGAAAGAAAGAAAAGAAAGAAAGAAAGAAAAGAAAGAAAGAAAGAAAAGAAAGATATTAAACAAGTATAGAAAGAAAGAGAGAACGAAAAAAAAAAACCAGCAAGCAATGAAAGAAAGAAAAAATAGCAAAGAAAGAAAGAAAAGAAAATAAAATAAAGAAAGCAAGTATCGAAAGAAAGAGATAAAGAAAGACAGCAAAGAAAGACAGCAAGTAAACACAAAAAAAAAGAGAAAGAGAGACAGAGAAAATGAAGGATTGCAAAGAAAGACAGGGAGAAAGAAAGATAAAAAAGAATGAAATCAAATAAAGAATGTAAGAGAAAGAAAGATAGAAAAAAGAAAGAGAGAAAGAAAGAATGACAGCAAACAAAGAAAAAAAAAGAAAGAAATAAAAGAAAAGAAAGAAAGAAAAAGGAAGAAAGAAAAAACGAAAAGAAAAAGAAAACAAGAAAGCAAACAGGATTTGGGCGCTGATAGTTAACGTCCACAGCGCCGGACACGAAAAATCGTTAGAGTGGATACGTATACGATTTCCTCTTTTCTGTCGATGCAAACAGAGCCTGCAAGTTTAGTCTACTAGCATCTACTTTGTCAATTTCAAGCCAGCTACCAATTTCTCACGCACACCATTGCACCCAAATCTCTTCTTCCTTTCATCTCACCCCACCCACCTCAAGCAACGAACTCCTCCACGCGTACTCTGACATACTTGGCACATTGACTCACGTTCGTGTCGGACAATATCACATCGCTTCGTAATTAAGAGGTTTTGGCGCATGCGCCCAGCCTAGGTATCTCCACGTCCTCTGCTGCCTGCCCTACCTTACCATGACAACGATCGATTGGTCCGTTTGTTCTCTCTAAGATATTACTTTCTTGGACCTCGGAGATTCCCTTCTTCCCCTGCAACACTCTAACGCTGGGCCAGAACGGATATAGAGGCTGTAAGCTCGACAGTAAGTATTTCGCCGGCTTTGATTTATGCTGTCGCGAGGACCTCGCCTGTCCTCTCAGCCCAGCGGTTCCTCGATCTGTGTTCGTTTTCGTTCAACGGAAATAGAAAAACTAAACGTAGGACAAAACTTTTGATTTATTTACTCAGATCATAACCGCCATCTTTCTTTTTTTTTTTAATTTATTTTTTCTATTCCTGTCTTTCTCTTTTACTTTCCTTACATTTTTTTTATTTATTTCCGTTTTCTTTCTCTTCCTATTCTTTGCAGCATTCTCTTTTTAAACTCGTCTGGTGTATCTTATACGCGTTCTTTTCGTCTTTCATCGTTAATATGGACTCTCTTCGTATTTCTTCTTCTTCGTTTATTTATTTACGGTCTATTATTTATTTAAACTGTCATTGACTGACTTTTATTTATTCATCTCCTGCTTTTCTTTTTTTATTTTATTTGTAACCTCTTTCTTTTCATTCTATTTATTTCAATGTTGATTTCTTGTTTTGACATTTGACCTCTTTTCTTACTTTTCTAAGTTTCCTTTCTTAAATATGTCATCTCGCTTTTATTTCACCTTTCCTCATGTCCGGCATCGTTTACTAAAGGCTTAAGAGGATTAAGCACAAGGCTACGAGGGGTATTGAGTGGCGGTAGAATTCAATATAATGTAGTGTCATGAGAAAACGGACGCTGGTGCGTCCTGGTTATGACGATAAACTACATCCGCATCCTCCGTATGACGATAAACTACATCCGCCTCTTGGGTATGACGATAGACAACATCCGCGTCCTGGGTATGACGATAAACTACATCCGCGTCCTGAGTATGACAATAAACTACATCCGGATCCTGGGTATGACGATAAACTACGTCCGCGTCCTGGGTATGACGATACACTACGTCCGCGTCCTGGGTATGACGATAAACTACATCCGCGTCCTGAGTATGACAATAAACTACATCCGGGTCCTGGGTATGACGATAAACTACGTCCGCGTCCTGGGTATGACGATAAACTACATCCGCGTCCTAGGTATGACGATAAACTACATCCGCGTCCTGGGTATGACGATAAACTACGTCCAACAACAAGGCTTCCGATAATGTTTTCGGAAAAATAATGTTGCTAGCTATACGTTTTTGAAACAATAATGTTGCCAGCTATGTGTTTTTGAAACAATAATGTTGCCAGCTATACGTTTTTTGGTAAAAATAATGTTGCCAGCAATGTGTTTTTGAAACAATAATGTTGCCAGCTATGCGTTTTTGAAAAAATAATGTTGCCAGCTATATGTTTAATAGTACTGTACATTTAATATATGTATAGCTATATGTGTATGTATGTATATGTGTATGTATATATATGTGTGTGTGTATATATATATATATATATATATATATATATATATATATATATATATATATATATACCTTAATTTTGCATTAAATGTCCCACAGTGGTTGATATGCCATAAAACCCAACCAACCAATCAACCAACCAACCAACCAACCGAACGCTGGTACAACTTAACTGAAGCTATATTCAACTTAGAATGGAGTGTGTTCTACTGGTCTTATTTAAGTATAGAATGCGTATAAGCAGTAATAGTCAGATAATTCAGCTCGCTAACCATTATATTGAAATGTCATTTTTGCTATTTCTGTTCACTGTCAGCCTATTGGTCTGACCTTTTTTCTTCTCTGTCTTCCTTACATTTGACATCCGAAAGACTGTTTCATATCTTCATACATCTTTCCGCTAACTCTTTGTAGCTTTCTATATGTATCTTACTTTTTTACTTTTCTTAACTATCTGTATGTATTCTTCTTTGTTTAGGTTAATTTGCAGATTAGGACCCGCACCGAGTTTGCAATAAGAATTTCTCTGAATACTTACATTTATGTGTATATGTACATGCTTCATTCGAAAATGACTTAATAAATTTGATAATTATTATTTTGGAATTATCGACAGTAAAAAGTTCAGATTTATTCTCGTCGCGGCAGCCATTACTGACGTTGTTTGCATACATTTGCTGTGGAACAGGTATGAGTGGCCAATACACTTTTCTTGCGCGCTAATTGAGACGTGTAAGATCACTAAAAAATAAGGCCATTAACTACATTCTTCCGCGCTTTGCTTTCTGCAGTGAATGCATGCAAACAATGCCAGTAATGGCTGCCGCCAACGACGCAAATCAATCCGAACTTTTACTGTCGATAACTCCCAAACGGTAGATTTTATCAAATTTATCAAGTCATTTTCGAATGAAGCATGTACATTTACTTCTAAATGTAAATATTCGGGAAGTGTTTAATGCAAACTGAGCGCGGGTTCTAATCTGCAAATTAATCTTTATTATTTTTTTTGGTTTTATCTGTATTTTGTTTTTACTTTGTAGGTGTCTTCTATTTTGTCTCCGAATTTTTTTTTACCTTCTTTTTATTCATTGCTTTTTTCTTCACTCTTTTTCTCTTCCTTTTCCTATATTACTTTTTTTTTTTCGTTTCGTCCTCCTGTGTTAGTTTTAATTCTCCCATTTTTTTTTATTATAGACCTTTTTTTGTCTACAGTTGTTCTCTTTATTTAATTTTCCATTTCTGTTGATTACTTCGTATTTCGTTCAAAGAGAAATAAGACTTGAAATAAGTTGTTTTATCCACATCCTTATAATAGTAGGCAACCGGTTATCTAGCGTGATAAAGGTTTGGTCTAAATTCAGTCTTTTGGTAGTGATACTGGAGTGACCTCTCTCGAGTGGAAGCCTGGACGATGGTATATATATTGTCCATGCGCTGCCTAGACTACATACCGCATGCTCTTGGCCGTACCGATAAAATTCAAAGGAATACAAGGAATGGCATTTGGGGTCGGTTTAACTGCAAGTGTGTACCAGAAAGTTGTCAGTGCTGATAGCCATCCGTCTTCGGGGTTCAACTTTTCTGTCTGGGTATTTCCATAACCTTTTCCGTGTTTGGTTGGATATAACCGAAAGGCAGTTGAGGTTCAAAAATCACGGTTTTCCTTGGACTACCACCCTAGGCCGTGGAACGCCTTCTACCCGAAACAGCTGGTTATGAGGCGTCAGTTGTCCGTCTTCGACTTATTCTCTGGCTTGGAGCTGGATTTAGTTCTTTTTTCTAATCTTTCTTTTCTTTTACTTCCCCCCCCCCGACAGCATCTCTTCTTTTTTATTTCTTATTCTAATTCAGGTCTTTTTTTTTTGTTTTTACTTTTCACTTTATTCTTCCTTTTCTTTTTCTTTCCCTGCTTTCTTCACTTTTTTCACTTTCCTCTGTTTTAATTTTTTCTTTTTTCTCCTTTCCCTGGTCTTTTTTTAATTGACATTTTTCTTTTTCATTCTTCGTCGTTATTTTTCCTTCATTCATTTACTCGAGTTTTTAACTAGTGTTTGTTTTTCTTCTTCATTCGTTCTTCTTCATCTTGTTTTTCATTTTCTTTCTTCTTTTTCCTTTTTCTTCTTCTTCTTTGATCTTTCTTTCCTCTTTTTTCTTTTAACTTTTTCTTCTTCCTCTTTTTTCTTTCCTCTTCTTTTTTCTTTTCTTCTTTTTACTTTCTTCTTCCCTCTCCTTTTTTTTACTTCTTTATTCTTTTACTTTCTTCTTCTTCCACTTTTTCTTTCTTCTTCTTCCACTTTTTTCTTTCTTCTTCTTTCTTCTTTTCCTTTCTTCTTCTTTTCCTTTCTTCTTCACTATTTTTTCTTCTTTTTCTTTGTTCATTTTCTTTTTTTACTTTTCCTTCACTTTTCCTTCCCTTATTTTTCCTTTTTTGAGCTCTTTCTCTTCTTCATTTGCCTCATATTTCATTCCTTTCATTTTGAACCGTTTCCGTCTTCTTCTTCGTTGCTAATCGTCTAACATCGGTCTTCATCGTCCAGTTTCGTAGTCTCTGTCTCAATAAGCATTGTCTACCCTAATTGGCTACTTCGCAAAATTGGTTTCTGGTGAAGGTCAACTTGAACTGCAAAGAAATGGTCAAAGGTTCTTCACATATGTCCAGTCCTTATTCCCTTGCTGTTTTTCTCGCGGAAGACAACTCCTGGAAACTGGTCATCCTTATCCGGCCCACGTTCAAAGCTTTCCCAAAATAACCTGATCCTTCATTTGAATGTTGCTTGCTAGACCAAGCGCGAAATTATTTGTCTACTGACATTCGTTTCTTTTATTATTAGGTTAGTGCAAAAATAATGTCGTTTTCTCACATAGTAACATATGTGAAAAAACGACATTACTTTTGCAACAACCTAATAGGTTGCTGTTTTTTCTTCTGTTGGTTTTATCGTTTTCATATTATGGATGGAGATGATGATGTGAAATTTTTGTTCATCTGTTTTACAATATAAATGAAAGAAGGATGCCAAGCTAGAATTATGTATTACTACCAGGAGAGCCCGGCGTTTCCCGGGGATGTAACAGTATGAGATAGATCAAGTATCGACCATCATAAAGACTGAAAAATAAAATTGACAAAGATTATTGTTTAAGGTTGACGGAAACGCATGTTTTAATTATATTTTTTTTGTTTTGTTTTTTGTTTTTTTTACGAATTGGTCAAACCAAAAACTCAAACAAAAACATTGTTTTTAATCGTTATGAGTCTACAGATTGAATAGAATTTTATTATAATCAATTGTCTTGTAAATAGAATTTTTAAAGCATTCTGAATGTAAAAATAAAGAAAAAAGTGTGCAAGACAATAAAAAACACTACCTGCCAAAAAAAGTGAAGTTTTGTTGAAATCGGTTAAAAAATGTAGGAAATCCAATCCAATATATAAACGAACACACACACACACAACCTGGGTTTTATAATAAGTATGATTTTTGCGCCAGGAAGAAGGCGTTCGTATGTCGTCGGAGAGTAACAGAAAAAACCTCAGGTGTTATCGTTGGGACTGACGCAGGAAATTTCATTTGAAATGATGAAGGTTTCATTGAACTAAAATTTGAATTTTTATTTTTAGACGTTGTGGTTTGGTGAAGTGGGTGAAAGATCAGAAAAATAATTATGTACGTCAATAATAAATCCCGACAGGACCTATAGTTCTCTCTCATGATCACCTCAACGTAAGATTGAATAAGTCTTGTGAGAAGATATAGCCATACGAATTAACCCTTTGAGGTCCGATCGCCGCTTTACCGGTGGCATAGAAAAATGATGTAATGCACAGCCACCGGCTGAGTGGAGAGTAAACACTTGTAACTATTTTTATATCTACCGTGAATCATTACATACCAATTATTTGCGAATTTTAACTGAGAAGCTCGGGCAGAAAGGTTAAAATTGTTCAGAAACGTAGGACTCAAAGGGTTAAAAATTCCATTTTTACAAATCAAATTGTATGAGCATATATTGTTTTGGCTTCCATAGGGGATCAATTAACGATGAATTTATATTACAAACTGGACCCGTTTTATATTAAAAAATAAAATAATATTTGGGATTTGGGTCGGAGAGCTGAGTTCGAATTCTAGGTTGGTTCGTTACATTTAATTACGCGCAAATACTTTTTGAAAAATGCATTACTCCATTTTCCCCCTAACTATGGGTTAAATAGTACAACTACTATATAAAAAATCCTTGTTGTTCTAAAAAAAAGGTTAATGCAACAAAGCTATTTCATGCTGCTTGCTCTGTCCTAGTGAGCTGCCTGAGGAATTCCTGGCAATATATGAACTTCTTTATTTGTGGATCGACGAAGATACAGTCTTTGACTTTTGCCGCAGACAGCTAAGGGAAGAAGTCTTGAAGATAATTGAGGGCGGCGGACTTCTTATCCAGAGCCGTGAAAAAAACTAATTCATAAGGCCCAATTTTGAGTGCAATGAAGAAAACAATATTCTCTGGGGATCCAGCAGTGGCTCACCTTTGACGTTGTTCCTCTCCACACTAAAATCGATCTGCTGTAACCAGTCCCATTTGCGGGAGACTGTCACGTTGTCCTTGCAGTCACAATAACAAACAAAATAAATGCATATGAATATAAAATAAGACATTGAAGTCAACGCCCAGAGGCGACTTCCTGTTTCATGCTTAAACACAATCGTCAGGCCATTGCGTTTAGCATGAAACAGGATGTCGCCTCTGGGCGTTGACTTTAATTTACAGCCGTCAGTATTTACAAGATGAAATTTGATTTGACATCTTTATTCCTTCAAGTGTTTACCTCCTCCTCGAAACTCTCTCTCACACAGACACTCACCCATTCAGTTTTAAAATCCTGTAGAAGTGAAATGATGATGAAAAAATCTACGTAGCCTGAAACGTAGAGATTAACTCTTATATGATCTGAAAATGTCACTGTATTATGTCAGGGTGATAGAAAGGATATTCAAAAGAAATATTTGACGCATAAAATAATGTACAGTTATATTATTTGGCTACGAACTTATTGATTTATTTACGCACTCGCAGACGCTCACACAAAAATATATGTTATGAAAATATAATGCTTCATTCTCCTCTGCACATAATACCACTTTGTATTTAAATTGTAACGAAGTTTTACATCTCAGAGTCTGTTTATATTTCTGAGATGAGGTTTTATGTACAGTATTTACATTATGCGGACTATTGTCCTCATCTTTGTCGCCATATTTGTCACAACGTTTCGGTCGTTGTACGCTCCGGCCTTCTTCAGGTGGTTGGAATTTCGAACTGAACCCTTTATTTCGATCTCTGGGGTAGACTGTTCTGTTTTTGTAGTGATTTTATAACATATTTATGTTATAATTTTCGAATAAATTATATATATATATATATATATATATATATATATATATATATATATATATATATATATATGGATGGATGGATGGATGCATGTATATTGATACATGTGTCCATCTGACGAGAAGTCTATGAAATTCTGGAATTTAGATGCTGAAGGTAACATAAATCAGCTAAGTGACACACCATTACTTGTATTAATTATCTCTGTCTGTCTGTTTGTCTGCCTCTCTCTCTCTCTCTCCCTCTCTCTCTCTCTCTCTATATATATATATATATATATATATATATATATATATGTATAAATTAATAATAATAAATATACATTTCTGAGGAACAAAGATGAGGACAACAGTCCGAATAATGTAAATAGTGTACATATACCTCATTTCAGAAATATACACACACATATATATATATATATAGATAAAAATTTAACGTTAAATGTATTTACAGATCAAGCAAAGATCCATACATTTTATGCAATTCAGCTCTCAGAGGAATATTCTAAATTTTCCACAGACGACATCATTTTGAGTTACTATGAAAACGATTATAAAACCATGTTAAACAGGAGTTTTTATGGAAAACCTCGCATCATACTTCTGACCTTTTGTATTACACCCTGATTTTAGTTTTAATTTAGTTATCCTAAACCTTGTTTAGTCATTAATTCCCCCCTCGCACGTCAACAAATTATGTTCTTAATTTTTTAAAAGAGAAAACAGCTAAATAAGAGATAGAAAACTTCGCTGCCTTGTGGTCATTCCCAATCATGGAAAAGGCTTCGGGAATAAACCCCGAGGACAAACCCGAACCCGAGGTTACTAATAGGGTTTGATGTCGTGTATAACTTCGTTCTGGCAACTCCTGTGACGACGGCGGTATTAAGCTTTATTAGCCTCTAGCTTTCCCTTGGGACAACATCGGTGGCATCGAGAGGGAAGTCGTTCTGAATGGAAAACCACCGATCTATGATAAAACCTGGCCTGTGCAATGAAGAGGACACGGCAGTGTCGACATAGCGTGACTACAAGACATGGGAAGGAACAGTCTTTGGATGGGATGATTCCGAAGTTCTTTCTGTACGGGGAATTATTCACTGACCTCATCTTCTCTACAAGGAAGTTTGCAAAATGAATATGAGAGCGATGGACATGGACACCAAGATGTGGGAAGACGTCGCTTCGGTTGAGACGCAATTTGCACCGAAGTGAGAAGAGAAGAAATGGAGGCTTGCCGAGGTGGACAAGCTTACTCGAAGGACAGAAAAAACACGGTGACATCGGGGAAGAATGTCTTCACATGCATTCGTTGCAACCGTGACTGATACTCCCATGTGGACCTGTACAGCCATAACAGACGCTGCGACACCATCGGCAGCTGAGGTAAAATATTTGGGTCGCTTGATGCGTGGTCTCTGGAGTTTGTCGGATGCCACACTGCAAAATCAAGAGAATTGTATGATTGCCATCGAACTTTTATCAATTATACGATGTAGAAACGGTAAGAGGCTGCAATATTATTACTGTAATTTCACCTTTTTAGTTTAAGTCCCCCTACTACCTTTCAGATAGTTGGGTGATCGGTGACCAAACTGGTTACCATCACAAGCCTGTCCTGGTAAGGTGGAGAATTAGATATCCAGCAGGTCAAAGGGCATCTCTCACCATGGCGCTGACAGGGCTACATGGCTATGTATCGTTGGGTGGAGGAATTCCGATACAATGATCGGAGAATTCTCCTGATGGAATCATTGACCATTTACCTCTGACCAAAGCAAGATTTTAAGTTGTAGGACCACATCTGCGCTTTGACCTGTAGAGGGATAGGCTCCGCCGGGTTTACTTGCCCAATATACGCTACGCAGAAATAAATACGTCTCCGGCTTTCAACCCAAATGTGCCATGGACTGATCAGTTGTTCTGATGTGCGGTGTCCCCGCAACCACACTTAATGATGAGACCGAGTATGATGGCAACGATGATGATGGATTTAAACTTAAATTCCCTTGAAGCTAATGCTTATTAAATACCAGCTTACTAAACCATTTCCCAATAGGCTTTGTATGCTTCGTTTACAGTTACAAGCAGTGTTGCAAAGTGATTTTAGAACGCCCCTGCGATCGTTATGATGGCTGACAAATTCGAGCAATATGGCCGTATCAAATTGTCCGTTAAAATCTCTAGGGGTATCTCGACTCGATTAATTGTCCTTTTCGTGCTGCTCAGCTTAAGCGAGTCTTGTTACCAGTGAAACTGAATAATACCAACGGTGTATTATTGAAAGGACAATTAACCAAAACGAGATATTCCTAGACATGGACAGCAAAATAAAAATAAAAACCTATAGATTGACACACAGACATTCTGAAATGTTCGTATTGATGCTTCCGATGTGAATGACGTGCAGTCCAGCCTATCCTTTTCAAATTTTTGGCGCAGTGAATTGCTTCATGGTGCTCTTTTTCTCACAGACGGTGCCCAACTGACCCTACTATAGTGTGCAATCGGCAAAATTAAAAACAAACAACAGCGAAATTAAAAATATAATCAATTTAGGTAGCAATGCTTCATTGATACATGTTTCATTCAATACGACAGACAATGTAATAGGATTCAGCTTTTTATTTAATTTTTCTTGTGTTTAAACAAAGTGTTTTCTTTTTTTGGATACAGAGTGTGTAGAACCTGTCCAAATGTTCTATAATTCCAAGCGCTTTCGGGTGTACATTTAACCATTATCAAGGATGATTTCATTTTTGCTTTTTAAATGAGTGTACGGATTGTGTGTATGTTTCTAGACTTATAAGGATGTTTCATTTTCCGAATACGACATCAAAATCAAAATTAAAACGGACAAACATTATCTATGAGTTCAAATGTCCTTTATGGAACTGCCTTTCATCAAACTGAATTCATGAATAATTACATCGATCACACGATTTCATGCCGATCCAGACGCACTACGTTAGTCCTATCTAACCATAGCACTATTAGAATCGATTTAAACACACACACAAATTTACCAGCCTCCTTCTGTAACTAGTAGAAAATAGAAACATAATAAACTCATCCACATCTAAAAAATAGATTAAAAATAATGGAAACTTTAATAAGAAGAAAAATCCAACACTTAATAATATTAACTGCGAACACGGCCACACTTTGCTGTGTTCGGAAAATAAAGCATCTCCATAACACTAGAAACATACACACAACCAATACACCCAATTAAAAAGCAGAAATAAAAGCATCCTTAATAATTGCTAAAAGTATATCCGAAAGTGGTGTGAATTATAGAAAATTTGGGGAGTTTCTACACACATTTGTTTTCAAAAAAGAAAACACTTGCTCGAACACAAGAAAAATTAAATAAAAAGCTTAATCGTATTACCTTGCCTGTCGTCTTTAATGAAACATGTACATATACATACATATATATATATATATATATATATATATATATATATATATATATATATATATATATATATATATATATCAAATCATATCTGTAGCTATGTGGCTGTTCATTTCTTAAACAATAAAATGTAAAATGTTACTCTCTGAAGCATCGAAAATTGACGAGAGAATTTTCCCTATTTTTTCGCATAGAAGTTCTTTCATAACGATATATTTTCATTTCGGATAACTTTGTCTAGCTAATAAAGTAGTATCCGTTCATATGTTTCGTGTTTCATTGATTTTAAAGTATCGTGTTTTCACGCGTTAGTTCGTCTTCGCGTCGTATCTCCTCGAATTGATGAAAAAATACAAAAATGAAAACAAAGAAAAAAAAAAAAAACCCAAAAAAAACCAACACTCCAGCTTGGAATACAGGTAAAAATCTCCCATATCTCTGGGGGATTCGTATCTTTCCTAAGCTGCATAAAGTTTGCCCGATTACAGAACTGAAATCGAGGAAAAAAAAATAGAGATATTTTAACCATAAACCTGAAATATTTTTCTTTCTCTGTTTAACAATTTGAGCATCTTTCTCTTTCAGTCCGACATACGGCATGTTCTTTTGTAAGGCTACTTGAGGATATTTCAGTGCACTGAGGTAAAAACCTGACCGCCATACGTGAGGATATTAATCTACTGGGAGGTTTTCTGTATTTTTTGGGGTGGGGGGTGTCTTCACATGCAGCTGGTCAATTCATGTTGGGAAAACGGTCAGGAAAATGAAACTAAAAATTCAATAAAATAGGCTACGATTAAAAAAAGATGAATGAAATCATTTTCCTTTTCAATATGAAAGAAAATGTGTATAAATGGAAAGTAGGAAGATTTCGGGGGAAAAAAAACAAAGATATTCTATTCGTTACTGTTCAAAGAAAAGCGTTTCACTTCTTAAATCACTTTCTATCTATCTATCTATCTATCTATCTATCTATCTATCTATGTCACATTTTCATATTCTATCTATCTAGCTAGCTTGCTCTATTCATATTTATTTATCTCAGTCTGTTCGTATCTATCTATCTATACACACACACACACACACACACACATATATATATATATATATATATATATATGTCGCATTTCCAAAATTCTATCTATTTATATAGCTAGCTAGCTTTATTCATATCTATCTATCTATCTATCTATCTATCCTTTTTTATATGTCAATATATTTATATCATTCTATCTCTCTATATATACATACATACATGCACACACATATATTTATGTGTGTGTGCGTGTGTATTGTGCATTTGGGCGGCAATCCCTCGTTTATTCAAGTTTTATTAAAAACGATTGACAAGCTACTGCGGTGAAGATTTTTTAATAAATTTACAAAGGTGCAGTACCGTTTCAATTTCAATCGTTTTAACAAAATTCATATATATATATATATATATATATATATATATATATATATATATATATATATATATATATATATATATATTTGCACCAGGTGTCATCGCAAAATTGTCCAAATCACGTAGCAGCAAAATTCTTAGATCAAATTTTGAGCCGTTGTATTTTCGAAATGACTTAAGATATCTTACTAGAATTCTCTGAGATTTTTGTAACCCTATAGAACTCTACTTTGAGCAAAAAGAATGTATAATTACTCTCTAAGCTTAACGGAGGAATCATGATTAAATCGATCGTAAATCGATCCTAAACGAAAATCACATGTTAATCATTAATTAATCATAGCTAAAGACCGGAACCTCGCGAAGTATTGAAATAAAGTTCCTATATATATATATATATATATATATATATATATATATATATATATATATATATATGTATTATTCCAGGATCATTTTCAAGGTTATTCAAGGTTTTTTTCGCCCTCTTTAACCTTCTAACTTTCTGTTCTGGAGTACCAAGGTGCCTCACGTTTTTCATGTACGATTTCATTTTCAAGACTTTTTTTAACTTCTGTTTGAACTGTCATAGCTGAAACTCCTCTCTCATGCGCCAAACTTTATATGGATTGAGTTAGATCTTTCCTAATTGATCACTTTAGCTCTAAGTTGAAATGATGATCGCTCTTCCTCTTGTAACCTCATCATCCTTTTTCCTCTTTACTGTTCTGTGTTTTTTTTAAACTTATTCGGCGTTCTATTGACGGTTCTTGAATGTATTTGAAGATGGAAACCAGAGTATGAATGGTGGTATTATTATTGAAGGCGCGAATATTTTCCCTCTCGCCATTGGTCAGTTGAGAAAAGATTTTAGCTGGCGCAAAACGATTTTAACCAGTTCAATTTCTAGGTGAATATCTCAAAGAGTTTTAAACTGATACTTACACCAAATAGTGTCCAGGTGGCTAAATATCTGAAAATCTGGAAAAAAACCCAACTTAGTTGAGTATTTTTTTCAGATATTAAACATAATGTGGGATGGAAAATTACGTTGTTACATATATATATATATAACTGCTGTGAAACCGTAACATACCTACAACATGGACTCTTCCAGGACTATATAAAGTATGCAATATAACCCTCTAGGAGAAGAGGAGGAAAGAGAGAGAGAGAGAGAGAGTATTCTAATGCCGTGGTCTCAGCCGCGTACGACTACCAATATTGGACACTAGCACATAGTAAGCTCCGCTTACACTTACACTATATTTTTAACCTTTTTGTTTAATATATCTTTCTTACCTCATTTCCGTGTTACGTGTTTTCCTTCGTGGTCCCGACTTTGGGCCCACATCAATAACAAATCTCTTCGATAAAACGAATTGAGTTCTTTCAGTCGCTGGCGGATTTATCTAAAAATGAATAAGCTTAAATTCACCTTCATACCTGCCGTACTCCAACGGATTAAAGGTAGATTCTTCGACTGGGGCCAGCTGGTTTCGATCCTAGCTAAAGGCAACCGGACGTCTAGCTACACTGATGAGCTTTGATATATCGAAACAGAGTTTGCCTCTGGATGACAACAAATATATATATATATATATATATATATATATATATATATATATATATATATATATATATATATTAATGCATGACTCATGAAATAATATAGAGAAGTTTTGTCTATATATTTTAAAGAAATTCCTTTCATATTGTCGAATAAGCTTTTTAGCATTATCACTGAAACACGAAAGAAAATCACTATTTTGATACATGTTTTTATTGTTAATCCTGTCTAAGCTTTCGGTTTACATAAGCCATCATCAGAGATTACAGATGCATAGATTAAATAATAAATTATATAACAAAGATGGTAATTTTTGTTTTTGAATGGTTATGCGGACATTGCAACAATGATAATTTGTTTTGTTTGCTTGGAAGATTGCTATATATATATATATATATATATATATATATATATATATATATATATATATATTTATATATATATATACATATACATATATATATATATATATATATATAATATATATATATATATATATATACATATATATATATATATATATAATATATATATATATATATATATATATATATATATATATATATATATACAAAATTGAACATTGAAGTCAACACTCAGAGGTAACAGGCTGTTTCATGCTTGACGCAATCGTCAGGCCGCCTGACGTTTGCGTCTAGCATGAAACAGCCTGTCGCCTCTGAGTGTTGACTTCAATGTTCAATTTTATATTGTCATACGCTCTATCTTTGATATTGAGCAATTTATCCCATATTTATAACACACCTTAAAAATATATTTTTTCATATATATATATATATATATATATATATATATATATATATATATTGATGTATGTTTCATTAAATAATATAGACAAGTTTTAACTATTTATTTTAAGTAATTTCCTTTCATATTGTCTGCTAAACTTAATAACCTTATCATTGAAAGACGAAAGGAAATCACCATACTTCTCATTTTCACTCTCGCGTGGTCATGTGTGACGTCATGAGCTGCGACGCGATTTTCGCTTCCGCGTCTCGTATACACGAGTTAGTCGTTGCTTTGAAATTTTTCATGCAACAGAAACAGACTATCATTATTGTTTCGTCCGTGTATTGTTTGATATATTGAAAAGTAATTGTCATCTTTTATAATGGCTTATGTAAGCCGAAAGTTTAGATTGGATTTAAACATGTATGAATATGGTGATTTCCTTTCGTCGTTCAATTATAATGTTATTAAGCTTATCAAACAATATGAAAGGAACTTACTTAAAATAAATAGACAAAACTTGTCTATATTATTTAATGAAACATGCATCAATGAAAAATTGCTTCCTAAATATACACAATATATATATATATATATATATATATATATATATATATATATATATATATATATTTGTCCCTTTGTCTGCCTGTCTATCTTTTTATCTATCTATCTAAAGTTAAAATCTCTTAGATTTAAATTAGTAGTTTAGCCATGACTAAATATAATGGAAAAAATGATTGTGTGTAGAGAAGAAGTTCAAGTGGACTCTGCTTGAAAGAAATATGACCACCAACTCTTATCAGTATGCTGTCTGAATTGAAGTGTTACTTCACTGCTGCTGGACATAAAATAAGCTATTTTTTGTTTTTTCAAAAAGAAAAGAAAACATCACGGGTACATGATTTGCCAAGGTATCATATTTCTTTGCTGATTGATAAGATAGCTCGTCTACCTCACTCGCAGCGCCTAAAGTAGGTCGATATTTAGAAATAGCGTCTCGCACATAAACCTCTATTTGCAAGCAGAACGATAAAAATACTAATAAATGGCTAAGGTAATATTAGCCGTTTCCCATTAAGGAAACATTTAGCATCCCTTAACCGAGATGCCAGTATCGTTTTCTTTTGAAATTTATAAAATCTGTTATATAGGAATAAAATGTCGCTGTCGATACTTGAGTTTGAACATAGATCGCCGGTGAGCAAGCACAGGCGATCACATTACTGAATTATATAGAATTTGTGACTATAGAGGAAACGCATAAGTAGGAATTACCTTGACGTCTAATTGATCAGTATTTCTATTCTATCCTCTATTACTATACGGACCGCTATTCTCTATACTATTTTACTCTACGGGTTACTATTCGAGCGAGTTGTATCGAGCAAGTACTATTTGTGCGAGTAATATGCGAAGGCGTCTGACACCAGTATTGTTCAACATTGACACAACTTAAGTCCAGGAGACATCATCAATAGTCGATATCAACAGATGGATGCCAACTTCTTTGATGTGGCGTGTGTCTTCAAGACGATCATGACCCTCCACATCTTCCTGTTCCTTGTAGATCTTAATAAGTTTTGTATTTTTGTTATTTCTCCCAAATCTTGTTCCGCCATCCATTTGCTCAAACCCATTAATCATGTCACAGGTTTATTTCCCCTGTCCCTGTTTCTCTCTATCCGTTTTTTGAGCATCAGATTTTCTAAACCCTCCTTCCTCATTAGTGTCCCAGAAATGTCAACTGCATTTTCTGATGTTAAGTATAAGTATATATCTTTGTTTCCATTGTCTCTAAAACCTCGTCGTTGCTAACATGTTCGGCCAATGGTATCCCCAGCATTTTTCTGTAGAACTACAGCTCTTTTGCTTCAAGACTCTTCTTCATCTTTGAGGGGATTGTCCAGCATTCGCTGCCATACAGGAGGATAGATATCAGGTAACAGTTCAGTACTCTTTTCGTTGTTTCTAAAATATATTTTTCAGCCTCTTAATTTTCTGGTTAGCTTTTGGAATGCATCTATTGGCCATCCCACTATGTCTTCGGATCTCGGTATCGCACTTTCCATCCTCTGTTGAAACACTTCCCAGACATTTAAATTTATGTACCTGCTTGTTTTTAATCTCCCCAACCTGTAATTTGCATTTTGGGCCCATCCTTTTGCTGCTAACCATGCAGTTTGTCTTCCTGTAGTTTATGCTTAGTCCTTTCTTCTCGCTTTCCTTCGCTACCCTCTCAAGGAAGTTTTGCAGTTACCGTTCCGTGTCTGCTATCAGCACTGTGACATCTGCATATCTTATATTGTTAAGATTCTGACCGTCAATAACGAATCTTCGTAGGGCTTCTAATTCTCTCAGAATTACCTCACTGTATAAGTTGAATAAATCCGGTGAGACGACACATCCTTGTCTTACTTTTCTTTCTATTTTTTTTTTATATCTGCTGAACTCATTTTCTATCTTTAGGCAGGCGGTTGGCTGTCAGAAGAGGTTTCTGATTACTCTAATGTCTTTCCCGAATATGTCAAGGTTGCTGAGCAGCTCTAACATGTCTTTGTGGCGTACTTTCTCGAACGCGTTTGTGTATTCTATAAAACACAGGTGCACGTCCTTCTGCATTAGTATTGCTCTTTTGGGTAACATTTTGAGCACAAATATAGCATTCCTTGTTCTGACGTCTTTGATGAACCAGGTACTGTTCTTGTCTTATCTCTGGCCTGATTCTGATGTGAGCTTATTCGTCAGAATTCGGATGATCAGTTATTTCTAACGAATTTTTTCTCTCTCTTAATACTCTGCTAGCTTTTGGAATACATCTTTTGCCATCCCAATACGTCTTCGGATCTAAGTGTTGTACTGTCCGTCCTCTGTTACAACCTTTCCTAGGTATTTAAATTTCTAAACCTGCTTGATTTTAGTATTCCCGACGTATTATTTGCATTTGGGGCCTTTTCTTTTGCTGATAACTATGTATTATGTCCTGTAGTTTATGGATATTTACTTGACCCCCCACTGAGTCAGGTTGTAACACAAGGTCAGTTTTTAACGTGGGGGGCCGAGTATTTCACTCTGTCCGCTGGTCTAAGCTGGTCATAGCTTGTCCAAGCTGGTCAGAGCTAGTCTAAGCTATTCATAGCTGGTCAGAGCTAGTCTAAGCAATTCATAGCTGGTCTTAGCTTGTCCAGGCTTGTCAGAGCTGATCCAAGCTAGTCTTAGCTAGTCTTGGCTTGTCATAGCTGGTCCCAAACTGCTCAGAGCCGGTCCAAGCTAGTCGTAGCCAGCCTATGGACGGAGCCCTGGGTCAGGGAAATATCTGTATTGTAGTTTATGTTTAGTTCTTTATTCTCGCTTTCAATCCCTACCTTCTTCAGGAGGTCTTGCAATTTCCTTTCCATGACTTCTATCAGCACTGTGTCATCTGCATATCTTATATTAAGATTCTGACCGCCAATAATGAATCCCGGCAGGACTTCTAGTTCTCACAGAATTGATTAACTGTAAAGGTTGAATAAATCCGGTGAGACGACACATCCTTGTCTTAAACTCCTTTCTATTTTTTTATATCTGCTGAACTCATTTTCTATCTTTAAGCAGGCGGTTGGCTGCCAGAAGAGGTTTCTAATTATTCTAATGTCCTTCCCGAATATGTCGAGATTACTGAGCAGCTCTAACAGATCTTTGTGGCGTACTTTGACGAACGCCTTTGTGTAGTCTATAAAACATAGGTGCACGTTCTTCTGCAATTGTATTGTTCTTTCTGATAACCTTACATAACGTGTTGGCTATTACCTGGTCATTCAACGCGCACCATTGGACCCATTTTTCTCTACGTTTGTTTCGAGTTCATAGTCTGAAGTTGCCAGTTATTTCACCATCCCTCTCCTTGCCTACTTTGGCATTCAGGTCTCTAATGATAATTATAATTTCTTGCGATCTACACTGAGACTTGGCGTTGTCGAGCATAGAGTAGAAAGATTTCGATTTCTTCTTCCGTACTTTGTGCTGTCGGTGCATACACTATTATAATAGATATGCTGAAAGGCTTTCTTACAAGAATTCTTTCAGATAACTGAGAGTAACCCAAAGCGCATGTCTTCATGTTTTGACCTAATATCAGTCCACCTCCTTTTTCATTTTTCTTGTCTCCCGCATATATATTCATGTGGTTGTCACCTAGTTTCGAATATTCCTAAAATGTTCACATTTAACATACACATCACCTGTTCTACATTTTCCAACTGACCACGGTTGTTTAACTTTCTAACGTTTCATGTCCCGAGAGTTAGTTTTTGTTTGATAGGAACAGTTGCTGGATGACACCTTTTCCCCTCATGTCTCCCCGTTCTCGGCGAGAGATCAGTTTCGAAGAATTTTATCCCCTTAACGCCGTTAATGCTAGGAGTCGCTGGATGTCTTTTGCACATTTCGCCCCTTAGGCTAGGAGTTAATTCCCCTAGAGTTAACCCCCTTCACGCCGTTAGCTTTCATATTTCGTATGGTAATTGCTATGATATTTCATGGGATTGATAGTAGAGTGTTTTCCCTTTGCCTTCTCCACAGTGATTTATTGAGCCCTCACCTAGAGCTAACTGGCTGTTAACTCGATGAGATTTCGTCCGCCCTTTGATAGGTCATATGTTTCATTCTACTGGGTCGCTAATAACCCGCCGCACACGCACGATCATGGAGTGGGCGTAGCCGGTTTAATCCCCGATCCTCCGAGAGTAGCATTCATACTTAAACACATACACTCACATTTTCACGGACACACACACACACACACACACACACACACACACACACATAGTCATCCACAGAGAGACTGTTTCGCTGTATCACAGTTCATCAGCGTGACTAGACATCCGGTTGCCTCTAGCTAAGATCAAAACCCGACTGAATTGGCGTCAGTCGGGAATTCAACCACTAAGCCTCAGGGATGAAGGTGAATTTAAGTGTATTTATTTTTAGATAAACACAGAGTGACTGAGAGAACTCAATTCGATTTACCAAAGAGTCTTGCATTATTAGCCAAAATAATAACTGTTTACAAACCTACACTTCCTCCCCAGAGAGCTCAACTGGAATAATTTCGTTCAGGAGCATATGTATGTATATATGCCCACACATATGCCGGTCAAGATCGGTGGTGGTGGGTGATTGGCCTGCTTGTGGCCTCTTCCGTTTCTAATTTTTTTTAGGCCGGTTTTATTTTTAACATTTTTTTAAGAAGGTGAAAAGAAACGTTAGTATTCTTTGTAACTGCGTTTCTCATACTCCTAATCATTACTCATTACATTAATAAACACAATATCCGTACGGACATAGACTAACACGGAAATCCAAATAAACTTAGCGCCGACCAGCAAAACTTAATCATATGTCTCAACATTCAACAAGAACTATTTACAGAGATTACAAAAAATCTAAACTTATTTAATAAGAATGATAAAATGAAAAATAGTCTAAAAACAACTAAACTAATTAAAAGCAAACGCCAATCAGAAAAGCTAAAAAACATATGAACCTCATCCAAATTTAACCAACACACAATACAGGATGTCACAAAATGCAATGAGAAAAGATGTGAGGTTTGTGACATAATTATAGAAGGAAACTCCTACACTTTTGAAAACCCCACAACATTCACAATAAATAAAAATTTAAACGGCAAAATTTAAACTTTAAAAATGTGATTTAGGCACTCAAGTGCACAAAATGCAGCAAGTCCTATATAGGTATCAGCTAAATATTAAGCAACAGAGTTTCCATTTTTTTCCATATATATATATATATATATACGTTGAATCAAAAGTGAGAACGCATTGGGAAGAATCAAATCAGTAACGGATTATGGCTATACTACGTTGAATGACCGATTCCCGTACGGACACCGCAGTTAAGCAATATTGAGTTCGGTCAATACCCAGATGGGTGACTACTTGGGAATTCCAGGTGCTAAAGCTGGGTTATGCGGGTGGATTAATAAATAAACGCTTAGAATTTTGAGCCGAGTTAGAATTCCAGTCTGATTTGTTCCGTTTACTTACACACCAATAACCTTGGGAAAGATATGAATACTCTTAACCACTCAGCTCTCGGAAAACAATCATTACCGCCATCCCCCCCCACCAAAAAAAGAAAAAAAATACTGATACAATAATCACTGAATAAATCGAAAACTAGAATTTTTCTCTGTTTCGGTGTTGACCCACTTTGATAAGCCGTAAAAAAATCAGTCAATCGATCGACCCAGTAAAATACAACATAATGTATCTGATAATAGATAGCAGTAAATATTCGTCATTATACTAATAATTTTGAAAGAGGGTCGGTTATACTCTCTCTCTCTCTCCCATTCCTTGGGTTTTACTTCACCTATTATTAATCAATTACGATTGAGAATTAATTACTTGTTTTAGTTAGAACTAAGCTGATTACCCGTTTATGCCGTCTAAAAACATCAGTACTGTATTTGGGTCACAGCTCGCCAAAATTTAAAATCCGTATAGACTGGTTAATTTTTTACAGCTCCAAAAATAATGTTCTCTCTTTTAATGGTGTCAGAGAACTTTTTTTTTTAACCTTCAAGCAGTAAGACTGATGCTATTCTTCAGTTGAGTAACATATCCAGTCTTCTTGGTCTAATGTTTCAACTGCTGAATTGGATATGTATGAATTGAATTATATCGATTCAATCACTCCGTCTGCTGCAAGGAAAGTTGGTTCACTGTGTTGAATGAGATGTGGTTTTCTGTCAGAATATATTTTGCATTTTTGTAAGTTTAAATTTTATCTGCGCATTAAATACAATTGCCGTTGTGATGGAATGCAGCCGGATTGCATTATCATTTTCCCCTTTAAAACTGGGAAAATCGTTGATTTGTGATGCGACCTGCGCGGATACATTTTCGGCCGGTAATTTCATCCGGTCCTCACTTGAATCGAGGCCCGTCGCCCGGGACGCAGAGATAAAAAAAAAATAGTTAAATATTCCTCTCTTGCTGATAGATTATAGTTTTTACTCCTGTAGCGGTGGAGACCTCTGGAGTTATTGGCGCTCATTCGATAGCGTTCCTTCGGAGGATTGGCGCGATTGCGTTTCGATTAAGGGATGGGCCTCGCGAATCGGAGTGGCTCTTGCAGTGAGTCTCATTGGTGATGGTTGGGGGTAATGCTTTCCTCATCATTTCGGATGGCAGAAAATAGAAAAAAAACATTGTTTATAGTTACTTTCTTGAAACTTTTTTTTCAGTAAATAAATTTCTCCTTTGATTTATTTAAAAAAATTTCCACATCTGGTCTGGAGCTTCTGCTATGTGTGAAAAACTGTTTAGCAGACTATTATTTTTAGGAGAAGTGTATCTCGGCTCCAACTTCCTACATTCGGGGTCAGATGTGATCCATAATAGGGAAGTCGATTTTAATTGGCTGAACTAGCGTGGGAAAGATAAATAGGAGAATGATTTCACCATATTGGTTCTTACTCGTCAAGCGATGTAGAGGTGTTGTCTTTCGTGTCTGAAACGGCTCCCCAGTTACGGGTGTTTCCCATTGGATAGTTAGATAATGTCGACATGGGTAATAAAAATAGTTAAGTTAAAATTCTCTGTGTTCGAAGTCTTTCATTGCTGAACCAAAACAATTCGCGATCGCCGGCCGAGAGAAGACGAAATTAGACCACCCGCACCAGAGACCTATGTAACATATATATCTAGAGATTCCTGACAAAATTCATATAATTGGTGCTAACCACATTTTACTGTTGAACTTGTTCAGTATAAGTGTAATTATAAGTTCTGTTCTAAAGGTGTTTTCTCTGGCACTTCTAGTATGAGCGTCTTTTCAAATGTGTTTGTGTATATGTATATGTGACGCAAGAAGAGAAAGAATAGTATTTGTTTTCGTACATTCTCGCCTGTGAAACTTTATTCCAGCTTTTGGCTTTCCTGTCGACTACGACCTCCAAAACTTTAAATGCAACACGAGTCGCCATCTTTTTTTTATTATTATTATTCATGTTCTTTTTATTAGACTTTCTCCTAAGTAATGTTTTCTAAGTATTCCTCGGCATCATGAAAAGAGCTTGCACGATCTCGCTCTCTTATTTCAAACACAATGCTACTTAGCATGTCAACTGGAATGGCTGCGATCTCTCCAAGGATGCTTTGTTTTAGTTTTACAACTGTGTGGAAAAGCGATAGGCACGATCCTGAAAGGTGATCCTGTGTGTTGTTACAAACTTCCATGCGACAGGCAATGTCTACTGTGTTTGAAATGAGAGAGCGAGCACATGGATGCTCACTTCGTAGTGATGGCCATCTCAGGGATGTAATATTCAAATCTCAGATAATATGTTGAACTCTTGTATATTAGTTATCTAAGAAATATATTTGGTATTCTATGTCATGTTCCTAACCCAGAATACTTGCATTTAAAATGCGCCCAATGCTTATATGGCACCCAATAAAGTATATATATATATATATATATATATATATATATATATATATATATATATATATATATATATATATATATAGATATATATATAAACAAATTATGAGAAATACATATGGGTCTTCTATAGCGGATCACTTGATAAATAATCTGACCTGTGCTATGGATTTTAGTGTGAGCGGGTTCTCTGTTCTGGCCAGAGCACACATATTCTTCATAATTTGTTTCCTCTTTTACAGATCTGACGAGAGGGGACGAAACCGGTCGACTTGTGTTCATGTTTTTGTTTTATAATTTATCATGGTCTATCGTAAAAATATCTTGCCTTTAATGTCATATATATATATATATATATATATATATATATATATATATATATATATATATATATATATATATATATTCAGTTGTCTGTATAAGTTTGTGACCGTGCGTTTCACGCTTTTCTGTCTGATGATTGCAAATGTGTGAAACCCAGGGTCAGAAACTCATATCCATACAACTGAATATGTTAACCATATCACTGATATTGTTTAGTTTTCAATAATTACTGCGCACATGAAATAATAATAATAATATATATATATATATATATATATATATATATATATATCTTTGATATCGAGCATTTTATCTCATAAATATAGCACATCTTAAGACTATATTTCTTCTTTATATATATATATATATATATATATATATATATATATATATATATATATATATATATATATATCGTAAAGGTAACAAATACGTTGGTATAAAATCCAAGTGGATTCTAGTAATATAAAATATTAAAACTGGTCCACAAAAAGAGCTCAATGTATTTATCATTACAGAGCAAATAATTAATAAACAACAAAATCTAAAATCACCTCATATAGGGAATAGCCTATTTCGGAAGACAAAGATATCGGTTTTCCGTCTTATCAATCCCGTTGTGGACTGAGTTCGTGTCAGAAATAGAAATTTAACTGTGAAAGCTCAAAAAAATAAATATATAAATAAATAAATAAAAAAATTACACGAGTCGAAAAATTAATACAGAGTTTATTCATTTTAATGTTTCAGTCAGTCGAAAGGCACGAGGGATGAGGTCAGGGTGCTTGGAAATTATTTGTCTTAAATGGAAGAAGTTTTATAAAATTAAACCTAGATACTAACCTTCGGATATTAATATGTGGTTATATGAAGATTTAAATATTAAATTAAAATTTAAAATGAATAAAAAAGAGTTATATTAATATATTTTCTTTTCTTACGTTATTTTTATGGATACAACTTATTCGAAAAAATGCTGTTTTAATTAAACAGTATTAATTACAGTTACCGTCCTGAATGCTAGAGGAATTTCGTAGAAAATATGCGTTTTCTGGCAGGAACCGAACCTGTATCCTATATGGAAACCGTCATTTGGCCTGGCGTGCTGTTAACCATTCAGCCACAGGGTGTTTCTAAGCAGTAATTTGGATTTTCTTAACCGGAAAGTTCTCTGTGGCTGAATGAGCATTTATGACCGTAAATGAAACCATTATATTAAATCCACTGGTATGTTTGATGCTAGCAAATCGGATCACGATGTCGACCTATATATTTTGCCTCACCAGTATATATCATGCACATTTATAAAACTACCATTCATCTAGGCATCGGATATTGCTGCCACACTTGGAGATTCTTCGTAAAATCCAGAGAAGAATCTGCAATGTTAGAAGTTTACACCTGGCATCTCGGCTTCAGTCATTTTCCTACCACTGTAATATTGTTTTTCTCCGTATATTTTCCCAGTATTTATTGTGATGATCTTTTCCGTTTCGTACATCAACTTCACAAATTGGCAGTTAGGTTTCAGCTGAAATTGCTAGATGTAACCGTAAGTTCTATGTTAACAGTTTCTTCTCTTGCAGTTAAATCTTGTACTTTTTATTGTCTCCCCGTCTTAAGCTCTTTCCTGGCGTAGACGTGTATATACGTTTTACTGACAAATTAATTCTTTTTCAAACACGGACGAATAAACACGTCCCCAAAATAATGTTCGGACACTAGCTACAGACGTGTTTATACGTTGACCTTGATTCTTTTTATGCCCTTGAAACGAGTTCAAATTTATGACCTTGAAACAAGTCCAATTTTCAGCTCATACGTCTAGTGGAGGTGTTAGCCACCTCTAGGGAACTTCAAGGTGGCTCAGTTTCTTAGTTACTACATTAAAAAAATAAATACGTCTGAAAATGGAACGTTTTTCCCAAAATGATTGGTGGGGAAGTGGTTATATATAGATTTTTTTCTTATATTCATTCACAATTAGATTATTGGCTTCAGTGACATGCTTTGGGGTAAAATGACTAAATTCTTTAATAATTAATTGTACTGAAGTGATATTTTTTTTTTATTTTGGGCAAATATTCATGTCTGAATAAGGGATTGATCTGCGGAAAACAGAAGTGGAAGAGCGTTATATCAGCACTAAATATAACAGTAAGAACGGGGGGAGGGATTTCAATCACGCGGCGGGAAATCTTTAGTAAAAAAAAAAGGTGAACAGCGACAAAGGATGGTTTGAACAACTTAAATACTTATAAGATAAGGAAACAAGTGTTTCCTTATAAAGTGATAGTAGATTACTCTCAATAATTCTCATAAATCTTATCTATCTATCTATCTATCTATCTATCTATCTATGTCTGTTTATTATCTATCTATCTATCTATCTATCTATCTATATAAGTATGTTTATTATCTATCTATCTATCTATCTATCTATCTATCTATGTCTGTTTATCTATCTATCTATCTATCTATGTCTGTTTATCTATCTATCTATCTATCTATCTATCTATCTAAGTATGTTTATTATCTATCTATCTATGTCTGTTTATCTATCTATCTATCTATCTATCTATCTATCTATCTATCTATCTATCTATCTATGTCTGTTTATCTATCTATCTATCTATCTATCTATCTATCTATCTATCTAAGTCTCTTTATTATCTATCTATCTATCTATCTATCTATCTATCTATCTATCTATCTATCTATCTATCTATCTTAGTGTGCGCGTGTGTAAGCAATTAAACTAAAGTAAATCGAGTGCTTATATCATCATAAATGTCAATTAGGCTCCACTGATGGACAGCATACGAAAACACGGACATCAGAGAAACAAAATTAAATCCTCAGATGGGCAAATCTATGTTTGTACTTACAAGCGAGCTTTTGTTCTTATATCCATATTTAAATATGGTTGGGATAATTATTTTGGGCCCAGAAACTATTTGTGATATTAGGGTCACAGTCTTGCAATTACGTGAGATTTATTGATTTCAGCTGCAAATCGATAACCAAATTCCGTCTTCAGTATCGATGAGCAGTTTTAATGAAAGTGCGAGCAGTCGTGTGTAAATTGGGAAAGTTAGCCATGTGATTAATAATTGTGATGGGAAAATGCAGTTGTAGTGGAAAGAAAACAATTGGATAGACGGACAGAAGTAGATTTGCCTCTGAGCAGGGCAAAAATATGAAGTACACTATCTATCTATCTATCTATCTATCTATCTATCTATCTATCTATCTACCTATTTATCTATCTATCTATCTATTCTGTTCCATATCTATCTATTGTCAGTGGATATATATATATATATATATATATATATATATATATATATATATATATATATATGAAATGTGTATCTGTGATATATATGTATATATGACATGTGTTTATATATATGAAATGTGTATTCATATAAATGCGAAATGTGTTTTATGTATATATATATATATATATATATATATATGCAATTTTTTATATATATTATTTATATATAGTACATGCGTGGTATTTATTGGAAAGCGCTCATTATCAATGATAGAGCTAACATATTTAATTGGATTGATGTGAGTTTGTGATCCTGGGTTTCACGCTATTTCCGATCGTCAGACAAATAGTGTGAAACCCAGGGTCACAAACTCACATCAATCCAACTATATATATATATATATATATATATATATATATATATATATATATGGGGGGGAGAGAAATAGAGAGAGTGAGAGAGAAATAGAGAGAGAGAGAGAGAGAGAGAGAGAGAGAGAGAGAATTCCTCCATTTATTGAACATTGCTGTACAATTTACTGCATTTTAATTAGTGTTTCTAGATAACTCTGCTATATTATTTGTCCTGAGCAGGCATGTTGTCCTCAGTCGCTTCCCTACAGACATATCTTCCCTTCCTTTTGATTTTTCTATAAATATATTCATAATAACCTTTCTGTTGAGCTTTTCCCGTTCTACCTCAACCTTATGTATTTAAGCGCAATACTAAAATGGCGGTAAGGGTTCGTTATTTTACACTTGAAATAGCTACGTTCTTTGCTAAACGTTTAATCTCTGGCACCCACAGCTCGTAGAAATCTCTTCCGGAATCTTGCATCCCATTATTTGACCATCAGAAATTTAAATGCAATGTCAATTATTATATCCTCTCTTCTTAAGTACTGTTCTTATTGTTCCTTCATCTTAATAATGTTTCTTTCCCTTATTCTATCGCAGCTAATAACCCATTACCTCTAAGTGGCTTTATTGCTTTCCTTGGGATGTTAAATGATTATATATATATATATATATATATATATATATATATATATATATATATATGAATGGCAAAGGTAAGTATATGGAGTAGACGGATAACAGATTTTGCCTAACATAGTCGGAAAATATAAGTCCGCAGATGGATAGATGAGTATTTTATTTTACTGTTCAGATGATGCGATTCTATCTATCTATCTATCTATCTATCTATCTATCTATCTATCTATCTATCTATCTATCTATTTCAGTCTCTTCATTATCTACCGACAACACTCCCTTCATTATCTATCTATCTATCTATCTATCTATCTATCTATCTATGTGTATGTGTGTCTGTGTCTGAGTGTTGATTGATTGTTTTGTTTAACGGCATCTCAACCGTAGTGGTCATTTTATGCCGGAAATGATTTTGAGTGACTTTAAAAGTCAAAAACGCATAGTTGGCAACACCATTGTTTCAAAAACGTACAGCTGGCAACATTGTTTTTTTTTTTTTTTTTTTTTTTTATAAAAAACGTATAGCTGGCAACATTGTTTCAAAAACGTATAGCTTGCAAAATTATTGTTTTAAAACATATAGCTGGCAACATTATTTTTTACAAAAAGCGTATAGCCAGCAAGATTGTTTCAAAAACGTATACCTTGCTGCATTATGGTTTCAAAAAAGTATAGCTGGCAACATTATGGTTTCAAAATCGGATAGCTGGCAACATTATTGTTTCAAAAACGGATAGCTGGCAACATTATTGTTTCAAAAACCTTTATCTGAGGCCTTACTAGATGTAGTTTATCGTCATACCCGGGACACGGATGTAGTTTATTGTCATACCCAGGACGTGGGTGAGAGCTGAGGCCTTGCTGTTGGATGTAGTTTATCGTCATACCCATGACGTGGATGTAGTTTATTGTCATAACTAGGACGTAGGTGAGAGCTGAAAAAACTAAAAACGTATAACTGGCAATATTGTTTCAAAAACGTGTAGCTGGCAACATTATGGTTTCAAAAACGTACAGCTGGCAACATTATGGTTTCAAAAACGGACAGCTGGCAACATTACTTTTGTGAAAAATATCTGAGGCCTTGCTGTTGGATGTAGTTTATCGTCATACACAGGACGCGGATGTAGTTTATGGTCATACCCAGGATATAGTTGAGAGCTGAAAAAACTAAAAACTTCAAAAAAACAAAAACAAAAAAAAAGTATAGCTGGTAATATTGTTTCAAAAACGTATAGCTGGCAACATTATGGTTTCAAAAATGTATGGCTAGCAACATTATGGTTTCCAAAACATATAGCTGGTAACATTATGGTTTCCAAAACATATAGCTGGCAACATTATGGTTTCCAAAACGTATAGCTGGCAACATTATGGTTTCAAAAATGTATGGCTAGCAACATTATGTTTTCCAAAACATATAGCTGGCAACATTATGGTTTCCAAAACATATAGCTGGCAACATTATGGTTTCCAAAACATATAGCTGTCAACATTATGGTTTCCAAAATATAGCTGGCAACATTATGGTTTCCAAAACATATAACTGGCAACATTACTTTTCCGAAAAACATTATCTGAGGCCTTGCTGTTGGATGTACTTTATCGTCATACCCTGGACGCGGATGTAGTTTATCGCCATACCCAGGACGCGGATGTAGTTTATCGCCATAACTAGGACGCGGATGTAGTTTATCGCCATACCCAGGACGTGGGTGAGAGCTGAAAAAAAAAAACTAGTTCACTATTTACCCATAGCTGGGACTCTAACAGGTGCTACCACCCCGGGTCAAGGTGGACCTGGGAACACCAGCAATTAAGAGGTGGTTCCACACTCCTCAAAACCTCCTGATCAGAAGCCTTGCTGTCGGATGCAGTTTAACGTCATACCCAGGACGTGTGTCTGAGTGTGTTTGCATATGTGTGTATGTGTGCGCGCGTGTATGTGGAGTAAAATTTGATATATTTATAACGGAAGAGTATTTAATATCTGAAATCAGGCATTTATAGATATATACAGTGTGGACATAGGAATTTACACTGCAAGGTGAGTGTATGTTTGAAACCAAGATATCTATCTATACACCTATCATAATTTTCGTTCTTTCTTTCTTTCTTTCCTTCTTTCTTTCTCTCTCTCTATCTATCATAATGTTAATTTTTCCTATCTATCTATCTCTCTGTCTATCTCTCTATCTATCTATCTATCTATCTATCTATCTATCTATCATACTGTTTATATTTATCTAGCTAGCTGGCTTGCTAGCTAGCTATCATAATTGATATCTAGTGGATTTCAGCAGCAATTTCTCTTACGAAAGTCTTTTCCATTATATATGTGCATTTTATTATTATTTTTAAAAACAGTTTTAACAAGATCCATGCTGTCCAATATTTTCTAAGTGCTTTACGGTTTCATAAACCATTAATAGTTTTCCTCGAGTTTCTGCATAGTTTATTAAACATGATTCCCCAAATATCGTCTTGTGTTCATTTTAGCAATTAAAAATACTTAATATATTTAGACGGCTCGGATTGAAGAATCGGAGATCCGAGTTCGAATTCCAGTCAAATCCATTATATTCACTTACGTGCTAATACCCTTGGGGAAGTTATGGATCCTCTGCTTCAAAGCTATGGGTAAACAGCAAAACAAACCCCAGCCTTGAATGACACTTGGTCAACGAATTCTCGTTGTAGGAATGAGAAGTCACAAGTAACCTAAGCTTGCCTGTAAAAGATTTGACACACAAACGCGCTCGAACACACGCACACACAGATATATATATATATATATATATATATATATATATATATATATATATATATATATGTAAGCAAATATATGGATATAGATTCGACAGTATGAAGAAAAATATACGGAAAAAACAAACAAAAATCTTTATATGCAATTATGCTGTTTTAATGTTAATATAATGTCAACGTCGTATTATTTATTAGACCGAAACGGTCTAATAAATAATAATAATATGTCCTGAAGTTGGTTTATTAGACCGAAACGTCCGACGTTGACATTATATTAACATTATAACAGCATAATTGCATATAAGGATTTGTGTTTGTTTTTCCGTATATTTTTCTTCATATATATATATATATATATATATATATATATATACATATATATATATATATATATATATATATATATATATATATATATATATAATTAAGAAACAATAAAATCCCAAATGAAATCATTTGGGTAATTCAGCAGACGAAGAGATCGGAAGTGTTATCAACCCTGATGTGGAGGGACAGGAAGTAGAATTTAACTGTGAAATCTAAAAAAAAAAAAAACTAAAAAAAAAAAAACAAAACATCTGTCCAAAACCAAATACAGAATACATCTATTGCAATTGGCACGAAACTGGTGTCAGGGGAGGGTGGAAGGTATTTGCGTTAAAGGGAAGAAGTTATATAAAATTAAACCCGAATATTAACCTTTGACATTAATTTGAAGTTATATGAAGAACGAAATATTAATTTAAAGTTAAAAGCGGAATAAAAAAAGGTTTAAAAATAAGTTTAAAATATATAGATAACAGGACGTAAGGGATTGATGGAAGAGAGTTGGGGGGATCGTGGAGTAGGGGAAAAGTTTATAAATTATACATAATATAGCGTAAAAAGGTTACAGAGGTAGGGTAATATAAAAGTTAAAATTAGTTATACTGTCGACATTTGAAGAATTAGAGGGGAGTGAATATTATGGAAATATGGTTGCTAATTCAGTTAAAGCAATATTATGGAAATTTGAATTTGTTTTTATGTCAACATTTTAACACTAATTCGTATAGTTGACTCTGATTATTGTATTTTATTATTCTAATTGTATTTTACTTTTCTAATTTTTCTTCTAAACATAAGTTCACACTTACCTCTAAGGCTATTTCTCATATGAGGTAATTTGGGGATTTTGGGGATTGCTCTGTATTAATAAATACATTGGTCTCTTTTTGTGATTCACTTTTAATATTTTTATTACTAGGATCCACTTTGTTTTTATTTTTTACTTTTAATATATATATATATATATATATATATATATATATATATATTCAAATTTCATTGAAATACGTTTTGACCGTTTTCATAATTGTGATTATCAAGAGTAAGTTTCTTCTTTTTATTATTATTAACACATTAATTTAATCGTTTATTCTAAGTGGACGCATCAATTATAATCGTTTTTCCCTACAATATTTTTGCGGACTAAGTTTGGTAGGTGTGTGTTTAAATGATGACTGTGTTTCGAAATAACAAAAATATCCCCATCCCTATATATATATATATATATATATATATATATATATATATATATATATATATATATATATATATATATTTTATTCGAAAATTATAACAGGAATGTAGAATAATCTACATTCACACCATCACTTGATAAGACAACAGAAGTGTTGAATCAAAATGGCTATTTTTGTGGTGATTTTATAACATATTCATGTCATCATTTTCGAATAAATTATATTTGCTCTGTATTGAGCACTCTTTGAAGAATAGCATGTTTTTGTTATTAGAATTTACTCCGTACACACCAATCCTATACTTGTGTATATATATATATATATATATATATATATATATATATATATATAATTTCAAACGCCATCTATATATATATTCGCATCGCCTTCAAAAGACTGTTCAACACGCGTCACGTTAGATTTGGTCGAGATCAAAACAAGCAAATAAAATGCGCGCAACATCACGACCTAACATGCGCAAGTGAGATATTTGCGTGGTCGTCTATAAGGACTTTTACGAACGCGTCAATAACGGGAAACGCGTTCAAGAAACTTTCATTGCAGATAGATTTTACTTAAAGGAACAATTAGTTAGCTTATCTTCATACCCTGCCTGGTGGCAAACGCTGCTAGTGGCGCCAGGGGTTGCGAAACCGTGATATCACCCCTGGTCGGCGGCTGATGAAGACAGGGTATCGCACGTGCTAACACACGTTGTATGTTAAATATATATATATATATATATATATATATATATATATATATATATATATATATGTGTGTGTGTGATTTTAAATGCCATGCAAACTTCATTATAATTGAAAAACAGAAATAGACAGAAAAGATAACCTTAGGAAAATACTAGGGTAACATGAAGACAGATGCATTTTGCGCCTCAAAACACTTCGTACAGACGGGCTTAAACACAAATTTAACAACATAGATAGAATTAGTATATAACACCATAAATTAAGCCCTACGCACGTTTCTCACCCACACAAGACAGTCATGCTTGCAGAGGTGTTGCGGTTTCACACTTATGCACACATACATTATTATTTACATATACACGCTTCCGAAGAACTGAAAGATAACATACACTTAGCACAGCCATCCAATTCTTTGCAACCAATAAAACTGTTAAAATGGCCAAGGAGGGAATTCTTAAAGTCAGTAATCTCCCATCCACTATCTTAAAAACAACTCGAAGAGGCCGTTTGATCAACACAAGGCCTGACCAAAATGAACGATAAACAAACTTATGAAAACTTCAGCAAAGTTCACTTTCTTCAGAAAGAGTCATTCGCTACTGTAGTTTACTGCTACTAACAAGCAGGTTTTTTTTCTCCTAGTGACGTCCATGCCAACCGAAACTAGTTGAGGAACCTAATTGAAATAATAAAAAAAAATTGTTAATATACAACTCAGTGTGTCTGAAAATTTTAATTTTTTAATATTTTTTGTTGTTCAGAAGATTCCGTTGTGCATGAAACTTATATTTGTACTACTGGTGAGGAAAAAAAATCTCTATTTATTAATGATGATTAATTTATAGCTCTGCTATTCTAAATTGAACACTATTTTCATTAACACCAGCACTCAATAAGCGAGGTTTAAAATGAATTTGTAAAAATGAAAAGTCACCCTTGAAGCTTTTATCCTAGTTAAATTTCAAGCTAATAGATTAAATTGATTACTTCCCGTAAGAAAAATACTTTGCTGTATTTCAAAATTAATTTAAATTGACTGGAATTAGTTCTTTATTTAATCGCTAAAAAAAAAACTATTTTTTATTTTAGCCATCTTTAGATAACCCTTAACGCAATGTAATTCTCCTAATTAAAAGATCTTTGAAAAATATACTTTTGTGAGTTCTTATTTGAGGGTCACTAGCTGACTTAAACATTAATTAATCTGATTTGAAACAAATAATACTTACTTTTAGTTTAAAATATCCCATAAATGTATTTTTAATACAGTGTTTATTGAAGCCGTTGTAAACTTTATTGACAATCCCATAGCTTTATTGACAACCAGAAATGTAACTAATTTTTTCTAGAGAGGACATATCGGTAAAAATTGCGTGACCAATAGGACATGAGCACCTTTTTTATGTAATTTTTAACTACCCTGTAATCTTCAAAGTCTAGGAAAATATTCTCCATAATCGAAGGTTTTATTAAATTTATTTATTTTATGTAATTTGGCTTTGATTTTTCTAAATTTATTGCTCTTATTTCTTGATAATGCCGCGTGTGACCATCCGTACTTATAATAATAATAATAATAATAATAATAATAATAATAATAATAATAATAATAATAATAATAATAATAATAATAATATTTCTGTTTATGAACAGTAAAAAAAAAATGTTTTTTTAAAATACTGGAGATAGCTGAATTTTAGTAAGCTTTTGTATATATACTTGGTACATCAAATTTTAACTTAATAAAATTGCATCCTAAGCCGAGAATTTTAAAAAAATTATCAATTATTCTAATTAAAATTTAATTAAAAAAAAATGCAATCTTGTAAAAATTCATTATTCATGAAGAAAAAACTTATCTTAAGACAATAGTGCCCATAATGTATATTATTTATAAACACAACTGAAAGCTTTTCTGATTGAATAATTTCTTAGTGTTATTCATTTTTATTTTATTTTACGATTCAGAACTGATTTTCGGTAACTGTTGGGTCCTGTTTTACAAAAAAAAATCACCCCCCCCAAAAAAAAAACAGAAAAAAACTGATCATTTAAATTCTCCAGAGCGTTTTGTTTATCACTATTAAGCCGTAAATGTAGTCTTGAAAATTCCTAAATTTAAATTAATAGGGATAGAAATGTAAAAAAAAACAAAACAAATATTTTTAACAAGATTTTCTAAAATTTATTTAGGAATATGCCCTAAATGCTTCATTCGATAATTATTTGAGTTTTGCAAAAAAAAAAAAAAAAAATGCCCAAAATTTCATAAGCTAATTTATGGCCACCGGCTAACGTGAGAAAACAAAAAAAAAATTACCCAAATTTTGAACGTTTTCAAAGGATAAAAAATATAATTTAATAATCAAAAAGCCTTTGGTTTTTTCTCGAAATAACATAAATATTTTGACGATAAAACTTGGTTTTTATTAAGTTTGGGACAAATTTTCATCAAGTATTCTCATTTTTTAGCAAATCTTTGGAGGCACCTAATTACCGATCTATCTATCTATCTATCTATCTATCTATCTATCTATGTGTGTGTATGTGTGCATCATGCTCGTTTAAATTCCCCTTTTTCTTGATTATTTCAGGTTGTTTTAATAAAGTATATTTTAGACAATAATGACAGGCAAATGTGGAAAACTATGATCACCAAACTCCCGTAGGGACAAGGTATAAAGAAGAAGAAGAAGAGGAGGAGGAATTGGAGGAGGAAGAGAAGAAAATGAAGAAGAGGAAGTGGAGGGGGAGTAGAAAGAGGTAGAAGACGAGGGGGAAGAAGAAGAGGGAGCAATAATAATAATAATAATAATAATAATAATAATAATAATAATAATAAAAATAATCTTTTGGACGAAGCCGAATACTCTGTAACAATCGTTCGTCAATCATTTTGATAGCTTTCCATTAAATCTGCAGGTATCGTTAGATTATGGAGACATTAGTCGGAAAGTGTATTCGCTTGTTTATCAGGTAAAGCTTGATTCATGTCTTGATCAAATTTACCATTTTTACCGCCGTCGGAATGACAAATCGCAGCGATGTCAGTTCCCAAAGGATCTGCGCCGAAAGAACATTAAGCAGACAATGGCAAATTTCATCCATTTTGCGTTAACGCGAGTGAATGGGACCAAAGTATTATCATCATTATTTCTTTTTGATTTATTCTTCGATACCAAAATATTCTATCTAAGACCCAAGTTAAGGGACGTGTTTCTTCGGTCGTTATTGAGCATATTGCAGTTAAAGAATATATTTCTGTAATAAACCCAGTTTTGTGTATTTCAGAAAAGTCTCGGCATTTTAAAGTCCTGCGATTTTCGTAAGGCGTATATTAATAGTTTTCTTAATAATTCCTAGCGCTCCTATCACTACTGGAATAAACGTTGTGTCTAGATGCTACATCCTTATAACTTATGGGATGTGCAGCTGGTGTATCGAATAAGAAATCAGAGAGCCGAGTTCGCATTCCGGTTGACTTTGGTTACATTCAATTTCGCCCAAATATCTTTGGGAAACGTATGAATCCATAAATTCCTTATCAATTTATGGTGGAGCAATTGATAGCGGCTCGGATTTAGGAATCGGAGATCCGAGTTCGAATTCCAGTCAAATCCATAACATTCACTAACATGCTCATAGCCTTGGCATAGGTATGTATTCTCTTCTACTCCTTACTTCTGGTAAATAGCAGGAAAGACCGGGTTTGATAGCCATGGATGGCAACTGGTCTACCGCAGAAAGAAATGGCTATTGCGGGGGAAAAAAAAATCCGCCTCGTCAGTCATGTATCGAAAGAAAAATGATCGCCTAAGCGTGGATCCCGCATCGCACATAACTGACTTATATATATAAATAAATAAATAAATGTATGTATAAGTATATGTCCAAGTGTAAGGTGGGTTCCAATGCCCCCCAAATATGTTTTACAAAGTACTCAATACAGGGTACACCCACACATATATATATATATTCCGAGAGGCGAGTTCGAATTTCAGTCGAATCCATTACATTCACTTACTTGGGAAAGGTATGAATCCTCTTCTTGCTATGGGTAAATAGCAGCATAAGCCGGGTTCTATAGCCTGGGATAGCAACTGGTCTATCGGAGAAAGAAATTGCAACCTATTGCGGAAAAAAAATCTGCCTCATCAGTCATGTATCGAAAGATACATGATCGCCTAAGCGTGTATCAAACATGGCGCACAAATGACTGGTATAATCGAATATACTGCGATTTTTATGATCAGTTTTCTTTTTTACTTGCAAAATATGTATGGCACTATAGAAAGGTAAATGTTTTCTGGGTTAAAATGAATGCATTTTCGCTGACCGTAACCTACTCTACACGCAAGCCGCTAGTAGCCTGTAGAGGAACCACCGATGACAACGCCAGCAGTCCTCTGGTGGCAGCAACCGGCGGGCCACCAGTGCGCATCTAGAGGCCCGCCAATGGACCGCCAGGTAAACGCTAGTGGCAAGCCACCCAATGGCAGAGTGGTAGCTTGCATGTAGGGTACCTGCTTGGCGGAAATTCTCATGGTACCTTTGGTTAACTATAACAGGAGAAGTAAGCTCTTTCAGCCCTCAGCTCTGGAACCTGTTCGGCTTTCCTCTTTCCTTTAAGTGAATTTTCTCACCATTTTTGAGTAGAGTTGTATATAAAAAAAAGATGAAGACGATTCATTTGCAATAAAAATATTTCCAGGTTGATGCCGAATGCTGCAATATTTGACTACGGCAGACCTACTTATATTGCTCAGAAGCTGGGTGCGCATTATGCACGAGCTATATGAAATAAACCAGGTTTTTCTAAAAAAAAAAAAATGGGAGTTGGACTGTATCATACTTATTATAAAACTCAAGTTGTGTGTGTGCGTGTCTGTACGTTTATATATTGGATCGGATTTCCTACATTTTTCAACCGATTTCAACAAAACTTCACAGGACTACGTAAAATTACCTTGCAGTGGTTCTGACAGCGCCAAAATTTGGAAAAACACAATTGTTTTTGCACAAAATCAATTTGAAAAGACAATTAAGAGGCATCGCGAGAATGAAAGGGGGACAAATCATATCGAGTTATACTTATTATAAAACCCAGGTTGTTTGTGTGTCTGTGTGTTCGTTTATATATGGGATCGGATTTCCTACATTTTTCAACCAATTTCAACAAAACTACACTTTTTTTTGGCAGGTAGTGTTTCTTATTGTCTTGCACACTTTTTTTCTTTATTTTTACATTCAGCATGCTTTAAAAATTCCATTTACAAGACAATTGTTTATAATAACATTCTATTCAATCGGTAGACTCAATCGATTGAAAACAATGTTTTTGTTTGAGATTGGGTTTGACCAATTAGTAAAAAAAAAAAAAAAAAAATCTAATTAAGACATGCATGTCCGTCAACCTTAAACAATAATCTTTATTTTTCAGTCTTTATGATGGTCGATACTTGATCTATCTCTTACTGTTACATCCCCGAGTAACGCCGGGCTCTACTGCTAGTATAAAATAAGTTTATACACGACTATATTAAGTAGCAGGGCAGACTTCAGCCTTGCGTGGTAAGCAGTCTAGGAAAAGAACACATCTGGATAATCCTGATATACTATACAGTTAATTAAAGGGTTGTAGTATTATACACCGATGCTATTAACCCGTCTGCGGTAAGCCTTCATTATAATTTATAATTTTATATGCATAATTTATATATTTCCAGATCTTTGCCGATGGAGATTGTATCAAATTGTAATTCCTCTTTTTTGGGTTTGCTGTTTGATTCAATCATTTACCAAGTCTTTCAACTGAGACCTAATGTATATCGATTTAGTAAATATAGCTTGCTTGTGACACAAGGGCGAAAACATTGGACACACAGCGAGGATCGAAGACGCCTTAGCCATAATAAAATAATTCTTTGGAAATTGTTTCAGTATGGGAGTAGGACTCATTTCATGAGGTGGGGGCGCTGAAAAGTTCATGGCTTGCAATGAAAGAGTCATGCTAGAGTTGCATCCATTAATTTCAACTCTTCTTATTAACAACTGCGTTGTTTATTTCCAGCTAAACTGACACCTGTTTCTTCAAAAAAGAGTATACATTCTGTTGGTCCCCAAAAGTAATCGACTGCAGATATGACGTCATAATAATTGCGATACTGGCTCCATGTTGGGAAGGAGATAAAATATCAGATGAAGCCAAAATCATGAGAATAGAAAAGGTGATCAAAAAGTTTAAATAAACAATCATGAACACCCGCGATTGAGATCAATGGCTTGTGTGCTGGATCATTGTCACGATGAAACAAGACTCTTTTCATCAGATTTCCTGGGCGTTTGGTGTTGATAGTCTTTCCTTAGCAAGTTGACATATTACTCTCTCCATTGATAGCGTAATCCTGTTAACCAGCTATGAATAAATAGCAGGGCAGACCTTGAATGGCAAATGGTCTACTGCAGAAAGAAATGGTAACCTACTGCGGGAAAAAAATCTACCTCGTCAGTCATGTATCGAAAGATACATGATCGCCTAAGCGTGTATCACGCATGGCACATACCTGACTGAAAGAGACACGGATTAGCCGAGTGCGAATTCCAGTCTAATTCATTACATTCACTTACGTGCTAATACCCTTGGGGAAACTATGAATCCTCTTCTTCTACCCCCAGCTATGGGTAAATAGCAGGATAGACTGGGTTCTATAGCCTTGGATGGCAGCTGATTTACCGCAGAAAAAAATCTACTGCGGGAAAAAAATCTGCCTCTTCAGTCATGTATCGAAAGATACATGATCGCCTCAGTATATAACCGAGGATTCTACAAAGTAACATTTCCTCCTTACCAATGAAAAACAAATGGAATATAATTGTGTCGGTCTTGCAGACGTGTCATAGGGGCTCTTAGCTCTGAAGGTCTGACATAATGGAAGTAAGGAATATAACCCGTTCGGACATTTGCCATAAAAATAGCCACTGAGTAACGAGTGATTAGCAACGTTTCAGGTGAAGAAAAATGGTTGCAGAATGAAAAATAATCCATCAACCACAAGGTCGCGTAAAACTGGAAAAACTTTTTAGGGTATCAGAATTTTATAAGTATAGAACATAGCCGGTATCATGTATTTTTTGCAATAGTATGTTTCTCTATCAGTCTGTCTGTCTGTCTGTCTGTCTATCTATCTATCTATCTATCTCAGTATATATATATATATATATATATATATATATATATATATATATATATATCAGTGCACTTCTATCTCTCTCTCTCTATCTCTATCTCGGTCTGTTTATATCTTTCTTACACGTTTTCACATCTATTTCATGTGTTCCTATCTATCTATCTATCTATCTATCTATCTATCTCTGTATGTATATATCTCTATCTCAATTTACTTCTGTCTCACCCTCTAACTTTCTTTCTCTCTCTTTCTGTCTCTCTATCTACATCTGTTTGTATATTTCTTAGAATTTTTCAAATCTATTTCATATTTTCCTATCTATCTATCTATCTATCTATCTATCTATCTATCTATCTCAGTCTGTTCACATCTGTCTGTCTATCTCAGTCTGTTCATATCTATCTATCTATCTATCTATCTATCTATCTATCTATCTATCATTCAATGCACTTCTATATCTCTCTCTCTATCTCTATCTCGGTCTGTTTATATCTTTCTTACACGTTTTCACATCTATTTCATGTGTTCCTATCTATCTATCTATCTATCTATCTATCTATCTATCTATCTATCTTAAAGTTTAAGTGAAAAATAATAAATTTCTCAAACTGCATTATCAAATCGAGAAAATCACTGGATAATACTTTTCATCGGTGCAGATATTTTTTAATTAAATTTGTCGGCACTAATGCATTTTTTTCTGTCTCAGTCAATTTTGAACAAGTGATAAATACTTCAAGAAAAGAAAGCGAAACGATAAAATTACATTAGAAAATCGCAGAAAGAATGAGATAAAGAAATGATAAAAGCCATTGCTTCTGTTGATATTGTTTGCGTTGTTGTTGATCTATGTGCAAGGTATGTACCCGGGCCTTTCATCTGCGCTTTGTTGTAAAACAGCTGCCTGACTATGATGCATCTCACCAGGTGAACAACAGATGGTTGTTTTCATTTCATAACATACACTAATTTGTTTTAATACACCGGTTACGGTCGTGCAGGTTTCGGATCAATCGAAGAAAACGATACGCGGTCTGCCAAGAAAGTTGAAGCGCATTTTAATACGTATTATTTGTATATCCTGTTTTTTAATCGGTATTATCCCATGCAAGACAATATAAGCCACTCAGACACAAGAGGTTGCTGAGTTTGGAAGAATTAGGACCAAAATCATTAATAATGAGCGAGAACAGGGAAAAGAGTAATCAGGAGGACAGTAGGTAGAGATTGACGTTGCATTTCATTTTTTACTGATTAAAACTTTCTGGAAAGTGTTGAACCGGAAGGGAATTCCAAAAGCGACAAGTGCGAGAAAAAAATGCTAGCATAAAACTTACTGGTACATCTAGCCGGTTAAATTATATATTGATGAGATCTCGACGCCGGTCTCGTAATTCAGTTAAATTCATCAAGTTTATATAGCAAAGCGAAGAGAGATATTTATTTTGCTATGTACAGAAAATGTGGCACAAGGCCGAAAATGAGGAAGGAGGAAAAAGACGGTTTTTCTTCTGTCTTAGGTTTAAACTTAGCTAGCCACAAACACTGATTCAAACATACCATAATATTCTTAACACCAAAACAACACATTCTTACTTACCTTTCTTTCTACATTCACCATTATACCTCACTGTCTCTATGAAAATCCTAACTAGTCCCCATATAATTTTTGTTGTCCCCGTACAACTATTCCCCGTAGAATTTTTCTTGTCCGTAGGAAGGGAGGGGAATAACAAACAATTTAAAAACTAGGTCAAATGAGTATTTACAATATCAACCAAAAATATTTACAAGAAACTAAACAAAATAATGTTAGTAATATCCACCTCACCAATCCTTAAATATGGCAGAAACATTAATTAACTGAACGAAATCAAATCGGGACTACAATAATATAAAAAGCATTGATTCATCCCAAGCACTCAGTCAAATATACACTCATTCAGACACAACAACAAATACGAAAAACACACCCGAAACGAAAGGCGTCCTGCATCTACCAGAGAACTGACACCACTGACCACCTAACGAGGGAGGGGATGGAGAATTAAACCAAAGAAAATGGGGACAAAAATACATACCCTAGCTAAGTCAACTAGCATAGCGAAGAGCTAATCCGAACAATTACCATGAAAGTATTTATAGGAAAGGAACAGAGGGGCAACTTTACGGTGGCAGAAAGTGACTCAAGCTGAGCCGCCTGATCAAGATCAATAATATTACTGATTCTTCTTTGGATTTTATCAAGGAGCTCAAACTAAATAGAGAAGTTTATCGTCAACGTCAGAAAATAGGATGTAAACAATGCCGCTCAAAATACATTGGTGAAACAACCAGAAATTTAAAGGAAAGAATATACGAACATAAACGGGACGTGAAACTAAACAATAGTTTCAATAGACTGGTATGCAGCCAAAAGATTCATGATTACAATTTTTAATTCGAAAAATGCCGATTTATTAAAAAAATAACGAAAATAACTCATACCAACGTGTCATGCACTGTGATTTCTCTGTGGTTAATATACGACCAGGCCTCCTAAGATAGTATATTCTGTCGGGTAACGGATAGTGGCTCGGAATTAGAAATCGGAGGGTTCAGTTCGAAATCTAGTCGTGTTTGTTACTTACGAGCAAACACCATTTCAGCCATTTTGAGCAACGGCGCACCTAGGAGCAAATGAAACTAACATGGCACACTTACCAAATTTTTAAAGGGTGTACACTTAGATGTTATAAAATAAAACTATAGATTTTGAATTAAACAAAGTATGTTGGGTATAATTATAAGAAAAAAAAAAGATTTCATTTATTCAAATAAAGGAATATTTTAAGTTAAATTAAGAAAAATAAAAATAGTTTAAAAAATGAATATTAAAAGAAAGAGTTTAAAATAACATAATCGAAGAATAGTCAAAGGCATTATTTGAAAAAGTTCAGTACTTATTGATTTATTCAGATACCGATGTTGTACCGTTACTACTTACACACACACACACACACACAGACATACACACACAAACACAGAGACACAAACACATATATATATATGTCGTGATAACATTTGGCGACACATTTACGAGGATCGCGGGACACACTAGTGAGCCGCGACACACTAGTGAGCCGCGACACACTAGTGAGCCGCGACACACTAGTGAGCCGCGACAGGACGGTTGAGAATTACTGGGTAAAATTTGTATCTGGAAAAATAATTTTTATTCTGAAAAGAAAAAAATGCTAATGCAGTATTTATTCGCAAAGAAAAAAAGATAAAAATAATCCTTACAATCCACAATATGTTTCGACTTTAAATAACCCACAAAGGGTTGATAAGCCGAAAAGAAAAAACAAATAAATCAATCGATCACTTTTAAAGCTTATCAAATGTTCTTACTCAACTGTTAGTGAAACAATTTACGACACGGAAAAATCTAAAAACAAAAATAAATGAATATCTAAATTAAAATAAACCGAGACGAAATTATTAATACCTAATTTCCAAAAAAGTCTAAAAAAGAAACATTCAGCTTTCGTAAGATAAACGGGAATCACGTTTTGTTTCGCCAATGGAGATTTGCTCGAAATAAAATCCGTTTTTCTGATGACAATGTTTGATCACTGAAATATGTGGAAATATTAGGTTGTCACACATGAAATGACGCATTTTTTGGTTGGTTGTTGACCTTGTCATCTTACGAAGTAAAAGCCTTAGTATATATACAGATCCAGATTTATTCCTGACATAATGGTTATTATCTATCTATCTATCTATCTATCTATCTATCTATCTATCTATCTATCTATCTATCCCAGTGTGTTCCTATTTATCTATCTATCTATCTATTAGGTTGTCAAACATGAAATGACGTATTTTTTGGTTGGTTTTTGATCTGGTCGAACTAACTACCTGCGTATGCAAACAATTTTTGACTTATTCCTTATTTACATTTTTCTTATCTATCTATCTATCTATCTATCTATCTATCTATCTATCTATCTATCTATCGTTTTAGTTCCTGTTTGACCATTTTCTTTGTTTTATTCTTTCTTTTTTCTTTCTTTCTTTCCACTCACACTCTCTCTGTCTCTGTCTGTCTCTCTCTCTATCTATCTATCTATTAGATTGTCACACATTAAATGACATATCTTTTGTTGGTTGTTGATTCGGTCGAACTAACCACCCTCAAACAGAATCAATTCTTGACTTATTCCTGACATAATGTACATGTTTCCTATCTATCTATCTATCTATCTATCTATCTATCTATCTATCTATCTATCTATCTATCTATCTATCTATCTATCCCAGTCTTTTACTACCTATCTATCTATCTATCTATCTATCTATCTATCTATCTATCTATCTATCTATCTGAGTTCATATTTATTTATCTATCTCTGTCTGTCCATATCTATCTATTAAGAGTCTCTTTTTTGCGAAACTAACAATCAGAAAAGGCCTTTTTATTTCGAGATCTTATGTTCAATATATTACGATTTACTTAGATTTTTGCTTGTAACGGATATTTTACAATAATATTCTATCGGTGTAGTTAGACACAAGGCTAAATGAAACGGGCGCGTGGAAAATCACTTAAAGAAGTGTGTTTTTTTCCCAATGCTTTAATTTCGGAAACATTGCCTGACTGACGAGAAAATTAGAAGTCAATATTTTGCGCAGGTACACCTATTTCTAGTGGTGGTATCAAAACCTATGTCTATCTATCTATCTATCTATCTATCTATCTATCTATCTATCTATCTATCTATCTATCTATCCTCTATTATCTACGTCTGTCCTTTTTCTATCTATCTATCTATCTATCTATCTATCTACGTCTGTCCTTTTTCTATCTATCTATCTATCTATCTATCTATCTATCTATCTATCTATCTATCTACGTCTGTCCTTTTTCTATCTATCTATCTATCTATCTATCTATCTATCTATCTATCTATCTATCTATCTATCTACGTCTGTCCTTTTTCTATCTATCTATCTATCTATCTATCTATCTATCTATCTATCTATCTACGTCTGTCCTTTTTCTATCTATCTATCTATCTATCTATCTATCTATCTATCTATCTATCTATCTATCTATCTACGTCTGTCCTTTTTCTATCTATCTATCTATCTATCTATCTATCTATCTATCTACGTCTGTCCTTTTTCTATCTATCTATCTATCTATCTATCTACGTCTGTCCTTTTTCTATCTATCTATCTATCTATCTATCTATCTATCTATCTATCTATCTATCTACGTCTGTCCTTTTTCTATCTATCTATCTATCTATCTATCTATCTATCTATCTATCTATCTATCTATCTATCTGTTAGGTTGTCGCACATGAAATGATGCAATTTTTGGTTGGATGTTGATCCGTTCGCCTAACGAAATAAACTCTTTAGTATATAAAACCACCTTAAATTATTACTGATTCTTTTTCTTTCGAGGTAAATCTTTTTTTTCCATATAACGTTACTCATAAGTCCAATGAAAATGATTACAAAGAAACAATGTCGATTACTCTTACTATACGAGTACTTACTGGGTCATTTTGCCTCTGAATCATTCTGGAATATTAAGGCAGCCTTTGGTAATGGTATTGTTGAAATCAGAACTGTAGAGCAATTGCCCCAGATGTTTTTTTGGGGTGTGCGGGGAGATTATTGCCTTGAAAATAAACCAAGAAGACTACGATTGGTTATCAGACATGAAGAATTGAATTCTTGGGTTGAGTACAAACTGGGAAAAAATTTTTTTTTCCATCATTTAATCATTTGATGAGAAATGTATATTCTTTGAAAACAGCAAGTTTAGGGGTTAAATGTAATTGTATCAACAAAACAATACCACAAAAACGAAACAAAATCTACACTACACCCTAAAAAGTTAATGGCTACTGTATGGAGTTCTTTCAAACGGGTTATTCATTATCTATTCCTGTCTCATGGGAAAACAATAACAGCAACCTCGTATTGTGAAGAAATTGAGTGTATGCGTGAAAAAGAAATATCCTAGACTTGTGAATAGGGAATGTCCAATTTTGCTGCACAACGCACGGCCGTACGCTTCTCAATCAACTGTCCAAAAGCTGTATAGACTGAAATATGAAATTTTGCTTTATCCTCCAAATTCACCTGATATCTCTCCTTCTGATTATCACTTATTTAAGCATTTTCAGCTTTTCTTAAGCAATAAAACATTCTCCATTAAGGAAGAGTTATTCGAACTATTTATCACATCAAAGGATGATGATTTTTTTTTTGGTGGGGGGTGGAATCAAGAATTTAGAAGTGCGTTGGATAACAGACATTCATTAACATGGTGCCTATTTCAACTAAATAAAATAGTTATTTAAGATTTCAGTAGCGTTTTATTCATTCACTATATAGTCATTTCATGTGTGCCAACATAATAATTGTTTTTCGAGTTCTTATACATTTACCACATATATTTATTCAAGTGTTCATACGAACCCATGTGTGTCTGAGCGTATAATATTACTTTAATGTCGTTTTACGAAAGGACCAGATGCAACTCGGGTGAATCGTCTAATTATATTTGGTTTTCAAACATGACGCGCATGCGTGCAATGAACAGGAAATATTCCAGCTACGACCTCCCATGTCTACTCTCCGCTGCTGCCGTTGCCTGCCAGCGTTTGTGTTTGTTCCAAAGTCTCACGCATGCGCCGCTTCGCTTATTTCCCAAGCGTTTTCAAGAGTTTCAAAATTTAACATTCACTCCCTCCGGCGGGCGCAATCATAAAACAAGTCCTGCTCTTCTCACATCCATTGGTCCAATTCCAGTAAGAAGAGAATCTGAAACTTCAACGCCAATGATTTTCGCCTCAGTCAGTGTGTATTGATTTCTATTACTGCTTTTCTTTTTGTTATATTTATATCAGTTGCTAGTAACGGTGAACTTTCGGCTTCTTGCTGGGCATATTAAAGTCGTACTCAATTCGAAAACGCCTCTTAGCGGGAAAAACAAACAACAGAATTTAAGTTGTTTTCCCTTAGCTTATCGTTATCAGATTTTCTCGCCTTTTTAAAAACGCAACACTAATAACGTTCTCTATTCTTTCCTGAAGCATAAAACGCGTATCTGTCATCATCTACAATTTTCATTGAAACGCTCAGTAAAAAAGTTAAAAAACATACTCAACTCTCACAGTAAATAATTTTCTACATCTCTTTTCTTTGTTATTAAAATCTAATATTCTTCTGTTGTTTTTACGAAACAATAGTACCTCTGATCAGTTCGATAATGTCAAATTGGGAACTGACCTAAAACATGACTTAAGGTGCGTTCATAACTGGGGTAAAAAATGGCATGTAAATTTTAAAGCCTCCAAAATGAAATTTCTCTTTATTAATCATCTGAGAGAAGGTCCAGATTTAGATGAAGAGAGGCCCTAGGCCAGGGGTCAGCAAACTTTTCGAGAAAGCGAACCAGACATCTAAACAGTGTCTCGGAGGAGGGCCTTGCCCTATAATAAATTGTCGCAACCTCAACATTCAGAAGTTTGCCTTGGTTTGGAAGTTTAAAGAAAAAACAACGAAATTAATGTTATATTATTTAAAGAAGGTTTCTTATTTTACTGTAAGAATAACAACTAATAAAATCAGAAAAATATGCAAGTTCCTGACGACGGTTAAATTAATGGGCTATACAGAAATCCTCTGTGGGCCGGATGTGGCCTGAGTTGTCCACCCCTGCCCTGGGCTATTCCACTTGTGGGGCTCCTCCAAATCCCCTATTCTCACGAGTAGAGGAAAATGTAAGCGCGTTAAATTAAATAAATTTGAGTAAAGCTGATGATGATGACGGGTGTTTAAAATTCCACAATTGACAATTCCTTCTCTAAAGGACATAAGACGTTACAGTGCAATATAGTATATGATTAAAAAAATGCATGACTGTTATTTTTTTTTTAAATCTATAAAGAAATCAATGTTAGAATCGAGTTATTGGTTTAAGACAGAATGATTCTGAAGTGGAATGTAAGGGAAAATTGCCGAAGGCTTGTTTAGAGTCAACAATACGTGATGGCAGCATGGCTATATCAGTGTCAGAAATATAATACCCATTGGCTGGTGGCCCCGTGGATTTTGAGTCCCTAGTCTTTAGTCTTCTAAGCCTATAGGCACTGTCTAAGTGAACCCTTTCTGCCCCTCAACAGCATGGCTGATGCTAACCTTCAGAAAAGTGACTCGTTGCGCAGTCTTTGGCAAAAATTCTCATTTGAGATGAAATGTAAAGATTATATTGAATCTCTTGCAAGGTCTGCTGATAAGACAATTTGTTAGTTGTCGTGCTAAACAATTGTAGAATCTATCTTACATATCTATAAACATGCCATTCATCAGTGCTTTGAATATTGCTGCTATATATAGTGCTAAGATAAGATCCAAAGAAGAATCAGCAATATTATTGGCCTTGGCCAAAGGCCTTAGCTTCACTACTTTTCCATCGTCGTAATGTAGATTCTTTGCGCTTTTTTTATAAATATTTTCATGGTCAGTGTTCTGATGAACGTTACGCTTTTGTATGAAGAGTTTTATGAATTTTTAGCACAGCACTAGACTTGGCAATAGTCTCACCATTTTGCAGTTGAATTAGTTAGAGATGTAAACGTAAGTTCTATGTTCACAGTTTCTTCTCTGCACTTCTCGCTAGAGGAACACTTTTACGGTTTCTTGCTTTATAGGTAACTTTGATGTTCAACAATTTAAATACATTGTCTATTGTTATCTTCTCTTTTCTTTATTCCAGTTATGTTTCGCTCTCCTTAATAGCATTTTTTATCATATTCTCTAAAACTCAGTAACCCCCTTGCACCTTAGTTGCTTTATTGCCTTGCTTGGGGTAAAATGACAAAAAAAAAACAAAAAAAAAACACTTCCAATATCTCGGATTATGGCTCAGTTTTAACCAAATTAGTATTAGGTTGTTGCAAAAATAAGAGATAAAATGAACACAAGGTAGCCTGCGGTAGGGGTACTTTTTGTCAACACAGCAGGATGTTACAAAACTAAAACTTTGACCTCAGAACACATGTCATATTGCCTTGCTAGATTTAGACTCTCATTTAGATGACATGCATAGCATCCAAAGTCGTTCAGAAATGTCTAAACCATCAGCAAAATACGAAGTTTTTTCTTTCAGATTAATGAATAAAAACGGATCAAAGCGAATGAAACCTATGACCCTTGAACACGGATCTCCTTCATCGTATCTCATAGCTTACCAAATAACCGAGACCACTTGAAGACTTCCAACAGCAGCAACAACCAAACTGGATAGCACATGTAACGCGAAGAGAAAATAAAATGATATTTGATCTTCCAGACTAAGTTAAAAAATGTTAGGAAGGAAACCTCCTCCAGTAATAGAAAAGGCGTAAAAGGTAGTGGACTTGAGAAAGTTGTTTCTTCTATAAAAACTGTTTTAAGGAAATTATTTCATACAATTCAACCGGCTGTAATGCTAACACCTTGGGCAATGGATGTCTCATCCTCATTCAAACCATGTAGAACGTAGTCTAACCACGCTTCTTGTTCATTCTTATTTGTCCAAGACAGCGCACTTTTCTGTATGATGCTCTGTATATGTGTACAACATTTTGAGGCGTTACCTCCTGTTTCCTATGCCCTGGGTGGTAGAGAATCCTGATACGGGGTTGTTAGCATTACTCTGTGATCTAAGGCACGTTGTTATCGATCATAAAGGTTGTTAATAAATAATTGTCATTGGTTTCTCCTTTTCTTTTTTTGATGCGGTCGCTTCTTTTAGCATCCAGCATAGAGCTCTCGCCGTTCCAAAAAAGTTTCACATTTTCGCAGATTGTTTAGAGATAGTCCAAGATTACGCACAGTGGAACGATATGGCCGGGGAACCGGAATCAAGAAGATGGATTTTTTAACTTAAGTTCAAAATTTTGCGATTCCCATTTGTTTCATCAGTTGCTAGCACCTGTCAAAGACTATTGCTTCTCGCTGTTTAAAATCATTTGTTGAAGAACTGATTCTGGGACAAATGTATTTAAAACTCTCTTCTGCTTCGAGGGTCGCTCTATTGGATGTTGGATTTAAGCCCTCTGACATTTCCTGTTGCTTAGCTGATTTTCATTCTTAACGATTAGGCGTGTCTTCCACTCTCAGAAATGTGTTGGGCAAATTATTTAACAGTGAAATTTAACTGAGGAATGTCATCCGGATAATTTAATCTGATAGTAAGAACCCAGGAAAGCCTCATAAATTTCAAGAACACATAATGAGGAAAGTGAAAATGGCAAATTTAACAGTAACAGCCTGAAGGCAAGAGTGACAGAGGAAAACAGTACATAACCTACCTTAAGAGCTTGTGTAAACAGGAGTGTGAACATGATTTCGGAGATATTGCAAAGAGCCAAAATTTTCTAAGAGCTACAAAGTACAGGAAATTGTGGAGAGCCATGATCGCCAACCTCTGTAAGGGACATGGCACATTGAAGAAAAACTGTATACGGATTTGTAAACCATGATCGGAATGTTTCATCGTCCTGGGTATGGCGATAAACTACTTCCAACAGCAAGGCGTCTGATCAGGAGGTTTTGAGAAACGTAGAACCACCTCTTAATTGCTAGTGTTCCCAGTTCCCTCCTGATCCGGGGTGGTAGCACCTTTTATGGTCAAATAGTTAACCCTCAAACTAGGATCAACACTATAAAAGTATAAAAGTAGGTTTTAATATTAGCAATACATTTTTGTAAAATATTATTACCAGCATTACCTTACCAGCAATACATTAAAAAAAAAAATACCAGCAATAAAATAGTTACCACTAAATAACCCATTGACGTTGATATGCCGTAAAACAAAGCAAACCAAAATGGTTCAGGGCACAATTCAGTATTCTAATGAACAGAAATGGTGTCAATATATAACATTGAAGAACGTCTGTTTTTATTAGGTTGGTGCAAAAACAATGTCGTTTTCTCACATATGTTAATATGTGAGAAAACGACATTATTTTTGCACCAACCTAATATATTAAAAACAAAAGAACTCTCTAAGAAAATGTGGTTCTACAGAATGATGCTAAGCATACCATGGACCGAATATGTGAGCAACGATGAAGTTTTAGCGAAAAGGGGAACAAAACGGACGTTTAAACACCACATCAGAAAGAGAGAGCTCACATGAGAGACAAAAGACAACAGGGAAAGAGGAAAAACAGCGCATAATCTCTCTAGAGAACTTCAGTAAACGGATAATGGAAAAGGTTTGAGAAAAATGACAAAAGAAAACCAAAAACAAATTGTGAAGAGCATTTTAAAACCATTTCACCCCAAGCATCACAATAACACAACTAAGATCTGCTTACTGCGTATGAAAGGATACCAGAAAAAGAAAAAAAATATTTAGGAACGAGGATAATAAAAGAAGGGTGTTTAAGAAAACAGAAGGTACGCATTGAGAGTGACAGAACTAATTTCAACTCCGAACTAATTTCAAGCCTAACCCTTAGTTCCGAGTTGAAATTAATTCTCCGCCCCCTTCATTCACATTGCATTTAAATCTTTAAAGATCAAAGTTGACTTGAAAGCAAGAAGCGGAAAGAGAATTCCACAAGCGAGAAGTGCAAGAAAAGAAACTGTTACAATAGAACTTACAGTTGCATCTCGTCCTTTCAACTGTAATGAGATCTTTCTGCCAGTCTAGGTATGATAGCCGGATGGTCATTAGAACAATTATCATGAATGTATTTATAGGAAAGTCGGAGGGGAGATAGGATATAAAAATGTTGCGAGCTATGATGGCCAATTTCCTGGAGGTACGTGAGACTTAGAAGAATTTTCCGCTCAGGCCTTGACACAGCTTCCATTCGAAATTCCTGACATCTCTTTGATATTTTTCTCTGGAACACCGTAGTATCGGAGTATGAGCCATATCACTTCTCTGTTTACCGAACCAATGGCTTTGGTGAAATCGATATAAGTGATGACGATTGGTTGGTGTTTCCGGTGATAATCTATCAGCAATCTCCTTCGTTCAACAGAGCTGTGTCCCTTGCGAAAACCAGATTGAAATGGTCTTAGCTTTTCGTTCAGAGGTGATTAAGCAGAGTATCTTAGTCAATTTGGGCATTAGCGAAATTCCTCTAAAGTCGACCTTTCTCTTTGAAGAATTCTCTTTCTGGGGAAAGCAAGAAATAGGAGTTCGAAATAATTAAAAAAAAAAAAAAAAAAAGAAAAGATAAAGTAATTACAGACGCGATTAGGAAATTCCTTGCGTCTCTTTTGGGTGTATTTATTTTACGATACGTCAAACAGTGTTTGCTTATTTAATCTTCTATTCTTCTGAAATTCAATGCATTTTACTGGTTTAGAAAAGCATGTTTTCTTAATATTTTGCTTAGCTTTTAATAGGCATATTTCACTATTTAAAAAAAAGCCTTCGAATATCTGTATCGTATTTTCAGTCGTCTGTCAAATAATACGCAGATAGTTCATTTTTCGTTAAATGTTTGATACTGACAACTTCGATATGATGTTTGTATCTTGAACTGTCTCCTTCAGGTTAAGTAATTGATATGTTTTATAACTGCTGTTACATAGGAATAAATTGTCGCTGCCGACATTTGAGTTTGAACATAGATAGCCAGTGACCAAACACAGGCGACCCCATTATTGAATTAAGTAAACCACGTGACCATAGAGGAAACGCATATATGTCGGAAGTAGATGACGACTAACGATCGCAATGTATAATCTATCCCCTATACTATTGGGACCGTTATTCCTACTCTATCCTATATTACTATACGGACCGCTATTCTCTACTCTATTTACTATTTCTCTATTCGGATCAATATACGGATTACTATTCGAGCGAGTATTATCGAGCAAGTATTATTAGTACGAGTGATATTCGAAGGCGTCTGACACCAGCATTGTTCAACGGCGTTACTATAGTTGTATCTGCGATTACAAAGTCTCTACTACAACGAGCATTACGAAAGTGACAATGAGTATTAGTTGGCATTACAAAAATGGCAACGAGTGTTCGTTTGCATCACAAAAACTATAACTTTTTGCAGATTATTTAAAACTAGAAACTATTTTTAGATTGTAAGAATGTTTTTGAGATGACGATTTTACTGATACAAGTTTTACTAATAATTAACCCATAGCAGTGGGGTGGAGAAGAGGATCCCAAGGATATTTGCGCGTAAGTGAATACAACCAACCGACCAGGAATTAGAACTCCTATCTCCGATTATTATTTCTGAGCCATTATCGATCCCAACAGCCGCACATCCAAGCTTACACCGTCTGGTAGTCGTAAGGTGTCACACATATAGGTATATACCAGGATCAACCTTGCTTAACTTCGTTGATCGTACGGTAACCGATCTAACAACGTGATGTTGCCGTAAACATTTTCAGTGCAGGAGATACCAGCAGCAAATCTTCTAAGAGACATGGGAACAGACGACCCACCACGGTGGCTCTGTTAACACGATGAATCCTGACACAGCGCCTCAACTATGCTCCTCATGTTACTAATTTTATTTTGTAACGTATGGCGTGGTCTGATCAACCAAGTCATGTTCGTCATTAACCAGATATCGCAAAGTTTTAAAGTTTCATGTCTATTTGTACAATCTTAATGGACTGTGTTCCCAGTATTTGTTTTTAATCAATTCACCCCAAGCAAGGCGATAAAGCCACTAAGACGCAGGGGGACTCATCATCAGATTGTTCCTTCTAACCATCTCTGTCTGACATTGCTATGAGGTCTTCCAACCGATCTTTTGCCATGCAATGTGTTCCATAGAAGGGTGTCACTCGCAAGTTGTGACTCACTTCTCCAGGAGTGATCAGCTAGCTGAAGCGTTCTCTCTCTTAACCAAACTGCTTTGGGAGGAGTGTATCCATACAGGCGTTTCTTTGTTGGGTTTTTCTTCCAGCTGATGACCAATGCAACTCGTAACATCTTTGTGTATGTTTCGTCAAGTGATGCTTCTTGGTGTTTCGTCAGTGCTCATGTTGTAGAGCCGTTGAGCAAAACAGATTCTACCGTAGCGTGAAAGAAGTCCTTAAGATTGTTAGAGAAGGAGGACTTCCAGATGGTGCTTTGATCATCAAAGACATCCCAGACCTTGCTTTTACGGATTTTGTTGTCTCTCTCTCCGTTGACTGGATGTTGCTGCCGATGGAAAAGAAATTCTTGGATGGACTTGATGAATTTGTTTACGTCGGCAGCAGCATCCAATCAAAGGTGAGAGACGCATGGGACTACTGAGATTGAAAGAGAATGACACGACTTTAGAAGAAACTTGGATTTCAGTCCTAAACCGGAAACAAAAGAGATACATATACTCCTGTAAAAAGAACAGGGGGTTTGAGGAACATACTGAAGGAATCCGACGAATGATTTGTCCACCATATTTGTTCGAAATGATCCCAGTCGCATATGTATGGATTTGGGTGAAGTGCCAGCAGTTAGAAATATGAATTGAGGAGAAATTTTGAGACTTTTATATCAAAATATTCGATTAAAGTTGATTAATTTAAGCTATTAGGTTGGTGCAAAAATAATGACGTTTTTTGACGTTAAAAAATACGTCAAAAACGTCATTATTTTTGCACCAACCTAATAATTTATCTAGAATAATGTTTATTCTAAATTAAAAAAAAACAGGTTTTCCTTTTTCTTCGGACCATGTACCATCGGTATGTGGTCGATCGTGGTTCTCCTTAACTTCCTATCATTTGTTGCTTTGTTTATCTCCGTACAGTAGAGATCTCCAGACCACTTATGTAATCGATGTTATATCGATTTGTCCCCCCACCCTCGAAGAATAAGAAGGGATTCTACATTTGAAGAAAGTGTATCACCCCATGTAAGACTGTAAAGCCCCTAAGGCACAAGGGGTTAATGAATGCAGGAGAACAAAAAAACAAAAGAAAGAAC